>JAKLMW010000008.1:310248-698896 GCA_022813215.1 Talaromyces ruber | reverse complement strand
CCCCCCCCCCCCCCCCCCCCCCCCCCCCCCCCCCCCCCCCCCCCCCCCCCCCCCCCCCCCCCCCCCCCCCCCCCGGTGAGAGTCTTATGAGTGTACGTATCTGATTTAACTCGATTAATGAAATTAGAACTGCCGAGTTCCGTATCTGGTAGGTAAGTTAGAGATGTGCCCGGATGAGGAGTGACTATAAAAGGAGCCATAGGCCCTCTTCTTAAACCCCTGATGAAGACTATTCAGATACCTACTTACCTATCCCAAGGCGTACAAATCCTTCCATAAGCTTTTCTTTCTTCTGGATCAAGTCAACTCTCAACCTCTGCCCAACATGATAGTATACAAGACTATCACCACCCTCACAGCTCTCCTCTTAACAATCAAACTCTCAATCGCCGCTCCAGCAGCAGTAGCATCCTCAAATCCTCTCCGAGGAGGCGAAAACCTAATCGGCTATTCACCCACCAACACAATATCAAACGAGAACACAGAGACAATTTCCTATCAGCTCGCTGCGGGACAGACTGATGCCCCAAATTTGGGGGTGTACCTGAACTTTGAGGATGTTGAGAATCCACAGCCTATTCGTGGGAATACGGGAGGTACCGATCCTGGGCCTCGTAAGTTCTTTACCATTCACATTCCACCGTCTGAGACATAGTGAGTAATGACTGGTTTAGATAATGTCGAGATGGAGAAGATGTATTCTGACAAGCTTGCACCTCCTGGGACTGACTCTGGAACTACCATCAATGCCCAATGGCCATTAGGTATGCTTTCAATTCTTCTCCGTCTGAACATGACATGAGTCAACGCTCGCTGCTAATGATAGCCAGCTCTCAGTGGCGTGACGTACGTGAATCACTTTCATATAATGCTGACTATGTACACCTAACCCTCTTTTGAAAACAACAGTCTAGGAAAAGGGAATGCCGGCTGGTCCCGTCAACAAAACACCGACGTCCTTCCAGCAGCCACCGAAATGGCTGGCGTGAACATGAGACTCGAAGCAGCCGGATACAGGGAGTTGCATTGGCATGTTGCGGCCGAATGGGCTCTTGTATTGAACGGATCTTGTAGGATTCAGGTATTCATCCGTTCGTCCTCATATCTGGAGAAAGTGACGCTAATTGCGAAAGGCCGTAAACGAAGATGGACAGACATTCATCGATGACGTCGGTAAAGGGGATGTGTGGTTTTTCCCAGCGTAAGACATCATCTCGGCATCTCATTGATAAACACTACCATAGTTCTAATTCGTGGACTGCTACAGAGGAATCCCGCATAGCATTCAAGCACTCGAGGACGGCGTCGAGTTCATGCTCGTCTTTGACAGTGGCTCATTCTCCGAGACAAATACCTTCCTAGCAACAGAGATCTTTGCGCACAACCCAGTACATCTTTTTTTTTCCCCCTCAAAATGTGAAACTACAGTGACTAACCAACGCCAAACAGAGAGAAGTCTTATCCAAAGATCTCGGGGTCCCCGTCTCCTCCTTCCAAAACATCCCCTCCGACAAACTCTTCATCTTCCCCGGCACACCAGCACCAACAGACATTCAAGCCCAAAACATCACCGGGTCAGCAGGCTCCATCCCACAAGCCCAAAGTTACTCATACCACTTCTCCGAACAACCAGCCCAACAACTCGAGGGCGGAACCGTCAAAATCGTCGATCCAATAAGTTTCCCAATTGCTTCAAGCTTTTCTGCTGCACTCGTGACCATCAACCCTGGTGGGTTGAGGGAGATTCACTGGCATCCGTCGAGCGATGAATGGACATTCTTCATCCAGGGTCAAGGGCGAGCGACGCTATTCACGCCGCCGAGCGAAGCCACGACGTTCGATTATTTAGCGGGCGATGTGGCATATTTCCCCCAGTCGAATAGTCACTATATTGAGAATACGGGGGATGAGGTTTTGATTGTTTTGGAGGTTCTGCAGGCGGATCATTATTCTGGTATGTCTCCCCGGTTAACTGACAGGGGCTCTGAAAACTTCATGATGCTGATAAGTTGATGTAGACATGTCTCTCGCGCAGTGGGTTGGGTTGACGTCCAAGCAGATTGTGCAGGATACCTTGAATTTGACGAACGAGACGTTAAGTCAGTTTACAACGGAGAAGAAGATTGTTGTTTAATAGTGCTGCTGCCGTCAGCGAATATTATTCTTTTCCGTAGCATGGTGTAATTAGCTTCAACCGTGTGATGGATTGATCTTTGTTCTGAATGTACCAACAGCGACGTAGATACCCTATCCATTAACCTGGCGTGGTGAAAACCGAACAGTTTGCCTATTATCATACGCTGACAGAGTTTGTAGATGAACTGATTTGGTATGCATAACACAAAAAATACATGGACACGAACCCGGTCCTATCTACCACCAGAAACGCCATGATGATCGAGCTTTGAGCCTTGAAAATAAAGACGCCCAAATCCAAGCAAAACAATGAACGTGATACACTAAGCCAGCCGTTGTGAAACAACTTACGGAGATAGAAACGACTGTGCTTTTACAGAGGGAAATAGGAAGACTGCATGGTGGAAGCGTGATCGGGAGGATTGATAAATCTCATCTCGAGTGATTAGTATAAATAGTGTGTGTATGGTATGAATAAGTGTTGGGGTGATATAAGTCGACGTGGAGGTCCATTTTTCAAGGTTGTGTTCACTTCTTCGGGCAGCATTGTCCACGAGGACACTCGTCGCCACAGTCCAAAAGACAGGCGCTATCTTCCCGGAGACTGCTGGCACTGCTAGGAATGCGTGTATTGTCAGTAGCATGGGATGGAGAACCTCCATTTTGACTCTCAGTATCCGTGTCTGGAGCAAATTCAGGCTGGATAGTGGACGAATGGATTCCATAAGCATGTAAACAACGGCGAATTTCCTTTGCAATATCCATGTAACTGTCAGATCCTTCATCTTTGATTTCGCTTCCAACTTGAATATGTATGGACGCAACAAGCTTGGTGTCACTCAATTGCCAGACGTGCAGATGGTGCGAGCTCAAGACACCCCGAATGCTGTCGATGTCCTCCTGGATATGGTCAATGCTCATTCCGGCGGGGACAGCCTGCAGAAGAATCCTAGAGGCAGCTTTGCAGAGTGGAATGGCGGAACAGAGAATGATAATGGTGATGACGAGAGAGATACCCGGGTCCACATAGTATTTCCAAGAGTATGGGCTCAGCCAGATGATTAATGCAGAGGCAATGACTCCAATGTTGCCTAACGCGTCACCCATGACGTGCAAGAACACTCCGCGCATGTTGAGATCGTGCGAATGTCCTCCATGTGCTTTCTTTCCTGTCTTTGGCTTGGCGTGATTATGGTTTCGATGAGCGTCGTCCTTGGCTGCCTTCGAAACTGCAACACTGTCTCCGTCGACGTAGCGCGGTGTACGGGCTTGAGCTCCAAGAAGTCGAGTACGCTCGGTCACAGGAGACTCACTGTCACCGCCATCTTCCGATTCCGTTACAGATGCACTATCATCAAGCTGGCTGGCATTAATAATGTTTTGATATCGGTCGCCCGGATGCACGTAGATGCCTTCTAGGTTACCAAAGCCTTTCGACCCGCGAGAGGTGCGTCGAGCGTGTTCGCCCTTTGCTGCAGATGACTGTGATGGCGAAGCCGGATAATTCTCATTGGCAATAATTTGCGGACGTTCCCCAACATCTTCGGTATCAGTACGCGGGACACCCACCACGTTCTGAGGCATAATGCTAGCAACAGTTTCTCTTTCGTCGGCCATCTTCTGTGTAGTATGTTCGTGGAGATGACCTCCCTCCGCTGCATGCAAATCTCCCTCTTCGCCGTGTGCGTGGTCATGTCCCTCCGCTTCCGGCCCATGGCCATGCGAGTGATCGTGGAAAAGTGCCAGTCCGAGGATATTGGAAAGCAGACCAAAGCAGCCGACAATCATAACCAGCTTGGGGTTCTTCACTTCTTGCGGTTCGAAGAGTCGTTGGATCGCTTCAAGGAAAATGGACATACATAGCGCAACTAGGAAGACGCCGTTGACGAGGGCTCCCAGGGTTTCCGCACGTTGCCACTATAATTGTGTTAGATTTATTGACCATAGAATCGTTTCGTTCGATTGACTTACACCATATGTATAAGTCTTGGAGTTGGACTCTTGGTTAGCGACCTTGACGGCCCATAATCCGACGATCAAGGAGAGGACATCGTTGAGCTATCAGTGGTGAATTAGCAAACATTCTCCGTTGACTGATAGTCCAGTGTTGGCGTGACCGCAGGACTATCATCGTCTAAGAAAACAAGCTGTTTCGATGAAAAGCGTACCATATGAAACGAATCGGCAACAAGGGCAAGCGAGTGCACGGCATAACCTGTCGGATAACGAACCCATTAATTAAGCTGCCCATTTCAAAGCAAGAGCTCACAGCAAAAGCAACATACCGACTATTAATTCAAGAAGGAAAAAGGCCGTGTCGATGACCAACAGGATAATAATCCTGTTCGACTTTGAGAGAGCCATTGCTAATAGAAAACGTTGTGGCGCCGTAAGGGCGCGATTTCACGACAATTGCAGCAGAAAGCCTGGCCGGGTGGTCGCGCATCGGACTTGGATTTCCGAGAGGTTTAAATCAACTATTTCACGGTAGGAGTCAAGTTGCACGCAAGCAAGAATGAAGAGAGAATGACGCCAGCATATGGATGAACGAAGGCGGGAATGAGGGAGAGATAAATCAATAGCAAGGGGAACTATTGATGTCTCTCTCTCTCTCTCTCTTTCTTTAATCGCCGAGAATTCTTCGTCGGCCCCTCGCTCTAATTGTATGGGTTGACGCAATCTTCACGGTTTGCCGTCCGCCCTTTCGGTTCTTCCGTTCCGAGATTAGTCAACAAGGTACTCACCACATGATGTTTTTTCTCTAGTTTGTGCCTAATGTTGAGCGTGTGGACAAGGGCTTGGTGTTGGTTTCGCTAAATCTTTACAGGTTATTGGAATTTACAGTGGCAGATGCTGACTTACTCCGGCTGAGTCCATATCTTTCGCGGCGAATCTTCCAGATACACGTTTTTGTCTCCGTCCATGAGTCAATCATAGATATTCTTCATTGTGATGGTTATAGCTACAGATCACTAATTAAAGAACTTGCTAGCCAAGCCCAGCAAGCCAGAAGGTCCACCAGTGCCGCCAAGACCACCCTGTCCTTTGGTGTACATCTTGAAGGCCATCTCAGCAGCCGAATTGATAGCAGACTGCTTGTCGCCGCTCTAGAATGGCACGTATCAGTGGACCTCATCTAAACCCGCGCCAGAGAGAAACAACTTACAGCATTTCCATTGGCACTCTGCTGATCGAACAACTTCTCAGCCTCTGCCATTGCCAGACCAATCAACTGGTTCTGTCCACCGCCACCAGAGCCACCACTCGTGAAAGACTTCAATGCCTGCAAGGCCGCACCGGCACCGAGCTCACTAGAGCTAGCAGGACCGCCACTGCCACCTCCACCACCGTACAGTTTCTGGTGCGAGTCCACCATGTGTTGCTGGTCAATGTCCTGGTTGGAGATGTTGCCATGCTGTTCTTGGAGGTAGTTGGCTGCTTGGCTGAAGTAGGACGAGCTGCTGCCGCCGTGGTTCTCGGCGTGATTTACAACGTCTGAGAAGTCTGGGGCATTGGCGCCGTAGTTGCCTCGGTATTGCTGGTCTCCGTAATCCTCGCGGCCCTGCCCCTGCCCCTGGCCCTGGCCGTAGTTGCCCTGACCGTAGTTGTCGCCATATTGTTCGCGGCCTTGGCCGTAGTTGTCTCCGTACGACATTGTTAAGTGGTGGTAGGTTTGTTATGAGATAGATGAATTGACTTGTAGATATGCAGGAAAAGATGGAGGATATATGGTGATGGATGAAGAGGAAGGTAAATAAACAGCTCAAAAGAGGGGACCGAGATGGAGGGGTCAGGCCAGGGCCAGCCAGCGAGCGTGTAATCTGTTTACATACACTACGTAATGTCCAAGTTTATGAGCTGCCATTGGTGGCTTGCTATGAGGAGTGGGATACAGCGGGGCATCTGATCGTAATGATCGTACGGACCTCAGTATCATATCCAATCACGATGCTTACAGCACCCACCTTTAATACGACCCTGTAAAAATCATCCCAATGCGAGACGCGCGTTGACGTTTGTCTAGTTTGTCTCCATCACATGTCCTGTTCCAACCCTATTTCTTATACGTAGTAATTGAAGACGATAGTTACAAGATTTACAGTAAGGAGACACATTGAAGAGCAAGAGGTATACGGTTGTACGCATACATCAGGTTAAGATTAATAAATCAATTCTAGTGGTCAGATGATAGTGTCAGCCCTCAAGGGTTGACGCTGCAGTTGTAGTCGGCTTTGACGGGGGCTCTTATGGCTGAGGGCAGTTTAGGAGGGTATGATGCTGTTATTAAATAAATATAACCCATACATGCTCAGGCTACCAAAAGGGGCATGTGATTAATTTGTATTCCACTCACTTAGACGGAGAGATACATACACACTCTCAGGACGCAAACAGAGAAATCAAGGTATATGCATGCTATGGAAGATGGACCGGATCAATCAAAACCATTCATGCATATGCTCTAAAAAATCATTGAAGAAGAGAAAGCAGAAAGAACATAAATAAGGCAAAAACTTTGCTTTTGGAGCTGACTATGCGAAGAACACCGCTCGCATATTGTCCAAAACCAGAATAGTAAAGAAGTTTGTACTAAAGTCGATGAAGATTTGAGATAACAGGTAAATGACTAACTCAACTCGTTCACCAATCATCCTCTTCCTCATTCGAAGGACGCATAGCACTTTGTCGCTGTCGCAGAATCTCAGCTAGACCTCCAGCCAAGCTAGCATTTGAGCTACTATTGGGCGTCGCGCGACCACTAGCTCCTCCAGAGGAATCCTGTGAGTTGATGCTAACAGCACTGTCACGAGTGGGTGGTGCCAGAGGCTTGCGTCCAGCGGCAGTGGGTCTCTTTGCTGGAGGTGCGGGAGGTGCAGGTTTGGCTTTTGCTGCTGCGGCGGCGTTACCGTTGGGAGCAGCTTTGGGTGCCACAGGGGGTGGAGGTGGCGGCGCCGGTTTGGCTGCTGCGATTGCGATTTCTTCGAGGTAGGCTTCTGGTGTCCACCCTTGGGCTGATGTTGTTGTGTTCATGCATAACCACCATCCTGTTGAGTGTAAGCGTTGCTCAGTAACATACTAGAAAAGATTGTGACGTACCATTTCCTTCCTTGGAGACAATCTGGATAATCTCTCCCGCATGGATTGTAAGCTCGTTAGGCCGGTCACTGGAGAAGTCGTACAACACCTTGGCGGAAGGTTTCTTGGGAGCTGCTGGGGCCGCCGCGGGAGGTGCCGGAGGTGGAGGTGGAGGAGCACGGACAGACGCCTGAGATGTTGTACGATTATGCGAGGCCGCAACGGCTGCGACCGGCTGAGGTACGATACGTTGAGCGGCTGCTGGCTGGGGAGTAGCCGCAGGAAGAGCTTGGGGTGTCGGTACAGGTCGTGGGGTAGTGCCGTTCGGTCGGTTACCACTGAGCTTGGAAGGACCGCCATTGGGACCACCAGGGCGCAAGAGTTTACCCTTGGTGACTGGCCGTGCAGCAACTGGCTTGGGTCGTGGAGTGGGCTTAGAGACTGAGCTAGGAGATTCACCAGGTCCTGTATGAATGCTGCCACTTTTGTACACATCATCGCGAGGAACAGCTGGGTCCTTGACAGCTTTGACTGTGGCCAGTTTTCCAGGCTTCTTGTTATATTCAATTCTGATATTTTTTTAGCACGTGTGGTTTGTAAAAGGGGTGAGTAGACTTACGACTCCCCGATCTTCAAGGTCAACTGTCCCCTCATAGCAGTATTCAGGTGAGTGAAGAATTCAGTCTTGAAAACACAATTTAGAAGCGGATCGGGTTCTTGGGAGCCAACCACTATCGAGAACCAGTCGTCCTTCAGATTCGTTGTGCTAATATACTTGATAGCTCCGAGGGAAATTGTGCGCTCTGATGAAATGGAAAGTTGGTTGTTGACAATCGCTTGAACGATGATATAGATATTGCGAGAAGTCTAAAAAGTTAGAGTCATATAATTAAATCCAAAAGGAGCACTCACCAAAACGAGGACACGAGGCATAGGCTTACTGGAACGACCAAATTTGGCCACCAGAAGCTCGCAGCGCGAAGAAAATAGAATATTGTCAGATGCTATTTTAATTATTAGCACAGGATATGGGCAATGTGAATGGGGCTTCTTACCACTAACGCCGGCGCTACTGCGGATGATCTCGCCAGGACCACCGCTATTTCCAACGCCAATATAATCACCCATGAAGCGTCGAGATCCAAGCAAACTCATACGGCGACGTTCTTTCCTACCCTGCAACAGCTTGTGACCTTGATCCCTCACTTTGATGAATTCCAAGCCGCCAGTCACCCTACGCCAGAACCGTTGGATTCGGATCGCACATTCGATGCGGTACCGCAAGTAGTTGCGCCATGCCCGTTGGATGCGAATGGCCATGTTGTGCCAGTAGCGGTCTCTCATATGTTCGAGCGCAAACAAAGTTTCCGGAGTTTTGATGAAAGCCTTCGTCACACCCATCTGATATTCCTCAGCCGGAATACCGGTGTCCTTCAGAATTTGTTTGGCACCAGACTCCGCGTCTCCCGTCCATGTGTAATCGCCAGCATATGAAGTGTGCTTTGACAATAAATAAAACCGCTCAACAAACTTGTCAAACGTCTGACGATAAGCAAAACCGGCTCGTCGAATACGAACGTTCTCTTGTAGACCGAGATACTTGATCTGGTGAAGCACATTCGCACCGTTATACTCATTTGGCGATTTGTTCTCGTTAGGCTTAATGGTTCGAATATAAGAAGGTTGGCATTTCATCAGCGTAGTTACCAGGTCGTTTGCGGAAGCTTTGATCTTATCACCGGCAGTAGGTGGACGTCGCTTGTCGTCCTGGTTCACTTGGTTCGGGAACAAAACATGCACAAAGTCGTTACTTGAAGATCCAACCAGATTGAGTAGATCCTTGAGCAGCTGATCCTTATTCTTATCGGTCATCCCTTCCACCGAATAGCTGACATCACCAGCATAGTGCTTGATGATAAACTGTCCTTGTCGATTTTCGAAGTTGGGATTCTGACCCAGGAAATTCAGACGGCCAACAAATGTCTGGTCAGCTGCGGACGAGTCGGCGTGTGCGGTTGCGCAAGCGTCATTGAGCGCCGCAAAGACACCAGGGGGTCGCTTATCCTCGATCAAAGAACAGACGACCTTGTTATCGAAGTACTTGATTGGCGTCCACTGAATCTGTTCCCGCGCGTATTCTTCCTGTTCGGCTTTCAGAGTCAATTGAATGAAGATTTGTTGTAGTTTTTCGTTCACGTAGTTGATGCACAATTGTTCAAAAGAGTTCTTTTCAAAAATCTCGAACCCGTAAATATCAAGAATTCCGATTGAGTTTGTCACGGCTTGTACTGCCTTTAATGACTGATTCAACCGGTCGACGATCCAGTCGAAGAGATTGAAATAAATGGCCATCGCCAAGGCGTCTCGCACAGCATTAGCTTGCACTCTGTTCAACGGGACCTCATATATAGAGCCTCGTCGACCACCGCGAGCAGTCTCAACGACACGAATTGTAAGAGCCTTGTTGACCTGTGCTGAATCGACTTCAAGAAGATATGCCACGAAATCGACAGTGGATTGATCGGTGATTGTCGCATGGGATTCATCATCTTCTGTGAATTGCACGTTACCCAGCCAAAGGATGGCAGCAAGCATGCGGAAAATGTTATCTTTTTCACCCTGTGTTAACCCAATGATTCGCATGGCCTCAATGACCTCTGCGAAGTCGGAAGCATCATCGATGCCCTGCACATCGAAACATTTCGAGCGACTCGTGTAAAGATACGACTGAGGCTGTTGGATTCCGAAGTTGTCTATGACATGATCGCAGTTAGTTTCGAGGCCATGACAGAAGATGGTAATGGCGATAGCTCACCTCTATACTCCTGGGGCGCAGCCTTTGTAAGCTGATAGAAAATGTGAAAGTTTCTTTCATTTGTAATCTGTCCAACCACCCTCGTCTTCTCCAACAGATAGTTTGTGATAGTGGCTCCAATCGGCTCACCCTGAGCATTAAACTCCAACTCCAAATATTTACCGAAACGCGACGAGTTATTGTTTCGCAATGTCTTTGCATTACCAAATGATTCCAGAAGAGGGTTTGTCGCTAGAACCATCTCTTTGGTTTGTTGGATAGATGAATCAGAACCACCTGACACACTTGCAATATACTGCATCAGTCGTTTAGCAGCTTCCGTCTTTCCGGCTCCGGACTCTCCTGAGATAATGACACATTGATTATCTTTGTAAGCCTTCATGTTATAGTATGCAGATTCGGCGACGGCGAAGACGTGCGGAGGTACTTCGAGTCGGTTCTTGCCACGATACGAATCGAGGACTTGGTCGGTATATATACCCACTGCAATGGAGTTAGTCGAGTCCGGCAATGCTGGCGCAATTGAACGTACAATCTCGGAACGGGTTGACGGAGACCAAGACATGGCCAATATATGTCTGTATTATTTCACAAATTATTAGCAAATATTGAGTTTGGCAAAGCGCATGGTTTAAAAACGCACATATATCTCTCTATTCTCAAATCGTAATTTGAGATTGTCGTTGATCGCCTCGTTAGACACTTTGCTCAACAGAGTAAGATCTGAGACACCAATCTCCTTCTTCTTCGTGCTCTCGAATGCAGCCTTCTTGACCTGTGGTTTTCCTCTGGCTTTTCGACCGTCGCCCACGTCGGCATCGCCTTTGGACCGGCCAAAGCCCCGACTGCGCTTCTCACCACCGGCAGGACGTCGCGATTGACCCTATCGAGAACAGTAGTCAGTACAGGTGTGGAATAATTTGATCGTTCAATGACATACCATTTTCAGAAATCGTGAGTGTGTGCCAGACCGAACCAAGTCTGACGTATCAGTTTTCGCACCTGTAGGTAATCTGGGAGTGAGGGGGAGAGGCTGGACGGAGCGACAGGTAAAGGTTAATTGTTGTCCCCTAGGCGGCTAGAATGATGCGACCCGCTCTAATCGATGGAGTAGGTCAATGCGGGAACGGGCGACAATGAGCACGCCGTAGCTCGAAGGGAAAGAAGAAGACAGAGAAAATGAAGAAGAGAGTTGGAATTCAAACAAGGCCGTCGAGGACAAACAAAAGATGACAGTTGTAAGAGTATTGGGGCTGCCTTGTCTGGCCTGTCTGTTGCTGCTCTATCTCCCGCCGCAGCAAGCGGAGCCTGGGTCCTCAGTGGGAAGGCAGCAGCCAATCACAGCAGATAGCGGGGGACGCTTCTGGCCAGTCTTGGCACGAGATACGCACGCTGCGCCACACTTGGTTAGCGCCACACTTGCCGGGTTACCGACAGCAACCGCGTCATCCGTTGTCCTGCTTCTTCTTCTTTGACAAGACATTGAAAAGTCTGGAAGGAGGCATTTATTGTGTCGCGCTCTTGAGATGTATTCGAATTTGTAATACGCTTTTCACATCGCTCTACTCTCGTCAGTCTTACAATCCATACAAAATTGTAGCCTTGATGTCCAGGTACCTGATGCCAAGACCTGCGACGTCATACCTTTGGCTTCTATTTTCTCACTTTTCGAGATGCCTGATTGGGCACTTTTCTAGAATACTTTTCCCTCTGATTTTTTTTTTTTTTTTTTTCTTTTCTTATTTTTCTTTTTTCCATTCTATTAGTAGAAAAGCATATAAACTTTTGATGAGAGGCAAAATGTGTGTGAAAAAATGGTAGAACTAGTATTGCTGATGATGTACATAGGTAGTGCACCGTGTGCACGTGCTCGGCTACAAAATATATATCATTCTTCAGATCCATGTATTGCCTAGCACATCACCTACAGGTTCTCTAGTTCAAATCCAAGTATCACATTAGCCGTAAAGTCTCTCCTCACTCCAGAATGACTCTACATATTTCGCAAATTGCTCACCAATGTACTCTGAAATGAGCCGGCGCATCACTGCTGTCCTTGATGCCGCACTCAGAGCACGTAAAGATGGGAAGAAGTCACTCAGGATATTGACATTCTGTTGACAGGAGAATGGATCGGGGCCCTGGACTACAATCTGCTCGAGAAGATACAGTGGAGAGTTCGATGGTGCTTGTGACGTCAATGATATGGGATTTATGTCGGCAGGCTGGTTGATCATTCGCTGAATGGCATAGTAGTGCCGTTTAAGGGATGGTAGCAGCTCGTCGGGTTTGGCTAGCATAAGGATAGGTATATCCATAATCGAAGAGGAGTCGAAGAGACTAATCACGTCGTTAATGATACATTCGACATGAGAATAGTAGGATACAAACACTTACAGAGCTTGAAAGGCCACAAATGCATCGATGGTGCAGCATCGGCTTGCTTTCTGAAATGCTGTGTCTGAGTTCAAGAAAACAATGGCCACATAATGGTATCTCGAAGCATCATTGTGCACTAAGACGAACTGCTCGATACGAGATAGAGTGGCTTGTTTGTCTTCTTCTTCAATGGCCGAGGGAGTAAGAACTAATGTGTATAGCACGGCACCACGCAGACGGTCTAAAACGGACTCATAGATTGCGATGTCATAGGTGTCATCACGCGAACCTTGGAGTCATCATCAGGCTAAAGTCGTCTCAATTGACTGACATCAGGGAGGCATACCTCCGGATGTGAGTTTGAAGTCGCTTGACTCCATGACAGGAGAGAGCACATCCCAGATGGGGCGGCACCGAAAGGAGGCAGATGTGAAGATTTGGACAGTGCTATTCATTGATATTATTCTCCTTCAGGGTTGAGTAACAACTTTGGCATTGTGAAGTAATTGTACATGGGTGAGAGGAAATGAAAAGAGATAGGAAGAAAAGGAAGGAGCGAGAGGAGATGATGCCTATGAACCAAACGGGAAGAACGCCCGAAATCCTAATATGTACAACGCCCACAGGGTATGAACAACACCCCGATTAAAAGTCTATAAATACATCTATGCAGATGAGATCGATAAATCAGAATGCAAGGGTATCACAAAGTAGATGTTTCCGCAAAATATAACCGGACAGGAAGCAATCAGGACTCCTTTGGCGAAGGACTCGAATGACCGGGCTTTAAAAGAGTAGGTATTATAGAGTGAGTTGAATCTGTGATAGTTGAAGGTGAAGCTGGCTCTTCGTTTTTGGTTGCAAGTGGTGTCGGTGCAACTTGAGCTGATGAAGCTGGGGTCGTGCTGGTGGAAGAAGGGAAGTATGACCGTATTTGGGACAGCCAGCCTTGATCTTCTTGCTTAGGTGCAACTTCCTGGACGTCCTCCTCCCATACCTCCTGAGGGAGGATGCGTTTCAAGTGTTTCGCGGGAACTTTTCCCTGTTGAGCCTTGAGTTCTAGAAGCTCTTTCTCTAGGATACCCAGCGCCCTTCGAGTGGCTTTCTCTGACTCTTCCAACTCAACTAAGCGATCCTGAACATCAGATCGACGAGTGGTTTCCTTGCGTCTCGAGCGCCACGACTCGAAAACAATCAACCCACCAGCTACCAAAAAAAGGAATGTTTCGCTAATAAAGTTCGCACCAGAATCGATAGCTTTGGATTCGGATAACGGTCGTATGCGGGGCAAGGGTTTCGCTTTCACTTCTTCAATTGCTTTCTTTTTAGCCTCCTCCGTTGCTTCTTTCTCTGCTTGGATTTCGGCCTCCGTTTTTGCTGTTGGAACTTTTGATCTGTGTCTCCGTGCTGCTGCCTCAGCTGCTTCTTTCGCGGCTCGTTCCTCAATCGCGGCTGTGTCCCGAAGAAGACCAAGTTTTAGGCGCATATCGATGCGATGGATCGTTTGTGCCATGGAGACACATAGTCGCCGGAATCTTTCATGTTCGCGGGCTTGGGCTTTGATACTATTCTGCGAATTGATTAGTGAATGAATTTATGGAATAGTAGCGGATAGACGTACCGCAATTGGCTTCGAGAGAGTACGAATAACAAGAGACGAGAGCTTCAGAGTGAGCGACATGGCCGTATATAAAGTGGTCGTGGTCAAAAGACTTCTGCAAAAATTGAAGACTACTTACATTATGACGGAGCACAGCGGGATAATAGGACGTTGCCAAGACTGCGGGCTGTTGTTGTTGCCTTAGGAGATGGGCTGGCGGACAAACGATCTTCCGGCACCGGCTGGTGTTTACGGATTTCCTAAAACAGATGTGCCAGCCACCGCACTGGGTTAGTGCGAGAGCTTTGCTATGTGCCTTCCGCTTTCAAGGGACTCCATCTTTCTATGAAACCTCGATAAATAGCTTGGTCTCGGCGATATAAGTGCATTGCTTGCTCCCCTACGATCTTTAATAAATTGGCAGTTCACTGTTATTAATTTTGATGGAACCACATTGTCTTAGATTTCCCCTGAGCCGCTGATCCTACCTGGGGTCCGTCCGTTACTTACTCGCGGATCGCAACTTACCATCTGAAACGTCGTACTGTCAATATCGAACATAGTCAGGAGGCAATCGCAAACACGATACCACAGCACTGTCAAACGACCGCGTCAAATTTGGAGCTCATCTTCACGTCGCAATTTTTTCTCAACCAGGAAGCGTCTCGAGATACCTATTCCATGATCCGTCAATTTATGGACAGTCGCCTTCCAATCGACGCACTCGCTGTATCCTCGTGTTAGATCTGACATGGAAGCGCTCTCCCCTCGATCAACGAATCTTCCACTGCAGAGCAAAACGTCTGCAGCGCATCGAAAGGTGGATCGTCACGCCCCTCCGGCTCCTGCGGCCGCAAAGGCTGCACTCTCTAAGATTCATGCGCCGCCACCACCTTCGATCGTGAGGGAGCCTGGGGAAGATGGCGAGGAATACTCTACGGGATTGTTCCTCGGGAAGGGAGGTTTTGCAGTTTGTTATGAAGGAAAGCTTGTGCGCAATGGCCGGGTGTTTGCGCTGAAAGTTGTTCGATCTGAAATGACGCAAAAAAAGATGGCCGAGAAGGTCTGCAACAGTTTCTTGTCTAACAAAAATCAAACGTGGCTGACAGGTTGTCGTTAGTTTCGAACCGAACTCGAGATTCACTCCAAATTGCGACATCCGAATATCGTCCGCTTCCATCGCGCGTTCGCATTTTTCGACTGTACATATGTGGTGCTTGATTTATGTCCCAACGGCTCTGTGATGGATATGGTTCGAAAACGAAAGTCCCTGACCTTGCCTGAAGTACGACGATTTATGATACAGCTTTGCGGCGCGGTGAAATACCTACATAAGCGAAACGTTGCGCATCGTGATCTAAAAATGGGGAACTTGTTTCTGGATCGAAATATGGACATCAAAGTTGGCGATTTCGGATTGGCAGCTATGATCTTGTCGGAAAAAGAGGCGAAGCGGCGACAAACTCTGTGTGGAACTCCCAATTATATTGCGCCGGAGGTTATCGATAGAAGCAAGGGAGGGCATAACCAAAAAGTGGACATATGGTCGTTAGGTGTGATCTGGTAAGATGTCCGCGGACGGATTGATTCGTGGAGGGAATGCTAATATGAATTAGTTTCGCCATGCTTGCAGGCTTCCCCCCCTTTCAATCAAAAACACAAGAAGAAATCTACAAAAAGGTCAAGAACTTAAACTACGTCTGGCCTAAGGATAATGAATGTGCAAACGATATTCCGATAGAGGCAAAAACCCTTGTGAGCTCTTGCTTGAATTTGGATGAAGAAAAACGGCCCTCGGCGGATGAGATTGTCGACCATGAATTTTTCAACATGTATCCCGGCTGCATTCCTCGTTCTCTTGATCCTGCGTGTAAACAAATGAAACCGGTCTGGCTGAAGATGGAAGAGCCCCAAGGAGACCGTATGATACAAGGCTACAGCTTGGAATACGAGAGCAAATACCGAAGCAAAGCCGCACAGATTAAGGATCCTCGAGAAAGATATGCATTTTGCAGAGAAGCATTTTACAGCGAATGCGGAGTTGGGTTCAAACGAGATGGAAATCCTCGCAAATGTGCCGGCAAAGGCTCTTCTAAGACTGTCTTTTCAGAAACAACTGCCGAATCGGACAAGGGGCTTTCGCCTGTTATTCCTCTACCGACCGACTTTGTGTATAAATATCCCGCCTGGTCTGACGGTGATTGGAGTGTTCCCGATAATGCCGTTCCATCAGCAACCGATTTTAGCGACTCCAATAGTTCCGATGATAGCAGTGACCGATTGACTCCATCTGACTTGCCAGAGAAGATGAATGCAGCCTCTGTAGCGAGAACGCAAGCTGCTCTTGCTGCGGCGCAGTCACGACGATTGGAAGCAAAGCCAAAGAGCCATGCAGCCACGCTTCGTCAACAAGCATTGCCTCTTCGCACATCAAGTCGAAGTGCTTCCACAATGCGAGCGCCGCCAACAACCACCGCCATGATGCATACTAGGCGGAACCCATCTGGATCTCGTGATTTATCCCCAGATTCTCCTCCTAAAGGCCTAGCCCAAAGGCCTGTCAGGATTCCCCGCGGGGTCGCTGCCTCGTACTCGGCGTCTATCCGAGACCTCGACAGACTCGTTGCTCCTCCAATGCCTAAATCTGACAGTGTACCTGACAATCTTGGAATGGGTAAAACGCGGTCCCAATCACGTCGACAGTATGAGGCCGCTATTGATAGAGCTCCTCTGCCTCCTTTCAGCCAGGAAGAGGTGCGGTCAGCTACGCCATTGAATGATAATATGATTGCAGAACTACCCCGGTCAAGAATCATACAAGCGCCAGGCTCGGTACAACCCGAGAACCGCTCAGAAACTCCAGTGGAACAACAACCCAGATTTCAGGCCTCAAGACCACCACCCGCAGAAACTGCGCAAAGCCATGCACGAAACTCTAGCAAGTCGAGTACATCTTCCAACAAACCCCGGTCAACGCTAGGGGTCAGTCCTCTTATACACCCGAATGAAAAATTTGATTTGATACCTCGATCTTCTCCAGAGGATGTCGTCGTGGATATCAAGCTTATGCTTCGCAATATGACACCATCGGCATCGCGGACATACCGTTCCCAGCCTAAACGCAGTCCTCATTCATATGTCATCAAATGGGTCGATTATACAAATCGCTATGGTATTGGATATATATTAGACGATGGTACTGTTGGCTGTGTGTTCAAAGGAGAGCACGGCCAAGCGGCCAGCGGTGTCATCTTGCGAGACGGAGAGAAGCATATTCGACGGAAATCTCGATGTTTAGAGAACCTGGACCGGTATGTCTACTCGGAGGTAGACCAACTCGTGCCACGGAACGGGAAGCCTGTAGAATTCTACGAGAATATCGAGCAGGCGTCTGCGGAAGTTCGTGGCATGAAGCGTGTTCTGGTGCGACCTGAGAATTTCGAAGTCAAGGCCTCTAGTAGTGGAAATGGGGCCATGGGAATCAGGGTCAGAGGTGACGTTGGGCCTGAGCAAGCCAAATCCGAGGCAGAAAAGGTGAAGAGAGTGAAGCTGGTTGATCAATTCGGCAAATATATGATTGGGTCGTTAGGTAGACACGGAGCAGATGATCTGAACGATGAGCCAAGCCTGTCAAGAGAATCCGACGTCTGCATCAAATTCTACCAGCGGTTGGGCAATGTTGGCGTCTGGGGTTTCGGCGATGGCGCTTTTCAGGTATGCACATCATTAAAGTTTTGTTTTCTATAGCGTACTAACTTGCACAGTTCAACTTCCCCGACCATACCAAGCTTGTGATTTCACATGGCAAGAGCAGAGGCTCGTCTCCATGGATCGACTTTTACCATCTATCGCCATCTGCAGCAAGGTATCTGTCTGCCAAAGGCAAAATGCACCCCTCCGGATTTGATACTCGCGCTGTTGCTTCAGACGAAGCGGCAACATTCCTGGCCGTGGCTAATGACTCAGTCGAGAACAGCGGAGATGACCGATTACGCGATGTCCTCCAGGCCAATGGTTTCATGCGCAAGATAAAATTCGTCAAGGAAGTACTCAGCACTTGGGTGTATTACGGCCGTCTCGGAGGCCGACCACCCACATCTACCAACCCAAGCGGCGCCAGTGCGCAACCCACCGAGATCTTCTGGGATGGTCCACAGGAACGTCCATCCAGCGGAGTAGGGAAATTCGTTTGGGTAACAGTAGGAGCCCAGGGTGGGGATGGAGAATATATTTGCATGGCACCTAACATCCCTTCCGCAACTGATCGAGACGCTGGCCTCGCTTCTTCAACCACAACCTCGCCACAAAAACAACGATATCAACAACTTCCCAATGGAGCAAGCCAGCGAATTGACAGGACTATGCAAGGAGGAATTCAGCGGACTTGATTGATTGTTTGAATAATGATGGAATTTTTTTTGGGATATCGGGATGTTTTGATTTTTTCGTTTTTGTGTTGTTTGTACTTCTCTCTTTATGATTAATGACTGCCTGGGTTTTGAACGTTTGATACCAACCAAGTGTGCTGTATCTATTGACAAGCAAGCAAGCAATTCACTGGAGTTATCCTTCGTCTAGTAAAATTCCCGATCCTCCTACCTACCTAATCTCGTACACATTCTGAGGGTAAGGAGGTAAGGAGGAATAAGCAAAGAAGCCCCCCGGCCTACAATAATTGGCTCGCGATGTCGCCATAGCGGATCACACACTGTATCGGCTTCTGATTGGCCAATTCGCTCAAATGTCGAGGGAATAAGAAAGTAAGCTTGTATCACTTGGATCCATAGGGCTGAGTACTGCATATCATTTGAGATATGCGGGTTTGAATAGCTTCATTTCCCATATGTCCATATAGAATGAATTGGAGGTTGATGCGACACTGGATTTGTTGGGCAAATGATAAGACCGATTCCCATAGACCTGGTGATTGGCTTGCGAAAGGAAATATGGATCCCCCCTCCAACTTCCGAGCGAAGAGAGACGAAAACAAGATTCTCGGCCGGATTTGGCTCCGACAGGACAGAATTGGGCGGTTCTCGGGAGAGTTTAGGCTGGTGGTGATGGCCTGAGTCATTTACGTCAGTTTGTTTTTGTACAAAGTTTTATTGTATACACATATACACATATACACATCTACGGCAGCTAGGGGATTGAGCAGGACATTTTGATCAACTAAACTGCATTGTCACGACGAACTCGACGGCGCAGGGAGTGCGACACACAAAGACGACTCCCGGCTTTTGGTTCCGGTTATTGTTTGAGCGTGCCCATGCAGTGCGACACCGTCCAGCAGCCTGCACAGCTCCCAACAACCACGATAATTGAATCCAATGGCAACGTTAGTCGGCGACCACGACGACGTCCACGACCCAATTTCTCCCCACGCAAGACGCGGTGAAGATAACACCCCGTTCGTAGACGACGAGGGTGCAATCCAACCCCAACAAGAGCAACACAACGAAAATGAGCAAAGGCTCTCCCGCATAGAAACGAATACCAGCACTAGCAGTCGCCCACGTGAAGCAACCGAACTAGACGAGATCCGTCGCCTGTCCACGGAGAGTTCATCCGAAGCCTCATTATCATCTGGCGAGTATCGGGTCACGTCCCGAAATAGCGACAGCGCAACCACCTCCAGCGCGTGTAGACAAGAAAGGCAGAACAGAAGGAATGGAACGAAATGGATCCCTGGATCCGTGCGCCGGTTCTGGGCGAGGAATGTTACGTTGGAGGTTGCTCATAAGGGGAATAGAGATTACTTCGGTACCTCCATCTCTCAAGATAATCTTGCATTGATTTTTTTTTGCTGACAAAGTATGGGACGGGAAGCACTTGAAAGAACATTCCTAGCCTACATGCGCACAGCGGCCACATTCTCAATCCAGGGCGTCCTCATCGCGCAGCTCTTTCACCTGCAATCTTCCAAGTCCTCAGGAGCACCGGGAGGACCTTCGTCGCGCTTAAAATTCGAGTCTGTCGCTGTTCCCCTTAGTGTCGCGTATCAGACCTGCGCAATTCTGGTGGCGTTGTTGGGCGCGTATCGGTTTTGGAGGCAGCAGAATGCGATTGCGAGAGGGAAGGTGTTGTCTGGTGGGTGGGAGATACATGGGATTGGATTTATGACTTTTGTTGTAAGTTTCTTCTTTTCAACCCTTCATGTTCTGTGTGTTGGTGCTAGGCTGACGATATAGGCTGGGATGACGTTACTGTCGCTCGCGATTGTGATCATTGTCGAGACTAATTGATGCTGGGTGAACTAATGATTTAATGACTTTCTTCATTTGTACATATTTCGGTTTTAGGGCTAGCATACTGTATGCAGCTAATCTATATATTTTCGATAAATCTCTCATAAATATGTTCGTAACGCATGGTCGCATAAATGCATCTTCTTGATGTCGATAAATAAAATTCAGACATAGTAGCGAGAGAAAAGGTCATTTTGATGACTTTGATATGATAGCACCGTGAATATCAATTTTCTCGATGAATACTTCGTCAGACCCGCCAGCAGCATCATAAAGATCAATCTCTCTTAGTCGATACTTTTCTTTGACAAGTCGGGCAATCGCAGTCTCCCAGATCTTACATATTTCAGGAAGATCGGGCTCATTGACAGTGTCAAATGGGCTGTATTTCGCGTCCCTGTCTCTGCAAGAACCAGAGTGGTTGACTTCGGCCAGATACTTGCAGTGGTGAGTCAGCTGCAGCAAAGACACGTCGAGCTTCACACCAAGATTGTGAATATCAAATCTCTTGGGAGTGTTTTCCAGTGGTAGACGATTTGTGGGTATACGCTTCAACTTCTTGGTCGCATCATTCGCTTTTGTTCGTAACGCGGATTGATGTCGCATCAAATATGTGCGGGGGTCATTCTCCTGCATCGTTAACACGTCGGTTGAAGCTGATTGTACTTTCTGAGGCGGATCTAGTTGGCTTTGCTGGCTATATTCTGAGAGCGTCGCTCTGGCTGCTAGATAGCGATTCTTGTGCGGAGAGTTTAATGTGTGTTGACTCTCCGCTTGACTGGCTAGATACTGCCTTCGAAGCTGCTTACGATGAGCAATATTGGCTTCTTTTTTTCTCCTCTCAAAGTCTAGTGCTCTTTCCGTATCTTGACTACTGGACACGCTTTGATCGTCTGGAAGACTACGGTGCAGTCGTGCGGACCATTCTTCCATGACTGGAAACTCATGTCTTTTCTCTGATTGCACATTTGAGGGCTCAGTATTGGGTGACAATATGAGTTGGTGTTTGTCTTTCGATTTGGTTGCAAGAGGTACTTTGAATGACTTATTGGGTATTCGTGAAGTATTCTCGATTATGTCGTCAAGATCATCAAGCATAACGCTTTCAGTTTCAGATTCGTCATCTAATGCCTCTCCAGGTGAAGTGTTTGACAAAGTTGATCCGGAGTTTCTCACAAACCACGTATCGAGTGATCCATTTCCATAGCGTTCCCGGTCACGCTCCCTTGACGCTTTGGTATAGCCATTTGAACCTCGACCACCTCTTGTAGATGACGAGATGGACCTAGGCGGGACTTGAACATCTTCTGGAGAGGAGGGAGAACATGCGCTTGAGTCAGAAAGGCTTGACTGGGTAGCCGCCGCATTTCGCCCGCTGCTAGACGGCCTGAAACCTAGTCTCGTTGGTGTAACGAATTGAGTAACTTTGTTTGATTTCGGGGACCGGTGGAAAAGGTGAGTTTTGGCAATAGACCAAGCATTGAGGCCATTATCATCCGATCCTATTTGACGAGACTCTGATTGTGATGGATCATAACCTTCTGTGAACGGGTCTGCCTGTGCTGCCCTATTTGTCACTGGAGTAGTCCTATCCTGATTTGTAAATGCAGGAATTCGATATGTTGCAGGCGGAGAAACCGGTTCTTGTGCAGCGGGTTGCCGTAACAGAACGTTGAACCCCGTGACAGAAGTGGATTCTTTTCCCGTAGTGTCAGAAGTATTTTGTAGCTCCCCATAGGTTGCCTTAAACAGCTCTTCGATTGTCTGAATTAGCTGTTCTCGTTCTGCAAACAAGACGTCGTCCTTTGCAGGCTCTACATTCACGTCGTATGCTCCTGGCGAACATGAAATATGCAGATTGAGAAATGGATCATTCAGCGCTGAAACCCCTTTTGTTTTTGCGGTAGAGCGAATGTACGACTTGTATAGTTTGATAATCTCCTTTGCTGTACCTCCGTCGGAGGAGAGCGGGCGGCCATCCACAGAAATATACTGATTGGAACCACCGATTTTGGAAAAGTCTGCATTTATTAGAACTGATGTACCGACGTCGAAGCGTCTGTGGATGGAGATTTACCAGCATCGACTTTTGGGAGGTAAGCTAGTAGCTTGACTGATAGGTCGGATTCCTCCGCATCTTCAGGCCAAGTCTTGCATGCGCACTGCCCAGCGATCTCCACTCCGACCGCCTTGCGAGAAGCATCAACGATGCTTGCCGTCGGGGATGGAGCATAAGTCCAATTATCCTTATCGGTCTTGCTGTTTAAAACTTTGAATGACAAACGCGTGCGGGGCCTCGCCATCCCATAAGCTTGGAGTAGCTTCTTGATCTTGGTAATGGTCTTGGATGCGGACTTGACAGCAGTCTGTCTCCTGACAGGAATCTTCTTCAAGAAACCGTTCAGACATACCATAGTCCCGACAGGATAAGACGCTTTCTCCGTGCTACACGATCAGCATGGTCACACAAGAAGCTACTATGTAGACATGCTTACCTGACTAGCTCTCCCGCCGCATCATACTTCAACACCGAAGCCACGACATCATTCTTCGTTCTCGTCGTCACAGTAAGCGCATCCACCATATCAGCAGCACTCGCAAGTGCCACTCCACGAAAACCCAGGGACTGGCCACCGACATTCCTCAAATCATCCAGCGTCTGAATTTTGCTTGTATACGCTCTCTTGCATAAGTTCTCAAAATCATCCGGAGGGACGCCGTGGCCATTGTCCTTGACTTGTATCAGATCAAGAGTGTTTGGGGAGATTTCTACCGTGATGGATGTTGCGCCTGCATCTAGGCCGTTGTCAATCAGTTCCTTGACGAGGGCGCAGGGATCCGGGAGGATAGAAGTTGAGCCGATTGCCTGGGCCGTGGAAGGTGGCAGGGCGGCAATTGGCATTTTTCTAGGTCATTCTGTTGCCTTGGAAGTAGTCCGATCAAATAATGTTCGAGAAGGTAGTTGGGAGGGATGAGTTTTTCGAAGGTGCGGATGATGAACTAGGAAGGAGTGTCCGGGGACGCGAGCGACACGCGAAGTCATGTGACATAATTGGTGTTTGGCCACTACATAAGGATGATAATTACTTTTTATTATCGAACTTCATATTCGGAAAACTTGTACAAACATAGAGACTCACAGAGAATAAACTACATCTGGAAATATTTTGTAGTCGACAATGTGAGACATCGATGCCTGACAAACTAGGCACTTACGAGAAGATGATTTGTCTTCCGCCAAGCTGACCAACTTTAACCCAGTAACATACACAACACATCCCCTGAAGTACAATGCAGACATCATGGCCGGCGAGTCGCTCGATATCGGCTTCCTTGCAATCCCCGCCGTTACTGCGCTCATAAGTTTCCTTTCATACTCATCTCAATTCTTGTTCCTGTTTCTCGAACCGGGCCCACTCACCAAGGCCGAAACATGGAAATTTAATGCGCTGGTAGCTTCTATATGGATTTGTTATTATCGAGCTTGTACAGTCGATCCCGGCCGTGTCCCAAAAGACTGGGCTCCGAAGAATCAGTTCTCTGCAAATCAAGGAGGTGTTGAAATTGATGGGGATGGTTCTACGCGGCAGAGATGGTGTAGGAAGTGTGCGGCTTTTAAGCCGCCGAGAGCGCATCACTGCAAGATATGTCAGCGGTTCGTTGCTCTTACCTTGAATGTCATCAGAATTGAATGGTAGAAACAGGTTGCTAATTTGCCACCAGATGCATACCAAAAATGGACCATCACTGCCCCTGGACACGCAACTGCGTTTCTCACTTTACGCTTCCGCACTTTGTGCGGTTCCTGTTCTATGCAGTCGTTTCAATGATATGCCTTGAGTCGTTCATTTTCACCCGCATCGGCATAATCTGGGAGAATAGAAATATGCCCAGCGTGCGTCTCCCTCTGCAAAATTTCAAGACTTTCACTAACTTGACGGAACAGTACTTAGGCCCCAGCATCCCAGCTTTGTGCCACCTGTTCATCTTGCTGGTCGTAAATAGTTTGACACTATTCGCTCTTTTTGTCTTGTTAGTGCGCAGTCTCTGGGCCATAGGTGCCAACGTCACCACCATCGAGTCCTGGGAGATTGAGCGGCACAAGACGCTGCTTCGGCGAGCGAGGTACTTTGGCGGTTACTTGGATGGACCGGATGGGATGAAAGTTAGAATTCGGAAGCAAGAGTTTCCGTATGATGTTGGCATTCTGAGCAATGTCAAAGCTGGGATGGGTGGGAGTTGGAATGTATGTCCAACTTTATAGTATCCAACCGTGGTAGTTGATTTGTGCTGACATGGTTTGTATCAAGTTTCTAAGCTGGTTCTGGCCTCTCGCAAGGACGCCAGATAGGAAATCCGGTCTTGACTTTGAAGTCAATGAATTCGAGGGTAATCACTCCCAATCATACAAAAAACATTATTTTCTTACTAATACGGTCTAGATCCAAACCTATCCTGGCCGCCGCCAGATCCAGACCGCATTCCACGCAAATCGCGACCAATCTTATCATCAACCGATCCATTCACAATCCTGCATTTCGACTCTCCAGTCGATGAAGTGGCTGCTTTTAGACAGCGTCAACAGGAAGATCTAGCTCGTCGAGCAGGAGTGGTCAATGATGATAGTGCCGACGGCGGCATCAGGCGGCGAAAGAAGTTTCACGAACGGTACAAGAACAACTACAAATCGTCAAACACGGGCGCCGAATCTGAGGATGGGGTTGCCGAAGAAGAACACTCAGAAGGAAACGAGATCGAGGATGATGAGCAGCGTTCTAACTCCGAAGTCAATGAGCACATTGAGGTTGATGAAGGTGAGGAAGCGTGGCGAAATGCAGAAGGGGAGAGACTAGACGATTTCGGGGTTGATGAGGATGTGGAGTTTTACGATGAGGAGGATCTGCCGTTGTCTGTTCTAAAGGAGAGAATTAAAGCTGGATTGTAAACTAGATTTCTATCGGACCGCGTATAAGAGAAAAATAAATTCGTTGTAAAGCAAGAGCAAGAACCAAAATACACTCTACTGACCAATCAGGAAGGCATGCTCATATCAACACTTATTCGACATATATGTATGCTCATTGTTCCATCCCATTCGGTCTAGTTCATTTTTGGTTAGAAATGCGCAATCGATCTACTAAAAATCGCGCTATCTCACGCCGAACTGACAGCTTCAACAACCAATCGCATCTGCGTACCTAGTTTCGTGGGGTCACAGACAGACTGCGCGAACTATACCACCACCTAGGTACATTATAAATCTGCCATCCCACCTCCAAAGTCCTCAATCTCTCAATTCTTCCGTCTCTTCCACATCAATCGCACACAAATTACCTACTTACTGAAATAAAAATGGGCGACGCGGGCATCTTCCACGGTGGCGACCACCTCCTCATCCTACGCTTCTCAACCTGGCCTGACGCATGGCTCGACGATATCCGACGCCGATTCCCGCGTTTGGAGATTACGAGTTTGCAGGTTGATACTAGTAAATCTGTTGAAGAGAACGTTCCAAGTGGTATGCTTCCCGCCTATATTCACTGCAATGATTGACATATAACCATAATATAAAACATGGTTGAAATGGGATGGAGTGGCGCTGAATTGTGGTATATAGACATCCTCGAAAAGGCAACCGTAATCGCTCTGAGCACCCAGCGCCATCTGCCTTTGCCGGAGAGTGTGCCAAAGTAACCCCCTCTCCTCCGTCTCCCTCCTCTTACCCTCCCTCTAAAAGACTTGACTAACGTGTCTTGGGGGAAAAGCATAAAATTAGTACACACCTTCTCCGCCGGTGCAGACGGCCTAATCAATGAACCCTACATCACAGACACAAATCTGCCGCTAACCACCAGCTCGGGCATCCACGGCCCACCAATTTCTGAATACGTGTTACTGAATTGGCTTGTAAACTCGAAACATTACGGTAGTCTGTACGAAGCGCAGAAAAGACATGAATGGATTGGCAGGAAATATGCGTCTGTGCGGCAGAGTGATCATGCAGGTAAAAGAGTGGCTATTTTGGGGTATGGGAGTATTGGGCGGTCGAGTCAGTCTTTTTTTCTTTTCCCCCTACTCCTCTATTTCTGTGTGGTTTGATGGGGGGGGCTGATGTTTTGGGGGACAGTTGGGAGAATAGCATCCTCTCTCGGCGCAAAGGTCTACGCGTACACAGCGTCAGCAAAGCCCACGCCGGAATCGCGTAAAGACAAAGGATATATCGTGCCCGGCACAGGCGATCCCGAAGGTACTCTCCCTGTTGCATGGCACCACGGCACCACGAAAGCCGAACTGCGCCAGTTCCTGAGAGACACGAGACCAGACCATGTTGTTATTTCACTGCCGTTAACGGCTGCGACGCTCCACCTTTTCGATAAAGAGGAGTTTGAGGTGTGGTCTGATGCTTTATCCCCCCATTCATCCCCATCAAAATCAACATCTTCATCGTTGGAGGGCGGAGGAGATGACTACCCGCCGAGAAAAGGCTTCCTAACAAATATATCCCGCGGCAAAATCGTCAACACCGACGCACTCGTCACCGCGCTCAATAAACAGCAAATCCGTGGCGCGGCGCTGGACGTTACTGACCCGGAACCATTACCGGCTGATCATCCGCTGTGGGATGCGGACAACGTACAGATCAGCCCACATATCAGTTGGTCAGGTGAAGAATATTTTTTGCGTGCTTTAGACGTCTTGCGGCTCAATTTAGAGCGTTTGGAAAATGGGCAAGAGCTGGTTAATCAATTTCAGAGGCGGAGGGGTTATTAGTCGTGTATATAGTAGATATACATCCATCGATATAGAAACAGAGTGGTAAGTAATTTATGCATACTCTCATTGTATGTACTATCGCACCCGGGTACATGTACCACCGACTATGTATTATCAAAATTGCAGGATCAAGACAAGTGCTCATGAGGCAGTATTAGGCAATGGTAGAGACAGGAAACGGAAAGAACAACCCTCCAAACCATGATTTTGTGCAGGTTAAACGCCAAAGGTCGAAAACGAAGATGATTATCTCGCTGAGCATTATATAGCGTGGATTCGAGTTAAATGCCAATTGAGAAATGAAGAAGGAATGAATAAGGAAAAACTCCCATATGCTGGAATCAAATCTTGAAAAGCCTTTTGGCTTATCAGTTTGATCGGAAAAGGCAGGTGGAAACGACGGGACATGTTCGTGTTTTAATATCGTATTCACAGCAAGTACGAAGGCATGAAAAGCAACATTATGTAGGCTCAGGGCCTAGGTGTATATGGCGTTGGATGTAGCCGAAGCGCATGAACTCGAAGATCGTGACATGTTTGAAATCTGTCGTAGCAGCCAGAAATCAACATGACTGTGTTGACAAGCTAAGCAGCTCAAAAAATGCCGAATAACTTCTTATTTGTTTTATCCTCTGCAAAACGGTTAGTACGCTGCTAAAGTACGTCGAAAGTACAACTTACTCTTCTCATTTGAAGGCCGTCTTTCGCTCTTCTTCTTCGATTTGGCCGCCGATATGGGGTTGGCTCCCTCTGAGGCGGCCTGAATTGCCGCCAGTCTGTGCTTGGCTCTGTCCTCTCCCTGATCTGCCGCCTTCACATACCAGACATTGGCTTCGAGTGGGTCGCGTCGACACCCTATGCCACTCTCCGTAAAGAACCCTACAGTATATTGGGCTTTGGCGAGTCCTGGACTTTATTAGCACGTAGATAAAATCACGATCATAGAATAATTCTACCTTGTTCTGCAGCACGGCGAGCCCACTCGTACGCTTCCGCCTCGTCCCTCTCGAGGACAGGCTCGGCGCCGAGCAAGTACCACGCACACAACGCCATCTGAGCCTGCGGGTGATCAAGCTGAGCAGCCGCGGTGTAGAAATGAATACTCAGCGCCGGATCGTGAGGACAGCCCAACTGTCCATGCTCGTATGCCTCTCCCATGCGAAAGTTGGCGTCCCTATTACCAAGATCGGCTGATCTGGTGTATAATTGAGCAGCATACGACTCGTCCTTGAAGATATCTTGACCATATCCTTGTTCATGTAACAATCCTAGTTCGTAAGGAGCAGCGTTGTACTGCATATCAGCCGTATCGGCAGCCCGCTTCAACCATTTCAAACCTTCTCGCTCACGTTTTCCTAATCCCAGATCACCTGCGAGACATGCTCGAGCAAGCCGAAGCATAGCACCAGGATGGTTTTTCGTAGCAGCCGTTCGGTAGAAATTAGCTGCTTTAGGTCCGTCGGTTCTGCAACCCCAACCAAACTCGTTACATAGACCAGCCCGGTATGAGGCTTCGGCGTGACCATGCTTACTCGCAGCCACAAATAAAGGCAGAGCCCGGTCGTAGTCCTGCTTGCCTTTGCTGAAAAGGCCAGATGAGAAACCATCTCCAAGGTAATACTGCGCAAAAGGGTAACTGCGATCTGCAAGCCTCTGTAAAATTGCCTTTGCCTCGAGTAGTAAGCGGGATTTCGTAACGTCAGGCGCATCTTTCTGTTTGTCCACCGAAACGGGTGTAACACCATCTTCATCGGTGTACAATTCTTGAATGGCACTGATCATAAACACCGCAAACTCATATTGCACGGCTGGATCGTTGGTTTTTTTGACATTCGCGAGGTACATCTCAAATGTTTGCTTCTGACTTAACAACGAGATGTTATTCCCAAGCAACATTCGCAGGTGATCATTGTCCTTGGTGGCTGGCGATGGCACTTGTTGTGGATACGGCGTGTTCAACAACTCGACATATGTTGATTTGGGGCGGGAATCTGGTGAATGACCAGACACATTACGACCGTGTGGCGAGCGAGCTCGAAGGTCGGATGTAGAAGAATAAACAGACATTGGGCGCGAGGTTCCGAAAGCTCCCTGTCGCGGGGAGAGTAGTTGATTCGTTTGGGGAAGATACTCTGTAGACGACGAGCCAGAGTGTCGTCCGGTGGGGGAGTCACGGAGAGGTCGATGGTGATACTGTAGAGGTTGGTAGTCCATTTGTTGTGAACTCGATAAACTGGCCTCTGACGAATTGGAATTATGATAGGTTTGTGCAACTCCTTGCTGGTCGGCAATTGCCTGTTTCGATCCGTCCTCCTTCTCATTACCGACTAATGACCACGATCCGGTGCTGGCGGAGGTATGACGATCAGCTATAGTCTGCGCAGGTATGGAATCAACTCGAGGTGGCAAAGTAGATCTCGTCGTCGAAGCTGGCGCCGGATCTGAAAGGTTTATTGTCGAAAAACGCGAATCCAGGTCATAGTTGGAGCCTTCAATCACAGCGCTAAAGGCCTGGGGATCAAACGCGGAGCCGTCGATATGCACGGGAGACTGCGGAGAACGCTGGATGTGTGCTTCATGGTTGATGTTTAGGGCAGACACCGGGGGCGATTTCTTGCGTATTTCGTAAGTAGCAGATTGCTCTCCTGCATTCTCATGGCCAGGAATGGCTGGAGGATCGTATGAAGGTGGCTGCGGCGGAGGCGATGCTCGTAGGTATACCGGCGGCGGAGGGGATATCGAAGAAGGACGGACCAAGGCATCACCGACTGGGCTGGCCATCATGGCTCAATTCTCTTCTCCGGATGGAGTAGACTGAGATAGCAGGTCACTGCCGGATGAAGACTGTGTGTAGATCGTTGTTGCTAGATCATAGGGCTTGGTGATGGAAGGGTAGTAGATGAGACGTTAGGAGCGTGAATGATCAAAGAACTGCAACGAATGACACAATCGAATTGACGCAGTAATATTGTGATTGGCGATTCGACTTGAACGAGACGAGCGATCGCGCGAACGAAGGTGGTGGAATAATGTACAATTAGCCTCTGTGCTGACAGAGTAGAGAAAAGGCGCTCTGGTTCCTTGGAATGTGACGGTGGACCCTGCAACAGTGGTAGTCAAAGTCAGTGTCATTGATTAATGTCGACGCCTTCACCATGTGAATTCTGCACGGAAAAACAGAAAAATGAAGGCGAGGAAAAATAAAAAGCGGAAATCGAGTCCACCGAAAGTAAGAGTACAAATTGCTCACCGACACAGACGCAGGTACTTGCTGAGGGGAGCGGGTTGCATTCAACCTTGGAAGAACGGGAGGTCTCACTTTTGCACAGATCTCTACTTAGGCGCTGACACTAACAGGCACAGGTTGCCAGAAGCGAATGGTAAGATATACTCTGGAAATTTGACGACAATCGACCACTAAACGAGGGAAAGGTGATTTGTCGAGGCTGCCGCGGAAGTTGCAAAGGAAAGAAGATGACGAGGGATGGAGAGGTCATAAGAGGAAGGGAGGTTGCTTTGGCGGGCTGGCTGAGTGACGGATGCGGAAGGACTTTAACAAGACCAGCACTTTTTCTGGCCTGGGAATGTTTATGTCTCTCGCCAGTAGTAAGAACTGCTTAGCTTTCCATCTGTTTTAGTAAGGCTGTGCTTGTTGCAGAATTTGCCTTGCCATGAGCCATGTTAACTTGACTGCTACGAGTGTGTTCGGGATATGTACGGCTCGAGACAACTTTCAGTCTTACCACATATGAACCTCAAGTTACGAAAGTGGCATATTCACAGTCTGAATGAGCGGTGACTTTGAAGTTTAATTGATTTGAGCTGTATACTAAGCCGGGACGCTCAATGCGATTATGTGTACATATGCATCTAGATGCACCAGCAAAAACAACAGGCAGAATCGCAATCTGATCTGAGAAGGGTAGCGGCGGGGCTTACGGCATTCTCCATGTAGCCGTTTACTGCGAGCTGCTGCAACCTACAGCACGAAATACGGGGCTCGTTTATTTCCTTTTTCTGCCCGCTCAGTTGAGATCTCCACCCGAGCTTTGCTGAGACTTCGATCCGAGTCACTGCTGAAATGTTCGTCCCATGGGACGGCACAGGTACTATGCTGCCAACCACCAAGACTACATCTACGTACGCATCATACAATCTGTCGAACAGCACTGAGAAGAGCACAGAATATGAAGATGTTCAGGAGCTCTCCATCTAACAGCCGAAATAGTATGGATCTTCGATGGTGATCACGGCTCCAGCTTCCAAGATCATCAACCAATGAACATCCGCGGATTCAGCTCGGTAGCGATGACGAAGTCTCAATGGCATTTGACACAAGCATGGTCGCACAGCCGCACATAGAAATTAGTGATATTCAATAATGACGGCCCTTGTGAAGCATGAAAGTCGGAAGGGTAAATACGCACTGAGTTGCCTCCGTCGATGTTGCACGTAAGACTAGCTGGCCCTGTCAGGTGGGGCTGCTAAGGTGAAATTCTTCCCTTCTTCTCGTCTTCTCCTGATACGCCCCTTCAACCTCGTGTCTGCGTGTGCTGATCCTGTAAGCTCATTGATATTCGCTGTGGATACTCGAGCTACCTCTCCCTGAAACTTCATTGTCATAAGGCAGAACTGTTTTCTTTCTTAGAGTCCAACACAGCCCTCAGCGTCAAGCGTCAAGCCTCAACAAATTGGTTGAACACTCGCTGCTTACGAACAAACCTTAAAGTCTAAAAACCTCTGATTTACGGCTTCCCCTCGTTAATCTCTCGCATCAATTGGCTGAATAATTTCCAATTTACCCCCTGAACAAGAGGGAAAATGCATTATGCCCACAGACTAGATACGATGCGGCCTAGTAAGTGTGGTGTCTAAGACACTTGGACATTTTAGCACCTCTTCGCCCTCTTCATTAATTTTCATATGTAGCTGTCCCGGTCTCCGGACTTGATCAATTTTTCATCCCGGCGGCTCTGTTGTATATACGTACACTGCGAGCGAGTGCTCAATCTGATTCTTGAATCATGTAGTATCCACCTATTCATCCCGCGCACCAAGACATGTCTTGCAAATTTCCCAATGAATTGGCGTATGTGTCATAGGACGCGTCACCAGAACAACGTCAATATCGACAATAAGTTCCTCCTTGTTTAAATTTTTTTAACAATATTGAGGCGTCTTGGCGATGATGAGGTACTTTCTTCTCTGGCTGCGCGAGATGCCTAAAACGAATAAATTTTAGTTTAAACCTTGGAGGGGCTCCAAAGGTGGCTTGACTGTCTTGGCATCGCCGAAACGGAGATTTACTTCCCCCTAACCGACTGTCTTTGTACGGAGTACGGGCTCTGCTTGTTCATCTACCATGTACGTTATGTAAAACTGTCCAGTCACGACCCGAACTCACCAATCCTCGATGAACACACTTTGTGATCGAGCATCAGCCCCATCCTCAACCCCTTGGCTGGCACCGCGTCACCTTCAGAGTCATGATTCATACGACTTGGAGAGGGATTTGGATTATCGCAGTGGCGCCAAAACCGTTGACGTACCGTCAGTGTCTCTCACTGTCGACGGGCTGGTCTACTAACCGATCTGCAGTGGACAGATAGCGACTTACCGTATGACATCTGCCCACTATCGGTCTCTATTTCGGATCGATATGTACGTAGGTAGATGCGTATGAAAGCTCACAAGACAGATGAAGTCATGAACTTCCCAGGCGCCAACAGCAGAAATATTGATCAATCTGAGACCCTGTGACGGCGCTATTCCGTATTGGAGGCTGCTATTTCGGGTCTTGAATAACGTGATCGAGACTCCTAGACCTGATTGGCCACAAGCGGACCAAAGCTTGGACCAAAGGGCTCTTACAGTGAACGGCCCCATCACGGCCTTCGGTTCAGCCAATTCAAACTATCGAACAAACGTGAGCCCGGCTAGTGCCGAAAGGTCCCATCGTCTAAGCCGGTTATTGGCTGATTGGTGGGGAACCTGGCAAGTAAACATGTCTCGATCAGAGTGAAGATTCGGGATGGCAGACACAACAGCTTCGGCAACTGAATGCCATAATAGACCAGCTTTTGAGTACAATATGATGTGATGTGTTTTGGTTTTTTTTTTTTTTTTTTTTTTTTTTTTTTTTGGTGTGCCGAACGAAAGCAATTCGTATGGAACCGAAGCGCTGCGTATAACATGTCAAAATCGCCGACGTCAAAGCGGGCTGTTCCTTGCTTTGGTGGTGCCAAGTCCCGTGTTTGCTACGGCGCGCTTTTGACACCCACAGCGCCTCCCCTGATTGCTTGCCTCGGGGCCTCAGGCCGCCATGTCTTATTATGGTCAAGCAAAACCAAGCCTCTTTCACTACCGTAGCAACTCGAGTGTACACTGACACTCACTTCTACCACTTCCTGTCGCTCACCCCTCCGTCAGCAGCACAAGTCTGCACCACCGCTCGCTTTCATCTCCCTGTTATATCAATTTTTCTTGCATCCAGAACAAGGAATCAAGTGGGCAGGACTCATCGAATTATCGCCGCTCGCTGGGTTTACTCCTGTTGTACATACCGATACATAGCATACATACAACAGCACACGACGCCCGTTGCTGCTTCGCTTTCGGTTCTTCTCTCGTTCGCTCGCTTTAAATCATATTCGATTCTTTCGCCTTTCCCTTCGCTATTACTATCCACCGCGTTGTCGGTCGGCTGGTTTTGTTATTCGGAACGCCGTGCTACAATTTATCTGTTACATCCATCGTGCCTTGCTCTCGACGGCTCTAGTCAATCAGCGCTTACTGTCATACGATTTTCTGCATATTGCATTGGGGACGGTTTTCGGGATATACTCGTTTGCACCGGTCAATAGCCGAACTCTGGGGCTCTAATGTCTGCAGCGTTGAGACTTTGATTTTATTTATTTTGGAGGTGAAGTAGAAGGTTTTTATCTGCTTCTACGAATTAATTACTGTTCCAGCGGACACAGGGCGGGTCAAATCGTGGTAAGAGATCGATCGCACTCGACGGTCCGTGGAATGTGGAACAGAATTGACATTTTCGAGTAGATTCCGGAAGCATTCCATCATGTCGCTTCCGCAACGACCAACCAACGCTCCATCCTCGCGACGCGAAGATAGTCAGCCCGGATTTAGGGAATCGTCTCGACGCCGACGCCGCGATATCGAGTCCGGCACATTCACCGAGGTTCCCCCATCACCATACACCCCTACATCCCCTCGACGGTCTCATGGCAGGCATGTCTCTCATTCCTCCTCGCGAGGAGTACCGCCTACACGCGGGTCGCCTACCACCGACTTGGGCAGGAAAAGATCGCTTGTTCGTCCGGAGCGAAACCAGATAGGTCCCGACCATCCCAATTACCATTATGCGCAGTATGCCCAGAGCCATAACATGGCCACATATCCGTCGACAACCGGTCATGATCCCGTTCTTGATAACCCCGAGGACGCCGAGACTACCGGAAGTACCGAGAGCTCTCTCAAGACAGGCTCCAAGGCGCACGTATATGCCCTCGAAGGAAATCTGAACAAGCCTATGGAACGAGTCGAGCCTGCTCCAAGCTCGCGCCACAAGAAGAAGAGGCTCTACCGAAAAGGGTCCAAAAGGCACATTGAGCCGGAGGAGGAACGTCAACAAAAGGTTCGCGAACACGTTCCTGCCCCTAGCCCGTGGTACGCCTACTGTGTGCTCGTCACTTTCTGGGCTCCCGATTTGGTAATGGCGTGCATGGGTATGAGGAAAGCAGAGCAACGTCGGGCATGGCGTGAAAAAATGGGCTTGATCAGCTTGATCCTGTTGGTGTGTACCTTTGTCGGTTTCTTGACTTTTGGGTTCACCCAGGTTGTCTGTGGTACAACAAAAACACGTATAGCTGCTGGTCACGTTGATTCCGGTTATATGATCTTTCACGGCGAGGCTTATGACCTTTCAAATTCAGAGCATCCAGCTGCTTACGGAGTGCCCCAAGACTCCAATGTCCTGTACGACTTGCCAGTGAAGTACTCCGGAAAGGACGGTAGCTTCTTGTTTCAGAATGTCAATGGTGCGTGCAAGGATATCATCACTCTCGCCGACGGGTCCGATATTCCCACCAACAGTAAAGGCGAGCTCGCCTGGTACTTCCCCTGTCAGACCTACAATCAAGACGGATCAGATTACAAAACAAACGAAACTGCTACGCCGTATCTGGGATACATGTGCCATCTTTCGAGCGAAGCACGAAATGACTTTTACTCGTTGAGCAGCTCCGGCGACGTCTACTTTACGTGGGACGATCTGGGAAATAAATCTCGCAATCTCGTCGTGTACTCGGGCGATGTTCTCGATCTTGACTTGCTCACTTACCTCAATTCTAGCCAAGTGTCTTTTCCTTCATTATTCACGGAGATGCAGAGCAACACTGAGATCCGAGGTACCGACGTCACGTATGCGTTCCAGACATCTGAGGACAAGCGTGTCGCAAAATGCTTGTCTCAGATCATTCGAGTTGGGTCGATTGATACCAAAACCATCGGTTGCATTGCTTCTCAGGTCGTGCTGTATGTCTCGCTGGTCTTCATCCTTTCCATCGTCGCGGCGAGATTTTCCATGGCTCTGTTCTTCCACTGGTTCTTGTCCAAAAAGTACGCCACCAATCGTTCATCAATGACACTGGATCGTCGAGCTCGTGCACAACAAATCGAGGATTGGACGGAGGATATTTATCGCCCTGCTCCACGTCTTGCTGATCCTCCAGTTCCTGAAAAGATGGCGAGGAAGCGCGCAAGCTTCCTGCCGACCACGTCGCGTTTCTCCAGTCCATATGCAGTCGGAGGCGGCAGACTCAAGGCCCAGCCGACAACAATGGCCAGTCAAAATTCCTCCTCTCGTCTTGTTCCTACTACGAATGGCTCAAACTCGATGTACAAATTGAGTGGAAACAGTAGCAATGGGTCATTGAGTGTGGATGCAATCTCCCGACACAATGCTGCCGCTGCAGACAGCCGAACGAGTTTGATGATTTCGCAGTACGACCAGAGGCACTCGACGGTTGTTGGCTCAAGTGAAGGCCCCGCTGGTTTTATCCATGAAAATGTTGTTCCGCAGCCACCGCCCGAATGGCAGCCATTTGGGTTCCCTCTGGCGCATACTCTATGTTTGGTCACTTGCTACTCTGAAGGTGAAGAAGGTATTCGTTCCACTCTGGATTCGATTGCTTTGACGGATTATCCCAACAGCCACAAGACTATCTTGGTTATCTGTGACGGTATCATCAAGGGTAAAGGTGAAGAAATGTCTACCCCTGATTACGTGCTTGGTATGATGCGTGACCATGTTATTCCACCTGATGAGGTTCAACCATACTCGTATGTGGCTGTTGCATCCGGCTCCAAAAGACACAACATGGCCAAGATCTATGCTGGATTCTATGACTACGGACAGACGTCCATCATTCCTCCCGAGAAACAGCAACGCGTCCCGATGCTTGTCGTTGTCAAATGCGGTACACCGGCCGAGGCAAAGGCTTCCAAACCTGGTAACCGTGGAAAGCGTGATAGTCAGATTATCCTCATGTCCTTTTTGCAAAAGGTCATGTTTGACGAGCGTATGACTGAGCTTGAATTCGAAATGTTCAATGGATTCTGGAATATTACTGGCATATCACCTGACTACTACGAAATCATCCTCATGGTTGACGCCGATACGAAAGTGTTCCCGGACAGTCTTACTCACATGGTATCGGCGATGGTCAAGGATCCAGATATTATGGGTCTATGTGGTGAAACCAAGATTGCCAACAAGACTCAGAGTTGGGTTACCATGATCCAGGTGTTTGAATACTACATCTCTCACCATCAGGCCAAGGCTTTCGAGTCTGTCTTTGGTGGTGTCACTTGTTTGCCTGGTTGTTTCTCCATGTACCGTATCAAAGCGCCCAAGGGTGGCCAGAACTACTGGGTCCCTATCTTGGCCAATCCGGATATCGTTGAGCACTACTCTGAAAATGTCGTGGACACTCTCCACAAGAAGAACTTACTCCTGCTCGGTGAGGATCGCTACCTGACCACTCTGATGTTGAAAACCTTTCCCAAACGTAAGCAGGTCTTTGTGCCTCAAGCGGTCTGCAAAACAACTGTCCCCGACAGCTTCATGGTCCTCTTGTCCCAACGTCGTCGTTGGATCAACAGTACTGTCCACAACCTCTTCGAGTTGTGCTTCGTGCGCGATCTGTGCGGTACATTCTGCTTCAGCATGCAATTCGTCGTCTTCATCGACATGATCGGTTCCCTCGTCCTCCCCGCCGCTATCTCATTCACATTCTACGTCGTCATCAAATCCATCGTCTCCAAACCCGTCCAAGTCATTCCACTAGTCCTCCTGGCTCTGATCTTAGGTCTCCCCGGTGTTTTGATCATCGTCACTGCCAACAGATGGGTCTACGTCCTCTGGATGTTTATCTACCTTCTTTCGCTACCTGTATGGAACTTTGTTCTGCCGGTATACGCATTCTGGAAATTCGATGACTTTAGTTGGGGTGATACGCGAAAGACGGCTGGTGATACCGGCAAGGGCGGCCATGGTGAAGCCGAGGGTGAATTTGATAGTAGCAAGATTACGATGAAGCGCTGGCGCGATTTTGAGAAAGGTACCCCTTTTCCCCCCCTCTCCGTCATTCCTACCTACCTGTCCCGAAACTAAAGTAATCTGTGATAGAACGACGCCTAAACATGAGCGCGGCCCATGGCCTACCACCACCAAACTCTATGCCGGCAGCGGCATACACCTACCCCGGTGGCTACGACGCGTACTCGGACTACTAAACCGCCATACTTGTAACTTTTTGTTTTCTTCTTCTCATTTAGGACAATCTCTATATATATATATATGTTCTATCTATACTGCCTTTTTTTTTTTTGATATTTTGTTGCAAAATTTCAGTTGTGTCATGTATGATCCTTGAATACTAAAATTACCTTGTGTGTATGTGTGTATCATGGGACGGCGTTGAGAAGGGGGCGATGACTTATGGCATAGTTTGCTATCTAATTTATTCTTAGTTTATTTGTGCCTTGTCGGTTGGCTGTGTGATGTAGTTGCTGTATATTGGTTTAAATATATCCATTGCAAAGTGTTCAATGTTGTAGTTGACCATTGGGTTTTTGATGTTCTTGAGGTCGTCAGCCCCGAACCATCCATCTAGTTAGTCAACAACGTCTATAGGGTCATCGCGCTCGACGCACCCTTCTATACACTCTCGAAGCACCACGCTTGATTCCCCAGTATTGAAATCGTCCTATCAAGTAATATGTCTTCATATCATTCAGTCCGTTGACCAGGACTTGTCTGTGAAATCTATCTACCCAGCACACCCAATTACCATAAAACCCGCGCCGCAACAGCGTCCGCAAAATCATCAATGTCATACAAAACCCATGGTCTCAGCCCAGCCAACTCCAACGATACGGATTTCCATCACTAGTCTTGTCGACCGATTTCTTCGAAGTTTCCCACGCCTCGTTTATTCCAACCACATATTTCGCATCCAAAGTCATCTTAGGTTTCAGCGAAACTAGTGAAATCGAGTAGCTCCTCACGGTTTCGCTTGCCTGTGAGATAGGAGAGGATGTGCGCTGCCCACACAACGCGGGCAATGCATTCTTCTGGCGAGAGATCTGGCATACTTTGCGGCTCGGCCTTACTGTTGCAAGCATGTTCGCAAAATATCTCCTATCTCATGAACCAAGTTATATTATTCCTGTTGCCTCGTTCGCTAGGCTTTTTTGAAACAGGTGGAACCATTGCACATATGCCTTGAATTACTAGAAGGTTACCCCTTTTCATAGTTGTGACCTGTCACGTCTTCTGAGCGCAGCTATTTACAGAGGTCTAGAACAAATTCAAGAATAAGGCTCTTGAGGTATATTTCAAACTCGATGATATGCCTTGCCACATTGAGATGATCTCTCAGCAATTGGCACAGATTTATTTGGTTTCGTCGGCCGCATTGTGGTACCTAGAGGAATTACAACTTGCGGCTGTCTGCACCCACTTTGAGCATGAGAGCCGAGAAGCCCCAAGCGGAATAAGTAATGAAATATTCAAAATAGCTCAGGTAGTTAAGCTCAGCTTCGGTTAATTGAGCCTAGCTAGCAGCTGAGCGCAATATTGCTCACTGCAGGGTTCAGCAGAATCCTTGTCCATGAATTACTCCGTACTAGTACATACTATTTTGCATGACAAAGGCTTCATTTTTGTTAGGTATTACTGGCAAGTTTGGCGCCGAGATGCAGGCCACAGTTTGGGGAGGGCGAGGTGCCACATCTAGAGCCTCTCCCACCATTCATCATTCGATATATCAAGATTTGGCTGGCTTACTTGATCATAACTTAAGTTACTTCACTCGTAGAATATAGAGAACTTAAAGCCACGTGCGTAGTAGAAGCTAAGGGTTAGGCCTTGAGACGAGCAAAGTATAGCAATTTTGACCAATTGGATGATGCACACAATATCTGTGCTTTTCAAAAGCTACTTATGTAGAATGTAGGAAAAGAGGCAGGGTCCATATGCATTCTGAATTAGCAGTTGACGCTGCTGCGTCGCCCTCAGCAAACATTTTTCCTTGAATAGATTATCTACCTATTTGGACATGCCGTGTCTCAGCGGAATATCTTAAAATTACACCTCCCTTCCCCTGGTCTGGATAAAATATGAAGTCCACAAGCTCCACATTGCAAGCTAGTCATGGAGGATATGAAAGTGAAAGAGATATGTCTGTCAAAATGGAGCTGTTGTTTTTGGCTGTAGACTGTAGAATTGTGTACTCAAAGGCAATATGTAGAATGTACGCCCACCGCTGCAGCTTAAGCCTATACGAGACTAAACTCCGTGTTAGTGAAGGCCTCCTATGCAGTGACGATATGAATGTTGTAGCGACTAGGACCAAAAACATTAATCCTATATATTGTAGATCGGAAGCACCAGACGCCTATCTGTTTCTACAGTTCTTATTCGCTAAGGCATCTGGTTCATCTGCACGCCTCAAGAAATCATCACGAACTAGCAATCTACGCTGCAATTGGTACTGGGCCATCTTCGGTTCTTAATATGTGACAGAACAATCGGATGCATTTGATGTAACTTCAACAAGTACAGGAACCCAGTTTGCTTGCCTCCTACCAAAATATTTAAAGTGAGTAAATACTCACTAATTTTATAATTCAGACACTGGTTCTAACATCTAGCAGATTTATTACCTGAAAAGTCACTTCGCCATACCTGCAAGCAATCATGAACTTTCTTTCTTCCTCTGCTGCGATGCAGCTTGCTATTGGGATGTTCTCTCTCGGAGTTAATGCTAATTCAGACTACGCAGCAACCTGCCAGACAATTGAACTTTATCCTGCAGACAACTACAATCCTCATTGGCTTCTTACTGCAGATTGCAAGGAGCCATCAGGGATCTATAATCTTGCTACTTCAGTTGCTATTGAGTTCCTGTTTCGCGAACTACAATAGAAATTTGGCTGCAGCACTAAAGTATGAGCACGATGTTTGGTTATTGAAGCAATCGCTAACTAAATGATTTCTAGTGGTGGATTTCCTGGGAGAAGTTGATGTATGGGAGAGTTTGGAATCTGTCACGGACCTACAAACACCCTAGCTATAGCAGCGGTGTGTCGAGATACGTTAGGTTGGTTGAACCCCATACAGGTTTCCTGAGTCATCGATAGGGTTACTTGAGTAAACAAAGCATGAAACAGTTTGATCGGTACTTGGAGATCTTAACGTAAGATAGCAGTCTCCTGAGGTACAGCCTGGTGCCAGTACCAATCAGAATAGACCAAGGCTATAAAAAAAAATAGTATAATATTATATAGCATTATACGGAGTATACTCGCTGTAAGGCTCCATTCTTATTCCGTCTTGTGTCTTCCCAACCGCTAGCCGTGAATGCTGTACCGTTGCGACTCCAGACAGCGGTGCGATTCCCCTATGATTGGGTAGGTATCTTTTGATCTACAGAAACAGTAATTGGTGGAAGAGGCTCTAGACGGCGCTCGGATTTGCTGTATGTGCCATGTGGTGCACAACATGTGGTCTTCGCCTTGGGGAACCAATCAAGGACAACGTTGAAAAAGATACAAGACTTTTCTATACGAAAGAGTACGGAGCAAGTCACGGACCGGGATCCTGGGCCTAGTAAACTTCCCAATCTTCAAATTAACCGAAACTGAGCTTAATTACTTGAGCTTTAAGCCCTGCAAGTACTTGAGCTTAACATTTATCCGAGGGCTGACTGAAGGTTGGTGGCGCCTACTAGCAGTCCTTGCTCCCGGAACTATGGCCAAGGCCAAAATCAGGGGCAAAAGATGCCATCAGATTACACAGAGCGCAAGGGATCTGACCCCAGAGGCGGTCAGGATAGTATCCCAGCAATGCTTGGACCTCTGGATTCCAGAAGCCCAGATGACCTTTCAAGAAGAAGCAGAAACGACGCGTGGCCTTTCCCCCGCTTTACCCCGGCATATTTCAGACCGGCTAATAAAGAGTCATCATCCAAGGGAGACTGGGGATCTACCTGAGTGTGGAAATTGAAAACCGGCCTCAACTCGCCCCGCGAATGACAGTGCGGGGAAATATAGCGAGTGGAACCGATGAGTCTGCTCCCGGCTAGTTTCTAATTACTCCGCTCGACACAAGTTGAAATTGCACCAATCGCACGCCGACGCCCAGAGCAACTCGGGAAGAAATGCACCGACTTGCGGTGCGGCTAATAAGAAGCTTGGCTGGATGGATAGAAAGGGCGAATGTGACGTTGCGAATGCTACCGTGGTTGGCGGAACAATGAATCCTTACCCCAATCATGGGCAATCCATGGCGATGTTGGGTTGGGGAGGTCAGCAGTCTGGAGCAACCTTTGCTCAATTCAGTCTAGATCCGTTGTACCATCATGCGCGTGTTGGCCGCAGGAATAAAAAAGAGCTGACACCCCCAGCTGTGCCTGCTTCTTTTCCCGTTCTCACGTCGTTTCACATTTCTTCCAAAAATCGTCAACATGGCTACCGTCGTCAGTGAGAAGCCGAACTCGCCGTTGGAGCTTGAGGAGCAGCCCAAGGGCGGGCCTGGATACGATGTCGGCGAAAAGTCCAACTTCGACAGAGCGGGCGCCTTGAATGCTGAGGATATCGAGCATAAAATGAGTGTGGTCCAAGCTGTTAAGGCTTATCCCGCTGCCAGTTGGTGGGCATTCGTCATGTCATGCACTATTGTAAGCTCTTGTCCATGAACGGCAGATGATTCTTTCTCTAACGGTGCGATAGATCATGGAGTCATACTGCGTTTTCCTGATGGGACAATTCATAGCCACATACCAATTCGCCCATGATTTCGGGGTAATCAGCAATGTTACTGGTCAACCTATCATCGTAGCTTCGTGGCAGTCAGCATTCCAGTGCAGCGGACCCGTCGGTGCTTTCATCGGTGTGTTCGTCGCAGGTCCCATTACCAGTCGGATTGGATATCGGTGGGCAACTATTGGCGGCCTCATGTTTTTGAACGCTTTCATCTTCATCTTCTATTTCGGCAACAGCCAGGGCATGTTTTTTGCAGCCCAGATCCTAGAAGGTATCCCTTGGGGTATTTTCATCGCCAATGCACCCGCCTACTGTGCCGAGATTGTGCCATTGAGATTGAGGGCCCCAGCGACCCAGATGCTGCAGATGTTCTGGGCTATTGGCTCGATCATTGTCGGCGGTATCACTTACCACTACCAGTCCAAGCTGGACTCCTCAGCATACAGGTTTGTTAGCTCTATGTCCCATCGAGGTGTACTCTGCTAATATTGATATCAGAGTTCCCATTGCACTCCAGTGGATGTTTCCTACTCCTCTCGCTATCCTCCTCTTCCTGGCGCCTGAATCACCATGGTGGCTCGTACGAAAGGGTCGTCTGGCTGAGGCGGAGAAGGCTGTTAAGCGTCTTGGACGCGCGAGCTCCAATGATAACCCTGCTGATGCAGTCGCCATGATGCGTCGAACGATCGAGCTTGAGGCGACGGAGAAGAAGCCCAGTCTCGTTGAACTGTGGAAGGGTACCGATCTTTACCGCACATTGATTGTGTGCGGTGTGTACGCTTCCCAGAATCTGACTGGTAACCTAATTGCTAACCAGGCTGTTTTCTTTTTCAAACGTAAGCCACTTTGACTTTTGCAACCGCCTTGTACATGAAATACTAACACCACTTCAGAGGCCGGCATGGCTGACAACACCGCATTTGCGCTTGGTCTCATCACTTCTGCCCTCCAGTGGATTATGGTCATGCTCTCTTGGGTCCTAACCACATATCTCGGCCGACGCACCATTTATGTCTATGGTCAATTCATCAATTGTGGGTTCTTGATTGCGCTCGGTATTGCGGCTTCAGTTGGCATGAGCAATGCGGCTAGCAATGCGCAAGCATCACTCGGTTTGATTGTCTCCGTCCTGTTCTGTTTGGGACCCGCCCCTGCCTCATGGGTCATCATCGGCGAGACACCTTCCGTTCGTCTCAGGCCCTTGACAACAGGTATTGGACGAGGTGCCTACTACTTGGTCAACATTCCTTGCATCTTCCTTTCCAGCTACATGCTCAACTCTGACAAGTGGAACTTGGGCGGCAAGAGTGGCTATATCTGGGCTGGCACCGCCCTTTTCTGCTCTGTTATGTCTTGGCTCTTCATTCCTGAGATGAAGCACAGATCCTTCCGTGAGATTGACATCTTGTTCAAGCGACATGTCCCGGCTCGCAAATGGAAGGAGACAGTCGTCGATCTCAATGACGATGAGTAAATGGAACTTGCTTCTCAGAGAAGCCCGCGTGGCTGCTTGTGCAGGAAGTGGTAGTAGGGGCGACTTGTCTTGCAAGACAAGTTGAAGGGTGACAATCACGTCAGAATGTATGCTACAGTGTCAGCTTGCTTTCAGTATTTGGTTTGGGTATCTGATCCAAAGAGCTAATACCACGCGAGCCGCCGAGTATAAGAACCTGGGTGGTATGTTATACAACCAACTTGTATCATACTAGTTAGAAACTAGTATCTTATTGGATATGTGCTATATTATCGCAGTTAATAATATAACTAGTTATTTCTAGTAACATCTAAGCTTTCCTATCCTCGACCGGACGATAGTAAACATTGGAACAAAGGACATCCTCCCAAGCCGTATTCATATAATAGTCATCTTCTCTCTTTCCATCGGGATCGATTCACTGTCATACATCGTTAAATCACTTAGCTTGAGCAGCATGTCCAGCCGCAGCATCAGATGCTTGGCGCAGACAGGCACCACTGCTTTCTAGCTGGATTATACGTTCTTAAAAACTTCAGTTCCACTTATTGGTGGGTGGTTTGGTATTCAGACAACGGAATTATAGAACATTAAAACAGCCTTCGCACTTCGCAAATTTCGCCAGCGAGCCCGTGTATAATGCCGTATCACCAGTGAAGCTTTGGTGCATCAGCAAGAACCAGAATGATTGACTACGCTTGAGATCAACGGAGAATTCTTTGCCGAGTCAACGGGCTATGTACCGGTACGCTTACGAAACCAAGAGCTGTATGATCGCGTCGGGTCAACGAATGCCGAGGACTGTCATCCCCAGGTAAGCAGATAAAGGTGGCGCATTTCCCGTTATAGAAGAGCCCATCAGGTCTTGGGTTAAGCCTCTTGTAATTCGGGGTAATCATCAAGGTAAGAAATTGGGATCACTAGCTTTTTTCGACAGGAAGCAATGGAAAGCGCGGCTTCATGGTCTTTTACTGCCTATCGTGTTACTTATACTGGAAGAGGATATCTTTCGACGCTGAATAGATGAGCTAGTGCTGATTGGACATGTGATAGGCAGAGACACAAGGAGAAAGTTTCTTTCGCTTACACCGGACCTTTCGAACTGTCGTCCTCGTACGGCGCACTGAATACGGGATTCTTCATGCTGTATATGAAACTTGAATAAGAATAACATATTGCTAAACTGCAGGCAATTTTTCACACGATAATAATTGACTTATATAGCTAGTAAACAATAGTAATAATGGAAAGTCGTCAAATAAAGCAATCTAAGTCGGTCAACTAGCTGCATGTCCTTAGACTGGATTGTGACTCTGTTTATATGTATAGCAGCGAGGTTAGTCACTATACTACGTAGTAAACAGTTAATATTGCTGATATATAGCACGAAGGAAGAGAACATACTTTCAAATTCCTTAACAAGAAATGCCTCAGCAGCCTCTTGTAAAGCTAGAATCGCAGACTTTTGCCATTTCATATCATTTTCAAGAAAGAGAATTCCTGCGCAATTCCTTGCACAAGTCCTTGAATGGTTGTTTGGGTATAATCAAATCAGCTGACTTTCAGTATTTTTTGCTTCAAGCAGCTCTTCAGCAGAGATAGTACGACGATGACGCTGGATCGCACAGTTGCTACAGGTACGGGATTCGCAGGACAGTACCCAGCTGAAATTGCACAACTGTATGAGAAATTTGAAACCACTCCCGATGAATTGCTCCTCTGGTTTCATCATGTACCGTACACGCAACGACTGAAGTCGGGCAAGACTGTGATTCAGCACTTTTACGATGCACATTACGAGGGTGCTGCCAACGTGCAGACATTTGCACCAAGGTGGGAGACCCTCCGCGGACTAATTGATGACGCTTGTTTCAAGCACATTCTGTTCCGGCTCAAATATCAGGCTGGTCATCCACTTGTGTGACTTGACTCAGTCAACAATTTCTATATGGACAAGTGCAGCATCGCTGACGAGCATGATCGAGTCGGGCACTATCCATGGCGGATTGGAGCTGAATCGATGGACTTAACGGAATACACCGTAATTCCTATCACGCCGTTTGAAGCAGCCTCTGGCGGCAAGGCCATTGTCACAACATCAAACAACAAACCAGGAACTGCCAAATGTACGATACCGTTCGAGACCGGAGTTTACAATGTTGCAGTAAAGTACTACGATCCACCTCGACGGTACGACATATTATAAACTGTCAGGGCCGGCGATTTGAGCATCGTGCTGCTACATGACTTTTCAGATTTACGGGATGGCCATTCCGCGACACGGACCATCCTTGAATCCGTAAATGTGACCAAGGGAGATATGCTTGAAAGTTTAGGAATGCCAGATAGGACCGAGCTGGCGCCCATAGATTATGTTTCCTTCTTGCCTCCAGGTATAGTAGACTAGACTGACATCTTTATTTCATTCTGCATGGTATAGACACAATATAATACCGCGTTTCCTTTTTTTTTATTTTTTTCCTAATTGGTTATCACTATTTTTCTAATGAAAGAAAAGAGAGAAATTTCCATCAGAGGTAAAATTCTAGTAGTGAGTCTTACGTATGTGAAATCTTCTATGTCTAAATACAAAGGCCTGATTCTAGTCGCCCAATACCCAATACATCTATGGGGAAATAAGTGGCCAGTGCTTCAAAGGCTCTCTCATTCGGATGTAGGTGGTCTCCAGAGTCGTACTGACTTGCTAAGAATGAGACATTCTACGGATTCCGCAACACGGCATCAAAGTCAACAACAGCGCCAAAGAAGGTTGCACCATGGTTGCGTATCCACTCATTTACATGCTGCCGCGTCTCTTCGCGAGCAGGATGCGGATATGGAGATAATACCTTGATATGTTCCCCTTCTTCGCTGGTCATAAACGGTGTCAACGTTGCGATAATCACAAAAATGCCAGCTGCAGAAAGCCGAGTGGCAACTTGCATGTAGCCCGCGATCAGTTGCTTTTGCAAGATTGCCTGGCTCTCTGGATCGGTCAAAGATATACCGATGCCGTTAATACCTTCGAAAATCAATGCGTAACGTACTCCTGACAGAGAGAGGAGATCTCGGTCTAGGCGGGCAAGGACGCTGGGACCACCTGAGCCGTCAACGAGAACACTGTTTGCGCCAGCTGCTTGGTTGACAATGGAAAGTGGTGGTACGATCGGGCTCTTCTGCAGACGACCAAAAAGAAGACCTGGTCATCGGGTATTACCGTTTGTTGTACTACAACGTCCGCCGGTGATGCTGTCTCTTATCAATGCAAATGCACCAAAGTCACGAGGTACAAGACTTCAATCCCGCTGAGAAAATACCTACATATCATTAGCACCTCTCGTAATTTGACCTATATTAATATCAATTAATAAGAGACTTGCCAATGTTCTATCTGACCCACGCCATCTTCGGAAAACCTCAATTCAGATACCTTATTTCCTGGGGCAAACCATGAATCAGTCCTACGGCCAGGATGGGAGGTAACTCCTTATGCTGGAGGTTTGTTCGGCAGAAACAGACTAATAGTCACAGCGGTGGCCGGAGGAAGAAGTCTGAAGTCAATTGGGACAGAGACAATGTGTGCTCCAGCAGCAATACGAGCTTCGCGATCCCCACAAAAAGTAACGTGGCGTATCGTCCCTTCTTCAAGCGCATTGGTCCCCGAAAGATTGCCCGCAGAACGCGATATGGTCACTTCTGCGATGGTCAGAGGTTCAAGGCCGAATGCATTCGACAATCTCAAGCGAATGTGAGACGCAGCTTCGAGAGTCACGCGAACTGTTTGCCGCAGAGTCTTTAGGAAAGAAGACCAATGTTAGTGATGTAGTACTGATAGTTGTGACATCGGGAAACCTTCTTACAAATGGGAACTCAGACAGATCAGTCGACTCTGCAAGTTGTGGCATTGCAGCCCGAGTGTGCACCCACTGCTGGGCTCTGGATCTACTAGTAGGATCCATAATTTGATCCTCAATCATGTTCTCCAAATGAGAGGACAATGTTGGGCATGTCAAAATGCTTCTAGGGTGACAAAGACAGCCGGCCTTTTATGTCGTTTGATCTATCGCATCGCTAACCGTTTAATCACTACATGTACACATCGCGACGTACAAGCCTATGTTCTAGGCTTTGAAACCCCATAATATTCTTTACACCGGCTAATGTCGGTTGAAATGCAGTGAGGAGGCGCTGCTTAATTACCCCAGCTTGCCAATCTGCCTGTGTACCGGTAGTTTATCCGGGAAATACTCCGTTCGGCGAGCATGAATCTTATTTGACTATCAGATAAAAGGGGGACTCCTTCATCATCTTCTTTCTTACCACAAAATCTTCCATACCTCAACTCTTAAGTGCATCAACAGCATACAATGCCGCCAGTACGCAACCCTATCCTTCCCGGCTTCAACCCAGACCCCTCAATTCTCCGGGTCGGGGATGACTATTATATTGCCACGTCAACATTTGAATGGTACCCGGGAGTGCAAATCCACCATTCCAAAGATCTAGCTAATTGGGATCTCATCGTGCGACCATTGGCACGGAAGAGCCAGTTAGATATGCGGGGAAATCCCGATAGTTGCGGCATTTGGGCACCATGTCTGAGTCACGACGGTGACAAATTCTGGCTCGTTTATACCGACGTCAAACGTAAAGATGGTTCTTTCAAGGATGCACATAACTACATCGTTACTGCACCGAAAATCGAAGGGCCGTGGTCGGATCCTATATATGTCAATTCCTCCGGTTTTGATCCGTCTTTGTTTCATGACGATGATGGGAAGAAATGGTTTGTTAATATGCTATGGGATCATCGCCGCCGGCCCCGTTTATTCGCTGGAATTGCACTTCAAGAATTTGATCCAGTTCAGGGTAAGCTGGTCGGCAAACGAGAAAACATCTTCAAAGGCACAGAATTGGATCTTGTGGAGGGTCCACATTTGTACAAACGCAATGGGTGGTACCACCTTCTTACGGCCGAAGGTGGCACTGCGTATGAGCACGCTTGCACTTGGGCGAGGTCACGAAGTATCTCCGGCCCATTTGAAGTACATCCTCAGAAACACGTTGTTACATCCAAGGATGCTCCATTTGCGGCCTTGCAACGCTCTGGGCATGGAAGCATAGTTGACACTCCGGATGGCAAAACATATCTTGTCCATTTAACGGGACGGCCTGTCGGTCAAAACCGCCGCTGTGTGCTCGGGCGAGAGACGGCTATACAAGAAGGGTACTGGAAGGATGATTGGTTTTATGTGAAGAACGGTCCTGTTCCGTCATTATACACCGATGTTCCGGGTGTCCGTGATGAGTTGGATTACTGGGCAGAGAGGAATTACCAATTTAAAGATAGTACTCTTCCGAAAGACTTCCAATGGTTGAGGACCCCTGAGCCAGATCGGATCTTCTCTGTCGACAATGGAAAGCTTTCGCTCATTGGAAGAGAGTCTATCGGATGCTGGTTCGAACAGGCCCTTGTAGCACGACGACAGACCCATTTCTCCTACGATGCAGAGACCGTGGTTGACTTCTCGCCAGATGATGAGCGTCAATTCGCAGGCCTTGTAGCTTACTACTCCACATACAATTTCTTCTACCTGACTGTTACGGCAGACTCAGATGGCGAACGTGAAATATCTGTTTTTAGTTCCGAAGCCTCTTGGCCTGACGGCGATTTGACACTTCCTGGTCTGAAACCCATTCGGATTCCAAAGACAGGCAAAGTGAAACTTGCTTTGTCCATTCGCGGTGGCCAGACCTTACAGTTTTCGTATGCGCTGGAAGGACAGGAATTGCAGACGATCGACACGGTTTTCGATGCCTCCCTTTTGTCAGATGAGTGTGGAGGACATCAGGCACACGGAAGTTTTACCGGTGCATTTGTTGGCGTGGCATGTTCGGATCTCAATGGCACAGCAAAAAGAGCGGAATTTGAGTACTTTGTATATCGGCCGGTCAAAGACGGCGCTGATCGTTATGATATCTAATGCCTTAATCAAGTAGTATCATGAACAGTACGCAAATAACTTTGATTATAAATTTGGTTGCATAACAAAGTTTTGTGACGCTGTCCCAAAATATCTACACCAAAACTAATGCTCGCGCAACAAGGGGAGGCCTTCGATCCCTTTTAGCATTTCCTTGTAAGCTTCTTACGTACTCGATGTAGCCATGGAATGAAAAGCCTTGGTTAATCATTAAATGATCCAGCCTCGATGTCCTCCAAGAGCGTTGGGTGCGTCGGGGTCCACCCAAGTTCGGCCCTCGTTCTTTCACTTGAGGTCGGATTGTCCTCATGAAGCGCAAACGCCATAAATCCGAAGTACTTTTGAGCTTCGTCCAGCTGCTTGCTGACAATAGGAATTTGCAGCGACTTGGCGAGCGCGGCTGCAACATCTCTCAAACGAATTCCCTCCTCCGCAGCGGCGTGGTAGACTGATCCGGCTACGCCTTTCTCCAATGCCAGCCGAAATAAGACAGCTTCATCAAGCAGGTGAATCGCTGGCCACCTATTTTCTCCATCATTCACATATGCAGAGACACCAAATTGCTTCGCTTTCGCAGCTAGCATACCAATAGAGTATTTATCTCCCTTTGCATGATTAAAAGGAGGCACCCGCATCACCATAGTGCGCACTCCTTTCTTCGCAAATCCCAGAACGACGGCTTCGTTTGCGCCACGAATGCGACTCACTGGATGCTCCATGTCAGGTCCGTCTTCTTCGAGAGCCAGCTTGCCGCGCGCCATCATGAGTGTGCCGGAGGTAAATACAAAGGGCTTGTTGGTTCCTTCCATTGCCATTAACATAGCTGTCACAGCAGCACGATCATCCGCACAAAGACTATTGTAGTCTACTCCCTCCTTAGGCTTATCGGCTATCTGTTCATGCTTGAAGCCAAGATGGATAACGCCATCGGAGGCTGCTGCTGCTTGGGCAAGAGATTCATAGTCGTCTAGGGTACCGCGATGTGCCTGAGCACCAATTGATTCGAGCAATTCTGCGCTCTTATCACTTCTGGCCAGGCCAAGGACCTCGTGGCCATGCTCAAGTAATTGCTGAACCACGGGAAGGCCGATGTAGCCCGTTGCACCAGTGACGAAGACTTTCATCTTGTACAAAGAGAGAATGTATAGTTACAGAAAGAGTAACAGCGTATGAGACGTAGTGATGTCAAGTTATACTCTGAAAAGTATGTATCAAGATGTAGAAAGACTGGCAGATTTTTAGAGCCTTAGAAAGGTTGAAAAGGGTAGGACATAGGGCTTATATAGACCATATTTCTCTTATTCCCCTATTTGAACAACTCACAGCAACGTAGACTGTGATTATGGATCACAAGATGCTCGGAAATCGATTAAGCCCGTGTTTTGTCTCCACCGAGAAGACCGACCATATGCGAATGACGGAATGAGGATTCACCTAGCGAGAAATTAGTATGGTGGATCACGACATAGGAGATACTTTCAGTCATTGCTTGGTTGACGAGATGAACAAGAAGCCTCTCGGATGCGGCATTTCGAGTAGCTTCGGTCCTTGGTCACTTTTGAGTGCATATATTGAAACTGAAGATAGGGTTAACATTCGTTCCCCGCAGAAACGTTATCCTCCTCCAATCAGCATGTGTTATTATGCGAAAGTAGGTTAGCCTGGAATCCTTTACGGCGGGTCTGATTGGATCTATTCTTGAACTGAATCGGGGCCGGAGACTCCAATATTGAAAGCTTGGAAGAGGCCCCGTTCGACTTCTTGACATTTTGCCTTCTCTCACAACCATACAGGCAGGAAAGATCTGGCGCCTGCACAATTGGTGTAGTTCGAAAATTGGATGCAATATTAACTCGGAGATGTTGCCTTGTTTAGCGCCTGAAAGGTTTGTAGTAACCTGAAAATAGCGCGTTTGGCCACAAACGGCATGCATTTCGTTCAAACTACCTACCAACGAGTCGTGCAGCAGAACCCTTCAGAAAGGTGCAACATATCATATCGGACAACAAATTTTGCAAGTTGGGAAATGACGAATAAGGCAGCCCGAACAAACATGGGGTCTCTCAAGTCACATAGATCGAGGCGGGGCTGTCGAAACTGCAAGCTTCGAAAAGTGAAAGTCAGCACTTTTCCTAATCTCATGTACCAACTATCTGCGGTTATGTGTGCTGACAACCTATCCCTGGCCAGTGCGATGAGTCAAGACCACACTGCCAAGGCTGTAAGACGTACGGTGTTCTATGCAATTACGAAGCGAATGTCCCTGAATTGCAGCTATCAGCCGAGGCGAAGCCTCTGAAACTGCTAGGTAACGCCACATTTGTTGCTCGAAAAGCTTCAAAAGCGCCGTGCCTGAGTCCAAGGGTTTCCACCCTCAATATTTACGCCCCACGTGGCTTTACTGTACCTTTTGGAATAGATTCAAAACAAAGCAGCCTTCTTTACCATTTTCGCACATGCATGGCACCCAGCTGGAGAGGCGCTCAAGATGGGTGCCTTCAACTGGCACATGAAGTAGGTAGCCTTTACCTACCCGCCATCCCCCAGTCATCGGTAGCCCTTAAGATACTTCCCTCGTCTCCATACTACGGCACTCGCTACCTCACATGTGTAATCATTGCATTGGGGCTTTTCCCACAACTAATTTTCAAGCTCATGCTAACCATTACCATTCAAGTTTCCCTTTCTCATGCACGCGGTATTAGCGATTTCAAGTGCTTATGAGCGCTATCTTACATCGCCACCCAATGTTCCCTCACGTCGGACACTCTCTGAACTATCCAATTTTTCCCAGTCTACTACCCTTCTCAGCAAGCATCTACAAAATTTAGATGTCCCCCAAGCCAAGGATGCTATCTGGGCCTGCGCAGCACTCTACGGAGCCCTCACGTTTGTCGCAGTGGAGGCCACACATCCTGAAGAAGCATGGCCACTCAAGGATTCCGCTAGCGACCTAGACTGGATCCCAATGGTTGATACGAAATGGGTGCTCTGGAACCATATGGACCCGATGCGGGCAGATAGCATATTTCGGTGTTTAGCCGACACATATGCTGATTTGCGTATTGATGCGCCGCCACAAGGCATCCGTGACGTTGATCCATCTTTGGCACGTCTGTGTGAACTAGATGCACAGTCTACCGCTGAGAGCAACCCATACTTCCTGATGGTTCACTCTGTCTCTCAACTTAATGGCTCGCCGGAAAGTCGTGGGTCCCTAGCGAAAGTTCTTGCTTTCTTAAGCTGTATGTCGCAGTCTTTCAAAGTCTTGTTTAGGAGGAAAGATCCTCGTACGCTGTTGCTGCTGATGCTATGGTACCAAAAGGCAGGACAATCTGTCTGGTGGATTGATATGCGATCTAGGATTGAACGTCAGGCTATATGTTTGTACCTCAGACGGTATCATAGTGATAGTGCTGACATCCAAGAGCTACTTCCTTATGAATGAGTGACATTTATCTATGAAGTTTGATTCGGCCTTCCTTGGATAGGAGCCACCTAGCTGTATAGAAAGAAGGTGCCTGAGTATGGCCACTGTTCACTTTTGCCAATGATGGTCGATACCCCTTTATCAAAGTATCTGGAAATTGCCCATCGAAGTCATCTTCATCATCAAAGACAACCTAGCCACCAATATAAACAATACGGAAGATGATAATTTGCTGCGAGTGCTCATGACGAGTTATCCAGCGGAGGGCTCAAAGGTCATCATCGATACTCCGGGGAGGCGGATCAAGTGTCGGGGTAGGGGCCGTGAGAAGAACTAATTTCGACTTTTACCGGGGAAAATAGGGTATGCATTCGACTACTACATAGCGCACAATCATCGGGATCGATATACATTTAGAACTTGCGCCCTCATTAACTTCCTGCAAGCTCGAATTTGGATACAAAGGTCCGGTGTAGTAAAAATACGGTAAAGAGTAGCGGATGAAATCCAGGCTGTTAGTGCAATGGAGACTGCTTACAATGGATCTGCGAATAGCAAACACCTGACTAAAATTAATGCTTTGAATTTTGAACCTTCATTGTACAGTGGTCGGCCGAAAGCTCTCCCGAGCTGAATTATATATTCCCGCACATATTTCAACAATACTTACGTTTTGATTCTTGCCGATGAGATTACCAGATTTCGGGCGAACCTAGAGATAGCCTTAATGCTATCCCTAAAAATAAACAGGTTGATTCAGCTACGATGGATCCCTGCTCGCAACGATCCTAGTTCCAACACCCGAGCCACGACTCAAGATTTAGCGTGGAGCAGCTGAAAGCACAAAGAACGATCAAGTGATTACTTATCCAAATTAATATAATTCCAAGCTTCCCAGCTCTTGCTCCGACACCTAGGTACTCTTGTCATTTCCTCTCCAACGGTATTATATTTTTTATCCCAGGAACCTCTCCGATTTTTACGATGTCAACAAAAGGCATATCCCTCCAAGTCACCATCTGGATCAGCCCGGAAAATGTCCCCAAATTCTTCGAGGCCCTTCTTCCGGTCTATGAGAAAGTCATCGCGGAGCCGGAATGTACCTTCTTTGAATACTACGAGGATCCCGCAGAGCCGGGGAAGATCTCGTGGGTAGAGAATTGGTACGCTATCATGCCATTCAAGACAAGCTCAGTACTAATGTTGTAAAAGGTCTGAATCTGCAGAATGGTTAATCCAGGTACATAATCCAATGAACCTTATTCTTTCTCGATTTGCAGATGTTAGGACTAATAGCGAACCTTAGAACCAACTACCGAAAGAATATTACAAGGAGTATTTCGCCATCACAGAGCCGATGTTCCTTAAGCCACGGCAATATGTAGTATTGAAACGAGTTGGGCCGCCCTTTGTCATGTTTAAGAGGGAGAATGGCGGATTGAGAGAGTGATTGAGAACATAAGGATACTACTGATTGCAAAATCAAACATCGTCCCTAGTAGAAAGTAACTCTTTCTGTCAGGTACTTCGGGGAATCTGACACGTCATACAACTCCTCGTTGGTTCACGAGTCATGTCCGTCGATCAAGCCGGAAATGGTTTACGTCGATACAAACCTGACAGAATTGTATATAACCAACTATATAGATGAATAAAACTGATATTAATGCTTCACAATCGGAAAGCTGCATTTAAGCGAAACATGTGCATCGACCGATTCGTACATAATCGCTTACACTCGGTCCCGTCCAAAATACTCTTTCCAGCTTCCTGCACAAAGCCAATACAAACCTCGTGCCCGGGCGAAAATTCGGTCGTACCCCAAGCAGACACAAGTTACATCAATAGTTTTGCATCCGGAGCAATTCCTCCAGGCTGAACTGCACTGGAACGAGGAAAACATCAACTGATTCGGCGAGATGCATACAAATAGTTTGATGGACCGCGTCGGAAATGCAGCTAGTGAAGGATTAGGCTGTCATATCTGTCACTTCGAGTCACCTCGTGGGTGTATTTGCAAGGTACTTACTCTCTCGGACTTGTCAGGTTTTTCTGTCGTGAGGGATCGTGATCGTGATCAGCCTTGTGGCAGGAGAATTAAACGCTAATGTCATGTCATGTCATGTAATTTCGGGTACTGTATTGAAATGTGATTACAGTTGGTATTTTGCTTCCAAATATGTATGTATATGCAGTCTACATGCAAGCGGTAGATCAGGCCGGCTTGTCGGCTGTTTCCAATATGGTGGAAAAAAATTCCCCTTCATGATCAGTCTCTTTGGATGGATATAGTACAGAATAGTCACTGAAGAATCTGGATGTGTCGTGTCGATAATTGAACATGATGTATCAATCTGTTCATTAGCTTCTTCAACCCCGTTCATGCCTAATGTACCTCGGTAGCCTTCTGTTGTCACTTTTATACCTGACTCTGGTGTTTGTCGGAATAGCTTCCCGGCACTACCATTTCTGATGATGTCTTTGCGTATTCGGGCTTTATGTAGACGCCCACGAATCTATTTATATTTGGGATTAAGTATGATTACAGATGAAGTCTTTCTTTTTATTCTTAACTCCGCTGAACTGCGGAATTCATGACAGCCAATGACTTGCCGTACGGCCGGAGCTCTATTTCCTGTTTGGGAGATCTCCTTAACAGGAATCTGTGCTTCGGAAAACTCCGAAACTCGAAGTCAAATATGAAGAGAAGATTTAAAAAATATAAGGGAAATCGACTCATGAGAAGACGTTCACAAGATCGAGTAAAATCAAGCGAAAGCGCAATAAAACTTGCAGACTAGGCTACCGAGACTCTTTCGGAGGAAAGAGAGAACGAAAATCCTCCCGTTCCCAAAAAGGTCACGCGAACAGTGACAGAAACTCGCTGATTGGTGGTTTGCATTTCCATATTTTCGCAAAAATGCTTTATGGTCTCGACAATACCATTGTCGCAGACATTCAGGGCGCAAGCGCAGATACCTTTAACGAATATACTCAGATTGGCTGGCTTAGGGTTGACTTCGTTCTTGGCTCAATTGCCTTTATTTCGCCGCTTGGCAAGGCGTATGCGATCTTTGATACGAAATGGGTGTTTATCGGGGTGCTTAACGAGGTTCGCAGCTGGAAGTGCGGTGTGCGCTGCGGCGCCGAATATGAAGGCGATAATCTATGGGAGAGATTATGGCCTGAGGTGGGTGGTGCAGGACTGTATCTGGGGTACGTAGCTTTGTCGGTGTGTGTGTATTTCATCAAACTGTCGGCTAGAAATCAATACAAAAACCTCAACCCATTATGACCTTGACAACACCTCAGGAACAACCCGTCTAGAACGGACTGGTCGGTGTGACATATGGTATTGGATGTATTCTCGGGCCTATTTGAGGGAGCATTTGCAGACAGCGGTGCGACACGGCGATTGGTGAGAAACATACCGTGCTCAAGTAGACTTACGGGCAAGCACTAACTATGCTAACTATTCGCAGAGCTTTCACATGAACCTAAGGGATTTCGGTGTCATGAGTCCAATCTATTCCCTTCTGCCAGCATCGGTACCACTTCAAACTGACGGAAACTTGAAGGGCAAACCGCTAGAATTGGACTGGCTTGGCATGTTTCTCTCTGCCGGTGCACAAGTCTCCCTCATCCTACGTCTAACCTTCGGTGGCACCCGGTGGGCTTCGGACGATGGCCGAAACATCGCCTTACACCTCACCTCGTCTTTGGCATAACTCTCATGCTATTTGTGCTTTCTCAATACTGCTATTCCTTCACAACCCGAGTAAGTCGCCTATCTTCATCTTAGTTGGAGTGGCACTCATGTATACTGTTCACCTCGAGACAAAGATCGCGAGTATCTACGGCTTTCTGATGTTTCTGGAGCTTGGTATGTTTATTTCGCAAGCTGGGTATGCTGTCGGCTTATTCCGCAAAAGAGTTCAAGAAGCATGGAGGGGTCGGGCGATCAGAAGATGAGTATGTTGGTTAGTTGATAATTTAGCATGTCGACCGTAACTGGACGATGTCAAAATAGATTGAAATGGTAGTTAAATTACGGGGATATTCTTATAGATTAAATTTGTGTTATTTGTGTCCAGGGTGTAAGACGTGCATACACATTGCATGAAGTATATGGTATTGATACGCCACCGTATCGATACACGTGAATTCTTACCATTAAGTTACAGCACAATCACCCTGAAACGCATGACTAAGCTGTAATTTATACTCGGATTGAACTTTCTTTCAACTTTCACTTCTAATTTAATCCTTCTACTTTGAATAATTGACTTCAGTCAACCCAATTAAGCAGACAAATCGAACAGGCCAGCAACAGATATCCATCTTCAATACTCCTACATCCACCCAACCAAGCGCCTATCCTCTCCGCCGGGTCTCGTGTTACTCTCTCACATGCTGACTGACGTCGCACGGTCCGGTCGGCTTGCTAACCGTGCGAGGCTGCATATGCACTTTCGTATCTCGACAACTCGATGAGTTCTGAATGCTCAGCTTATATGTACGTCCTCGTTGTACAAAACCTTGAATATACTCCGTTGCTATATATATGACCGTTCAGCTTTGTCTTGAATCTCTGTGCGGGATTTGTGCGCTTATTGGAGCAGCTTATCTTTCGCCGATCCTGAAAAAGCTACTTAAAATCATGTGCACTGCCTGACTCGAGTTGGTCTACTCTGTTGGCTGTTGTTCGCCGTTGTTTTAACGTATATGGGCGTTGTTTGAACCCCCACCTACCCGTCATACTACGTTGACCGATTGTCTGATCGCAACCTTCTGACCTGGCACCTTGTCCTTCTTTGTTAGAGAAAACGATGGGAACGAGCTGACATATGGCCGATTTAGCTTACTCATCCTCATCGATCAAGGTAGTGATTACATCACATCGTATAGACTGTTTGCCGGTCGCTGGTAGGCTAGCTACATCACCCACTAGATCTTGATTGGCTAGTGCAGGAGCGTGCGCTGGGATACTCACTGGAGGCTGTCTGCTTTATTGTTATTATCAGCTTTTGGACCTGCTTGATTTCTCGCAGGTTTAACTTACTTTTTGAATATTCTCAATTCGGGAGTGCTTCAGATTGTGGACTCTGTATCGTGAAGGTACCGACTTGATAGCGACATTGCCATCAGGATACAAAGTCAGGCTACGAACCACCAATTCGAGCTCCGATACAGTAAAAGTCCTATGAAAAGATTTCTTTCAAGAATTACGAATACTTGCTTTGACATTATCGTTGTCAGCACCGCGATGGATCGCTCTCTATACAGTCAACACGGATATCTCAAGACAAAGGGGGAGCGATAACATTGTTTTACGACCACGGCTTGCCTGTCAGAAGCCATGGAGGAAACGCTGGGCCTGGACGAATCGCTGGGTTCTGGATTTGACAACATTCGTGCCGCTCTCATGTCACCGACAAGTTTCTCGGCGCAAATCGATCTCTCGCCGGTGTCTGTTCGGGCAGTGACTAGCCTAAGAAGTCCATCTTTCTCAAGTCTGGCGGGAGTAGGGGGCCCATTCAATCAGCCATCCTTGGGGACGTTTTACAGTCCAAATGATATTCTTGGTCAGACTGGTCCTGTTCCTGTATATTTAACCGAAAGCAGTCATCGCGACCATAGCCCATCTTCTAGTGAAGAGACATATATCGACTCACACGATGCAAGGACTTCCGAGTCTCAGTCAGGCTCTGATATGTCTACGACGGCTTTGACTGATTTCGCTCAAGAATCAGCCAGTCGGATGGAAGGTGACAAAGATATTGCAAGCGAGGTACATGCAAATGCACGATACGACGTGGTAGAACAGGGTTTGTCGCCACAAAATGGATCCGATGGTTATGAAAGCGACCCTGATGACACTCGCAAGTTTTATACAGAATTACAGTCTTATTTTGCAATTGGAGATGACGATTATGATACCGACGACTCCGATTACTTTGACACCGATAGCGATTATGAGCCTTCCAGTACGGGACAGATGTTGACATCTATCAGCCGTTATGACCATCGCTTCCATCGCTACTGGCATGCAGAGCAATCAGACTTAGCCGAAAATCATAATGACGCCCCCTTGCAAACTAGTGGGTTGATCTTTTTTAAAATGATATAGTTATGACATTACTAACGGCGTTGAAGCGCAAGAGCGGAATTTTACGGTTGAGGAATTCATCCAACGCTGGCTACATGCGTCGCTCTCCAATAGCCCGCATATTCCACCTCGATTTCCTGGCCCGTCACTGGAAGCCGCCAATGTCTCTGAGTGGTTGAGACCTGAAAAGATAATTCGGCCTCAAGCCATAAACTGTGACGAACTCTACGATATCCAACAGATTCCGTGGCAATCAAAGCTTGGTGTACGCCGTGAAGACGCTCGTTTGCTCCGTGATGCGTGGTACCATCCTTATACCAATCTTGATTTCTCTAAGTATAACGTGTGTATTCTTCTGTTATCCTGCCTTGATATGGGTTTGACTAACAAAAAACTGAATCTAGCACTCCCACACACTGCCAAAGGTAGAACGTTATTTCAACCCCAAGGCATTATATTCGGACCTGAAAGCTACTATTGAGCATTTTCAATTGCGAAATTTGATGGCTGTCACGTCGTTCAATACACTACAATTTGCACATGAATCCAAACTACTGACATGGACGCCGGACTACAAGCACGTGAGATGCATCATGGATCTTTCTCGCCCACCGATTGAAACGGGCTTTCAAGGTGCAGTGAAAATTTCAACAATGCAAGCGAAACATGGAATTTCTGTTGCGGGTGGCTTTGGTGGCGAGTATTGCATGCATGTCAATGGAAAGCAAGCCGACAACACATATGGTTTTGTTACACATGATGCAAACGGGATCACCAACAATATCGACGTAGTCCAAAGTCGAACAGGGTCGTCTCCGATCGTCGTTTTTGCTTCTAATGACCAGCACATTCGAATCCTCAATTGTGCGAGAAATCAATTCATAGCTGACCACGAACTGCCAATTCCCGTCAACTGCTCAGAAACGTCAACTGACGGTCGAATGCGGATCGTTGTGGGTGACTCAACCGAAGCATTTGTCCTTGAAGCTGATACTGGCCGAACGCTTCAGCAACTTTCCGGACATCGCGACTTTGGTTTCGCGTGTGCCTGGTCTCCGGATATGCTTCACATAGCGACGAGCAATCAAGACAGAACAGTGAATATTTGGGATGTGCGTATGTGGCGGCTTCTACAGACTATGAATTCTGACCGCTCCTGTTACCGCTCTTTGCGGTTTTCGCCTGTTGGTGGTGGACCGCGCACGCTTTTGATGTGCGAGCCGGCAGATCGCATATCTATCGTCAACGCTACAACATACGAAACCAGACAAGTGCATGACTTTTTTGGCGAAATCGGTGGTGCAGATTATACGTCGGATGGTCAATCTATCTGGGTTGCCAATACAGATGAACTGTTCGGTGGATTTATGAGGTTTGATCGCATGCAGTACTCACTGAAGTATTCGTCTTCAGGGTCGTCATCAAGGAGTCGTGAGATCGGTCTGTTTGATGAAGATGAGAAAACGAAATATGCGCCGGGATGGTACTCGAATCTGCCACACGAATGGATTGATGAGGCCGGGCTGAACAAGGATCCCAAATCTGTCATCGGCCAACGTGAAGCGGATCTTCGAAGTTTCAATGGGCTGAGTGATGACGCTAGAGATTGTTTACTACTATGATATAATGCACAGACAAAAGCTTTCATGGGGGCGATTTTTTTCTTTGGATAACGAAAATGAGTCAGTAGAGTCGATTCCGGCTATGATTCCATGACATGAATATACAAATCATCCATAGTTGTGCCTCAAAGCGAACTATGAGATATTAGGAAAGGACTGTTGAGTATCAACTTGATCCACAAGTGATTAATCGTGATCAATTCTGATCAGCACCTTGGCAAAGTGCTTTTTCTCCTTGAGCCTCCTATAGGCATCTTTCACCTCCGCCAACTCAAACACCACATCGTCCACGGCAGGCGAAATCTTCTTCTCGTCTATGAACCGTATCACCTCTTTGAGCTGAGTCCTGCTGCCGCCAAGAAAGCTTCGAACTATACAAGTATGCAACAAAGCCATGAACATGGGCACATTCTCAGCGGTTTTGCCGACCTGGCCTAACATCAAGACCTGACCGTCTACGCGAACAGCCGTCAATGATTGAGGTAAAGTCTCATTGCCACCAATATCGATAACGATGTCAAACCCACGTCCCTCGGGTGTGAGACATCTAGCTTGAAAGCCCCAGTCATCAGGATTGGTGCGGTAGTTGATAGTATGAGCTGCACCCAGTCCTCGAAGACGAGCAGCTTTCCCTTCTGAAGAGGTGGTCGCAACGACATTCGCACCAGCAGCTACAGCAACCTGCAACGTCGCGATACTTACGCCGCCAGTACCCTGAACAAGCACCCACGTTCCCGGCCCAGCCTCTCTACCTTTCAACCCAAACAGTGCATTATATGCCGTTGGCCAGTTACAAGTCAAAGTTGCCGCAGGCAACCAGTCCAGAGATTTGGGAGCATGTACCAGCGCTTTTTCGGTGAACACCCCCATAGACCTCAAAGTTCCGTGGATGCCTTGTCCCATCATGGAGGTAACATCTGCGACGGTTGCAAATGCGTCGTCACCACGAGACTCGGCTATTTTGGGCCCGGAATTGGTCACGACACGATCTCCGGGACGGACTTCTTGGACAAAGGACCCGACTGCTTCGACGATGCCGGCGCCGTCACAGCCTGGAACGATTGGGGGGGTTATCGGTCCATTGACACCCTATAACCACAATCAGTATACGCTCCACTATTGGAAGGAGCATTACTCATACAATTGGACCAGCAATCACCAATTCACGATAATTCAGACTGGCAGCATGCATCTTGACTAGAACGTCTGTAGGGCCTAGTTGGTCTGCTAATGGCACGGGGACGTTTTCTTGATACTCAAGCGAGGTCTCGAAGCCATCTTGGCTATTTAGAATCCATTGTCTTGCCATTTTGACTTGGAATTGTGATTTCGTTTGGAAAAGATCCAAAAACAGAAAGCGATGAAAAATATAAATGGAGCAGCTCATGAGGTTCATAGTGTTTTATTTATACTTAAATAACAAATATATATTTTCAACCTTCAAGGTTGCCACTTTCCTCCCTGACAGTCGTGATGAAATGATACCTAGGTAGTGAACTCATATTCCGAAATAGGAAAATCAATTTCGGATTTTGACCAACCGCCAATCAAGGCTCTTAAATCAGCCCCGTATCTCGTCGGGGTCGATTACTAACGGTTCCTAGTGGAACGACCTCCTTCATCACCCTGCTTCTTTCAACTTTCAACATCTTGAAATTTAAAAATGATTTACTGTAAGTAGTATAGTCAAGATGGATAATCTTATATTCCTAAACACCACCAATGCGCCGGCTCTATCCCCAGAGGCCGCAAAGCGCATGAGAGGCCACATCACGAAATCCAACTTCGCAAAGCGACGACAGCGAATAGCAGAGAACCCAACAGGAAAATTTAACAAAAAGACCAGAAAGACGGGCCAAAGCAGACTGACAGAAAACGCAGATCTGGTATCTCCATCAGATCCAACCTACAACAATCAAGACCTCCAACTCCTCATCCTCCTAACCTGTCTAAACCCACCCACCACCTCCCGCTCCGAGGCGGAATGGGTATCCCTCTTCGTCACCGAACCAGCATTAGTTGACGCAACAATGGCCGTCGGACTAAGGCATTGGTCCCCACAACAAGCATGGCAGGTACAAGCTGATGCGTGCTCCTCCAAGGCTTTAAATTCTATTATCCAACGCATCAGTTGGCGGCAGACGTATTCCGATGGATTTCTCCTGACAGTTATGACGATGGCGTTTGAGGCGAGGTTAGGGCATGCGAGTTCAGCGTGGGAGGTGCATGTTGATGGCTTAGTGCAGATTCTTGGCGAGAGGAGGGCGAAGGGGCTGAAGCAGCCGGGGTGGTTTTATGATATTCTTGCTTTGTAAGTGATTCACTCCTTGTTGTTTGATGTGTTTGAGGGGATCATGTTGCTGAATCAGCAGAACAGGGATGCTATTAACTATGTTTTTAACTTTCCGAGGTTTTATTATAGGAGGGTTATTGATGCAGTCAGTGATACTGACGGGTCGAGCCTTCATCAGATTGCAGAAATATGCGATTCGATAGACTTGCTGCGCGAGTCTGTCAAATCGTATAACTTGGACAATTTGAATTCTCAAGACACCGCCGAAGATATTGAGCAGCGTTTAACAAGGCTTAGAAAAAATATTCAAAAACTCCGACGAAGCAAGAAAAACAAATACCTCTACTCTACTGCACTCAGCCTGGAGATGATCCTATACCTTTCATGGCCGTCTGTAACGGAATCAGCCTATATCCATAGTCTCGCCGATGAACTACGACAAACAACCTCCCAGCTCCCAAAAGTACCTTGTCCCTATATGGATCTCACTTCCTGCCAATTCATCATCGGGGCTGTAGCTGCAGCGAGCAATTCAAGTACGAGAACGTGGTTTATCGATAAATTGACTGGGGCAGCTCGCGCAATGCAAGAGCGTGGGTGGAGTGAAGAGCCATTTGAGATTCTGGGAAGGATGCTGGGGGCTGATCAGAGTCTAGCAGGGTGGTTGGGGATGGAGTGCGGAGGAGGTGTTGGTAAGGAATATAGAGATGTGTCTAGGCGGATATTGGGTATGCCTTTAGAGGAGGTGGCAGTGTGATGCACTTGGGTATGCAGGCTGTTCAGCCTTGTAGCCTGGGAGCATTTGCAAGTACGTTGCATATCGAATTTGTGATTAGTTATGGTGCAGGTGGGACTTGCCAGGCATTGCTGGTGCGACTATCGATTCCAGTTTAATGATACTAACGTATGATTATCAACATCGATTGAGTAACCTGTGTTTAAACCCGGTACCGTTCTGGCAACACTCGGAAAGCACCAGCATTCATCATGATGTAGGAACGCCTTGAGGATAAGCATGATCTGCTAAATTCTGAAGAAGATCAACAACGTATCCGATGAAACGAGACAAACTGTTAACACTCGAACCCGTCTCGATGAATGCTCACGGGCCAACCCCTAAGCCCGAGCGCATCAGTTATCGAGAATGGGGCTAGCGGATTTCTTAACTGTGACTTTGCATGCAAAAAATTAGTGATTACTTTTGCGTGTTATGAAATGCTTACTCACCAAGTCAGTCAACCGAATTGGAAAAAGTCGCGAAGTGGTGGGCCGTGTATTAATGATCTGATCGGTAGCAAAGGGTGATTCTTTACGAACCGTTCACTCGGTAGGAAGAAGTCATCGCGAGAAGGTTCTCTATTCTGGGCTTGAACTTTTCATCCGATCCCTTCGTTTCGAAACAGATAAGGTTTTGAAGTATTAGGGTTGAATCCGCAAAATATTCCCATTCCGAGGACATGATAGGCCAAGCGGCGCGACGCAACTTCGTGCGGTCTGATGTTGTTCCGAAAGCTCCGTAAAGATTCGCAGAAACGCAAGAACAACTGGGCCGAAGGATCTAATCTAGCCGAGTCCAGCCACTCACAGGGCCTTCTGGTCCATCAAATCGGCTTTCTAAGTCGAAGAATAAGCCCCGTTGAATAATTCAATCCACGTGTCCAGATTAGCCCTTGATTCGTCCGACAGCCAGGACTCGCAAGTTCGGAACTCTTGTTGGAAATGAGCACGACCCCCGAGAACCGAGCCTACATGCTAAACCCTATGTTGACTAGACAGCCAACAGCTCAACACTAAGTGACTAATCCATTTACCGGTTCGACATTGCAAAAATCCTTTGAAAAATTGACATGCGAGAGCCGAGATTTTTTGCCTTGCAACTATTGACATGCAGCCAAACGGGGCCAATCATTGGCCATTGTTTCTGTGAATGTAGAATTTGGGTTGCCTGGACGGCATGGCTTAGTGCTTCGGTATCCGGTGCAATTCAATGGGCTGAGATGCTGACGTTGGTAATTGAAGCTGAGACGTCATGCATCGTGGTCGATTGTCGTCAAATATAAAGATGTAGATAGTCGCGTGTTGTGTTGTAGTCGTCACAATCGAAGTGCAACTTTCTAGTCTCTAGAATCCGACTGATGTTTTGAGCCGCTTAGCTCACCCTGGCCGTCTGAATCTCACCTTCAATCCCTTGAGACTTGTTCGCGAATTTCCCAGGCCAACAACTATCTATAGAGAAAAGACTTTTTAAGGTCGGAAATGGGCGATCAATCGACCGCGCAAGCGGGTCATCTGGGTGACGAGGCCCTGAAGGATAATACAAGTGCAGGCGTCTCAACTGCAACACTCAATTCACCCGAACAACCTTCGGAGATAATAGTCAACAAAGAAGTATCTGACGACAATTCGATCCAGAACGAACAGAATGATGAAAATCCTCGCGATGGTGCCGCCGATGTAGGAGGTGAGACTGCATCCGAGAATTCTACTGGAGAATGGCGATTTACACGACGCGCGCAACTCGTCTTTGCAACGCTATCAACCTTGTCGCTCATGGTTGCTTTGGATGGTACTTCTATCTCCGTTGCGCTTCCTGTATGTATTCCCCCATCTAAAATGTCGCAGCGCTACATAATGCCAGATCATGCTAATACTCAGTGATCCGGAATAGATCATCTCTAACGCCCTTCATGGAACTGCCATCGAGGCTTTTTGGTCCGGTACAAGTTACCTACTTACCTCCACCGTTCTACAGCCTCTGTTTGCCTCTTTATCCAACATTTTCGGTCGACGACCAATTATGCTCATCAGTATTGTGCTGTTTTTTGTGGGCTGCCTTGTTTCTGGTCTTGCGCACAACTTCACGGCCATGCTTGTTGGTCGATCGATTCAGGGTGTTGGAGGTGGTGGTATCTTGGCTCTCACTGAAATTATCGTCACGGACATTGTGCCTTTGAGATTGAGAGGTCAGTATCTTGGTATTCTGAACGGAATGTGGACCATTGGATCGGTTACTGGACCGGTTCTAGGTGGTGGGTTTTCGGAGAGTGTGTCTTGGGTATGTGAATAATCCCCTCATCTTCTTTTCCATTGTGAATGCAACTAACATCCTTTGTAGCGATGGATTTTCTACATCAACTTCCCCTTTGCTGGAATCGGTCTGGTCATGACCGCCCTCTTCCTCCGCCTCAACTTCGTCCCAACTTCCCTTCTCGCCAAACTGCGACGAATCGACTACATCGGCGCCACTATCTTTATGGGCAGCACAGCTTCTTTTATGATTCCTCTCTCATGGGGTGGTGTCCAGTACTCCTGGTCTTCATGGCGAACGCTCGTACCGCTTATCATCGGTTTCGTTGGTCTGCTGGTATTTGGCTATTACGAATCCCGCTACGCTGAGCACCCCATCATCCCACTAGAGATTTTCACATCGAAGACAGCCACAGTCTCATTCATTGGTACCGTTATTCAAGGTCTCGTGCTATGGTGCGCTCTTTACTTTTTGCCACTCTATTTCGAGGCTGTCAAGGGCTATTCACCCATCATCAGCGGCGTGGCGATTTTCCCAGACTCCTTCACCGTCGCTCCCAGTGCCATGATCGCCGGTCTTACCATCACCAAAATCGGTAAATACCGCTGGGCAGTCTGGGTTGGCTGGGTTCTTACCACAATCGGCTTCGGATTGCTGTGTATTCTTAGAGTCGGCACCAGTATCCCCGGCTGGATCTTCCTGGAATTTGCGGTTGGATTCGGTCTAGGTGTCATTTTCCCCGCTGTGACGTTCGCGATCCAGGCATCTGCTAAACACGAGACACTCGCTATGGCGGTGGCCATGACGAGTTTCTTCCGCGCCTTTGGTCAAGCAATCGGTGTTGCGATTGGTGGTGTCGTCTTTCAGAATAGAATGTACGCCAATCTTTTGCAATACACTGAGCTGGCGCCCTATGCGCGAGAGTATAGTCAAGATGCTGCAGGTCTTGTGCAGGTCATCAATGCCATGGACGATGGAACCACAAAACAAGACCTCAGAACCGCGTATGCTGACTCGCTCAGGATTATTTGGGCTGTGTGCTGCGCTTTCTCGGCTGTGGGATTCTTGTTCTCTTTGTGGACGAAGGAGTACGATGTTGATCAGGCTTTGACATCTGAGCAGGGATTGAGGGATAAGCAGAAGCCTGCTGCCACGAGCGATGCGTAAAAGAACATCGCGAAGCGGACAAAAAGCGTTCCTCTTGTAATGTGTAATGAATATTTTGAGGGTGGATAAATTGTCTCTTCTCCATTTCTTGGGCTTTCTATTTTTTTTTTTTTTAATCCTACATTAGACAGGTGTTATGAGCATATACACAATATTAGACAATATATTGCATAGTTAGAAAATCGGATTTACGAATATACAATGCAAAAAAAAAAGAAACAAATAAAAACATGAGCCATTTGCTAAACAATGCCGTATCAGCCGTGTAGGAGCATTACTCTTCGACTGCTCACATGGTTTAATATGGTGAGTGCTCTTTGATGACGATTCAAAAGTCTGTATTTTCGCAAATTTAAAAGGTGAACTGCGTATATGTTTGAAAGGATAATGTCTTACCTATTCATCATTGGCTTTTATACCTGCTTTCAGGCGGGTCTTTTTTTCGATGCGTTTAACCACATTCCCAATTAGAGAAGTAGGGCTAATCATGGTCATCTGACCAGCACACCAGCATCTCATTCTCAATCACTGGAGTTTTCCAAATTGATTATACATCAACAAGAATCAATTCTGGACAAATTTTATGCATGAAGTACTTCAATATCAGTCTTACAAGACTTTACTTCTGCTAATAGATCCCTCAAGACCTGATAATCGATCTTTTAATTCTTTGTTTCTTTGTTTCTTTGAGCACAGTGTCTTGTTTGGTGAGACCTATAATCATGACTGCTATCACCGCTGCCAGACACGGATTGATTTGGCAAGGGAGCTTTTAGAGAGGGTTCTTCGGGTTTTATGGTTCATTTTATTCGGTAGGTTCAGGGGTAGAGCAACAATAATGTCTGTCGTCCAGGATGAGTTATTTAAATTTTGAAAAGGGACACGTGGACTGACAAAATTGATGAGCTCAAGGCCAATTCTACAGTCTCGGTAGGAACAGTTTTACGAGGCATTTGGATCTTACGATGCTTCATACTTGTGGAAAGCTCATTGCATGCATCGTAACGAACAACTCTTCCTACGGATTAATGTAATATAAACATACACAAGGGAATTCACGACAAGAAGCAGATGAAAGACAATCACACAAATATATTACCAGTAAGGAATTGAAGGACATCGAAAGGTTCAATCCAAGGATAGAGTTGATTTTAAATGACAAGAAGAAAAGTCCAAGGTTCAAATGGGTAGTAGAAAAGGTAGAACATCTCTCGAAAACGCCTTGCTGAATCAAGCCTAAGTGAATCCCATTCGTCATGGCAATTGATTATATAAATGGAAATCAATCATCAAATATAGCGCGAATGGGAGACTGCTGATAGCTTACTGGGCACCGGAGAGCATGTCGCTAATACCCCAGTACTGCTCAACACCGAAGTCGCCAGGGTTCTTCCAGTGGTCGTTCTTGTAGGAGAACTGAGCGGCAATGTTGCCAATGGAGCTACGGATAGCATCCATGGCAGCCTTTTGCTGCGAAGCACCAGGAATAGCCTTGCCGTTGCTGTTACCAGCAGTGGGCCAGCCAGACTCACCAACAAAGACCTGGTCGTTGTTGCAGATGCCCTTGAGGAGCTCAACCTCGCTGGCGACAAAGTCACCAGCATCCTCAGCAGCCACGTCGCCGTTGAAGAAGGCTTGGAGGTTAGCAGAGGCAAAGTCGACAACACCACAGAGGGTGGAGCCAGAGGACTGCCAGACGTTAAGGGGTTCGGTGACGGTGAATTGACCGCTGTAACCAGCACCCTTGATGGTGGCCTTGGCGGAAGAAACGAAGCTGGCGAGGTCAGAGGCAGAGCAGTATCCGTCGGAGAGGGCCTCGTTGTCAAGGGAGATGAACTCAATACCGTTCCAGCCGTTGGACTGGCCCCAGCTGACAATATCGCTGACCTGGCTGTTTCCAGAGCTGACACCGCTGCCGTCAATGTAGACACCGAGGATAACCTTAAGACCAAGACCAATGGCCTGGGAGGCAACGGTCTCCAACTGGTTGCAGTCGGTGGAGTACATGCGGATAGCGTAGAAGCCGTTGGCCTGGATGTTCTTGAGCTCGGCCAAAACGTCCTCCGCACCCATGCAAGCACCAGTGTCGTGGGTGTAGCCAGTGTAGGTAACGGCGTAGTCGGGATGCTGACCCAATCCGCAGCCAGTGGAGCTGGTGGAGGTGCTGGAAGCAGCGGGGGCGGAGGTGGAGGTGGAAGCAACTGGCGAAGGAGCGACGGAGGTGGTCGCGACAGGAGCAGGGGCAGCAGTGGTGGTAGGAGCGGCGGGAGCGGGAGCAGGAGTAGAAGAAGTGGCGAAGGGGCACACGTAGGTGTAGGAAGTCTCCACAACTGTCACGGTCTGCTCAGGCTGGGTGTAGGTACCAGGAGTCACAGTGGCGGGGGTAGGGTAGACAACGACAGTGCTGGCAGGGACGGTGGTGGTGATGGGGGCAATGGTGTAAGTACCGGAAGAGGGGCAGACGTAGGTAGTGGTCTCAATGACGCTGGTGAAAGTGCTGCCAACAGGGCTGACCGTGGCGTAGGGGCAGACCACGGTGGTGGAGGTCTCGACGACAGTGGTCACACCACCAATGGTGTGAGTACCGCTGGTGAGGACGGTGGAAGTGGCCTCAGGCACAACGGTAGAGGAAGACACAGTGACGGTGGTGCCTGGGATGGTGTAGGTGCCAGGAGTAGGGAAGACAGTCACCGAGTTGGTTGGGAGAGGCACAACAGGAGTCGACGACGAAGAGGCCTTGACAGTCACGGTGCTGTAGCTGGTGGACAACAAAGTGGTGGTGCTGGTCGAGGTGGTGGGAGCTGGGGTCGAGACGGGGGAGACCGAGACGACTGTTCTGTCAGTACATTTCTTGCGACTTCGATATGCGGTCGAGACTCACGAGTAGGAGCACCCCAGTAGGTGACGACGCTGGTGTAGCAGCCGCAGGACTCCTCAGCCTCAGCACCACGACGGTGGAGGGCAGCATGCTCGTGGTGGTGACGGTGTTCGTGAGCCATGGCGGAGCCCATGAGGGCGGCCGCGGCGGTCAAGAAAGCGGCCTTCATCTTCGATGTCGAGTATACGCTTGATAACTTCCAAATTGCAATACAGATATGATTCTTTTTTTTGCTTTGGCTTGTCGATTTTCCTTGCTGTAAGGAGTGCCCGCTGAACGAGTGAAGCGGTGGTGAAACGATGAGTCGTGATGCGTAAGAAGAAAGAGAGAGCGAAGGAATAAAGAATGAACAGCAGAGGGAGTAAAGAGTAAATCAGACAGAGCCTGGCGTGGGGACAACAAAGGCACCCAGAGAGCGCTTTCAGGGGCTGGCGGCCAGTCGTTGTGCCTCAATGGGGAAACCCAATTTCACGCCGGGCGGGGATTCGCCCACGGCGCATGGTGGCTGTTTTAGGGTGGTAACTAATACTAGCAGATACGACTATACGCTCTGTACCGTGTGGAGTATAATGGCATCGCATGAGTAACGGTACCTCGTATTACGCGCCAAGTTACCACTTGATGGAGCGGCGCTTTACTCAGGCACCGGACAGCCGTGATTGGCCGTGTCTTAAGTGAGGACTCTGAGAGTTCAACCGTTCAAGTAGTTCCCCTGTCTGGAGTAGCAGCACTACTAGGGGTTAGTATGCTCTAGCATTATGATCTGCTAACTCGTCCGAAGCAGTACCACTGACCGAGACGTACTCGCATCATCATAGTGACGAGTATTGGGAGTCGTATCTTCGGATGTTGTGTGATGGCTCGGTTCTTCGTCTTGGTAATACAGTGAGGGGGCAAATCAGCGGCCGCGGAGACAGAGCAGTGGCTGAGTCATTGGCCAATATGGGCAAGTGGCACAAAAGGAAGGAGAGGGCTCGGCACCTTCCTTGTCGACGCTTCCAAGAAAAGCAGGAGCCAAGAGGCAATAAGGGGGACTGCCGAGGCTTCCGGTAATTGGCTGATCGAGCATCAATCAGCCCCGCCCGCGTGCTGGCCGTTCCTGACGCTAAGCCATTCTGGGACCGCGCCTCCGTATTGGGCCGAGCGTGTGCAATTTCCGCTGATGAACGCTGCTTGCCTTGCCAACACTGACGGTAGAGTGTTTGCTGTCATGGGCTGAGCACATGACAACTCACAATGAGCGTTAAACTCATCTCAACCACCACATCTCCAGGTCGCAATCCAGCCGCCTCAATTCACAAGGGGATACCGAGAACAAGCGCCACCTGCCGATCCCCCCGCGGTCCAAGTCCTGTGCGCAGCAGACAGCATGCTATGTACGTACGTGTGTTTAAGACTCGACCGCGCTATTCGTGGTGGCTCAGTCAACGTCTCGATCAATTGGTCTTGTCGTCCAGATTGCGCTCCACCCGGCTAGACCACAATAGTATGGAGTGCTGCTAGGGCTCTGGCCAACGGAAAAAAGTGGCGCCAAGGGGCCAAGAGCTTGTCAGTCAGCCGCCTCTGCGTTCATGAACCTGAAACACTGAGCGGGTGGAGGCTCGGCGGTAAAATTTAGGAGTTGATTGAGGCTGTGAATAGATAGCAGTCACCGAATCTGAAAATATCACAAAGAAAATCGTCGAAATCCAACCTGTCTGAGTTGCAGACTTCTTAAGGATATTCGATGCAACCAAAGATCCTCACAGAAGAAAAGAATTACCAGTCTGGGCCACTCGCAAACTCGAGTGGTCGTACGTAATGGCCAACGATGATCCTAATTTCGTAAATCAGGCCAGACTCGTCACTTCAAGTCCAGATCCTGAGAGATCTATCATCTATGAAAATCTTCCATATCCTCACACTTCTAGGCTGGGCTCGTCAATCCTAAAGAGCTTGTTTTGGCTGTTCTTTTTTTTTTGGTTGGTGAGTTTTTCATGATCGACCGGTCATCTGTGGATCACAGTGATCACGTACTGGCGTCAATTTCGATCTTGCGATGGGATCAATGACTCGCACCGGAGCATCCTCAAAGCGTATGTATGTGAATATGAATATCTCGACAGTAATAGAAGCTCGATACTTCATGTATTTACCGAGACAGAGGTCGCATTGATAGTCGGTTGACATGTAAATGGTTGATGACCACCGGGCACTGATGAGCTCAACACACGTATACAGACATACCTACATGTAGGTATATATCCACAACTGGCAACATTGAACAATCATTCTATAAGTCGGGTATTATCCAGAACTGTTGCTCTTTCCATCATAGAGAAGCATCCATACAACCCTATTGTCACTTCGACCTACGAACTAGGTCACAAGTTTTATTTTGCCCGAGTCCTATGACATTGGTTTACCAAAACCCTAATAGATCAAGTCATGATCCATGGGTCTTGCTTTGGGGTTCTGATCATTTGACCCCGGGATCGAGTTCGATTATAGGCACCATCCACATCATAATAATTGATTACCACATGGACAATCAGTGTATAGAAGCAGTGGATATGGGCGATTACAACAGAACGCGAGATCATATCAAAGCACGGAGTACAATGTATTCAAAGTCTTTACGACTCTATGCTCATATCACACTTGTATCAACCCCACCAATCGCAAATCGTCTCAAATCAAAATCTAAGCTCTATACCCGATTGAGTCTAGCGCAACACGTTTAGCGAGTCAAGTAGTCTAGAGTTGGCCAATGAAAACTTGACGGGCGTTCTAAGCCTCCTTCAGACTTTGGACTCTTGGAGAGCCTGAAGTTGTCACTTTTCCTGCTAAGTCATGATTGGATGTAACTAACATAATCGTTAATCTTGGCTCCACACTCTCCAAGAGTTGGCACAGGCACTGAACCGCATCGCATCGCGACTTTGTCGATCTCGCGTGTTTCTGCTATAGGAAGACTTTCTTCCTTTATAGACCGTCATACAATATCTCGGGGGTATCTATAAGTTTGAGTGATCCCAGCGACTGAGGTAAGACCATCAAGGCACACCCTCAGCCTCATTAAAGAGGACCAGCAACTCGCGGGACCGCCGAATCCATTCACCACGAGACCCACGCCTCCACCAGCTCGCAAACGAAAACTCAAAGAACAGAACGCAGGATGGCGACAACAACTTCCCCCACAGAGACAGCAACAGCAATAGCAACCGTCACCGTCACCGCAACCGCAATTCCATACCAGCCATCTGAACCAACAAGCAGGGGCGGGCACGCACTATCCTACGGCTTCATCGTGCTCATAATCCTCCTCGGTCTCCTACTCATATTAAGTCTGGGTTGTGTTGGACACGGCTTTTTGTCGCGGCGACGTGCGCGCCGACGAGGTGAGGATCCGGGGCCGGTGTTTGGATATTGGTGGTGGTCGAGTAGGCCGCCGATGGGTCAGGTGCAGACACAGACGCAGGCTCATGAGCTACAGCCTGGGACTGGGCCGAGGATACAGGCTGATGCAAGAGGGAGAGAGTTTTACAATGTCATGGGTGGGATGGCGGGTGTCAGAACGGAGCAGGATTTGAAAGGTGACGGTGAGGTTGGGATGGCAAGGTATGCTTGATATTGGGGTTTCATGGCGTATGCAAAAAAAGTTATTGGAGGCACCATAATTGTGTATACAGACTGGGTACGAATATGCATCATTATCGTTCTTGTGCATTTCAAACAGCTGATTTCTTTGACCTCTCAACTAACTGCGCAGCTATCTCTAGAAAGTCGCTATCCTTGACTACTGTAACGGCATTCGCAGGTACATCTCCAGAATGCACCGAGCCTACATTTGACAAAATACTAACAGCACAATCACCTGTCTCCTTCCATAACAAGAAAGCTGAGAAGCCCAAAACACCTCCGGTGTGTCCTAGCCATTTGTCATTGCTCGTCCCTAGAGAACTCCATCTAAAAATACCATGGCCTATCTGTTGTAACGAATCGGGAAAACTTTTCCAGTCTTTCAAGATTTTCATACCCGCAGGGCCGAGAAGTCGTCCGTCTCGAAGCGCGGACGCGAACTTGAGAAGATCATGTACTGATGAGATCATGCCTCCTGCTGTCCACGATGTAGATAGATTGGACGGAGTAACTTCAATGAGATTATCTCTCACATACGGAAATGACGGTGCTACGCCAGCAGTTCCACGAAACTGATCTGTTGCCCAGTGATATCGATGTGGTAAATGCTCGGGATGCTTTGCTTCCTCAAATCCTTCAAAGTAAGTCTGGTCCATGTCGAGCGGTTCGAGAATTCGGCGTCGAATCACATTTTCCGCAGGTTGGCCCGTAATTTTTTCAATTATCAAGCCCAACAAAGTGTAATTGGTATTGGAATAGTAACCCTGACCAGGGTCGGGTGCTGTGACTCTGGGCCGACGGATGTAATCCAACGCCTCAGTTTTGCCCCAGATGTGGTCGTTGCGTATATCCCTACCTCTACCTCTGACGATCCAACTAGGCTCGTCCTCCCAACTATCTATACCTGCATGGTGACTCAAGAGTCTTTCTATACTCGCTGGTCCAGCATTTTCGATTCCCGAATACAATTCAGGATCCAAGATCTGGTGGACAGTACTGGATGATTCGAGCCTTGACTCCTCTATCAACTGAAGAATAACTACCGCCACAAAGACTTTTGTGATGCTGCCAATGCCGAAGTGGTGACGAACATCAAGAAGGTGACTTCCCACCATATCTGACTGACCCTTTGCAGATTCCCATACAATCTCGCCAGATGAAGCAATGGCGGCTGATATTCCGGGAGCTCCGGCGTGGACGCATTGTTGGAACAGCTTTTCAAGCTCGTTGACCAGGTCTTGTCGACTTTGCCTTAGAGGAGACATGGTAGTCTGCTGGTGCACTGTAGCAACGAGACAATCGTCTCGGCTGCGGGGTAAGAAGCTGTACAAGGCATCAAGGCATCCTTCCTCAACTAGCGGCAGTCTTCCCTTCCATTTGCGCACTTCGCAACTACACTTTCTTTTCATCTGTCTCCTTTTCTCTTTTCGTTCCAAGACTAAATCACTCACCTTCAAGGCTGAACACACCGCTCCGATACTGGTGAAAAATTTTCTGTTATCGACCAATCAGACCAGGACATGCATCAACTGAGTTGCTGGCTTCAGCAAGCTATTCAGGACCAGTCGCTTTGCAGGACAGTCGACATGCCAAAAATATTGTTACACAAAATGCCAGCTCTGCAGCGGCTAGTTCTGCCCCAAGCCTCAAATCCTTGCAAGTTGTCCAATCATTCGATTGAGCGCTCGAATCTGAACAGATTTTGGTCTTGACCAACCACGGGGCAGCTTTTGGACAAGGATTAACCGAGTCGTCATTGCTCTATGGACGAGGCTCGAGTATTTATATCTCCAAAATTTCACTTCTTTTCAAAGAGAATTAGGGAGAGATATTCAACAACAATCTGTCATACTTCTTTTTCGCAATTCTGTTGTGTGCTATCATAATTATCTGAATATGGCGAAAGGACTATACGGCACTATCCCAGACGAGGAATGGGAGAGGCACAAGGGGGAAATTGTATCGCTTTATCGAACTACGACCCTACCGCGGGTAATGCAACAGATGAGTCAAAGACATGGGTTTCATGCAAGGTATGAGTCTTTCATTATTCCAAACAACATGAGTACTTACAATTTCTAGCAAGAATCAATATACTCGAATGTTCAAAACATGGAATATCCACAAGAATGGCAATATCGAGGATTATAAAAGAATCTACAAGTGTACTCGAAAGCGGCAATCGGAAGGAAAACCTACTGATTATTTTCTCTATGGGAAGAAAATTTCGCAGCATGATCTTGAAGCAAAGTTTGACAAATATATAAGCTTTACAGAAAGGCTGTTTGTCGCAAAAGGTGAGCAACGCCTGGTCGCAACTACCATTCTTCTTAGTGATTTTAGGACTGACTTGAATAGATGATGAAACTTTGATTCCTGACGGGTTCACGATCCTTACTCCTCCAGCAGAAACTACAGTATTCCCGCCACTCAATCGCGTTATCAAAATAGACAACCTCCCTTGGATTTTGTTCAACCAGGAAAGTGAATCACAGCTCATGCTTCGAAAAACTTTGTCTGATCCAGCGACATTTATGAGCATCGAGAATTCCAATATTTCCGCCAGTCAGATTTATTATCAATGGCCAGAGTATATTCAAGCGTTTCACGTACAACAAGGCCTGGCCCCTAGTTCGATATACCCAAGTTCTTCAGGTTTCGAGAGTATGTTTTTCGATAATGAGGGTATATTTGATGCGCTACCAGGTTTTGGATCATCATGGGTGAACATCAGCTCGAACCCTCATATCTTGGATTATGAAATTCCAGCCTCCCTCACAGTACTATTGCAAAAGTCGACCACACAATATCTCAAGACATCATTGGAGTCAATTTACAAGACTTACATAGTGGAAGACACTCAACTAGTGTCCAATGTGACACAGAACATGAATATTGACTCGAATCCCACGGCATATCGACTCTTTAGCCTATTCATATACATGACGACCAACAGCTTGCTACCTACTCATTCAGTTCAAGAGATATATGACTGGGCATATTCAAATTCTTGCACTTGGATCTTCACAGAGATTCTCAAGATGAAATCGACAACGATCGATGTATTTGCCACGAATTTATTACCTGCAGCTGTCCTATCAGGCGATGGTGAAATGGTTCGCAACCTCGTCTCGAGAAACGTGGATATCGATGCCCCGATCGGGAATCCATGGCTGAGGAAACATCCCCAGACAGCTCTATCACTTGCTGTTCGTCAACGGAACATCGAAATGGTCAAATTGCTCTGTGACCTAGGGGCAACTCCTAAAATTATGGAGTTTGATAGCATAGCAAGCTATGGAAAACGTGATGCATCACTTTGGTCTCACAAAAGTATTCAATTACTCCGTTTACTGCTGAAATATGGTGCAGATCCCGAGTGCTTTATCTCAGATTGTCAGCGTGGCTTTCCCCTTGTACAGGCGGCATCTGAAGGCAGTTTGGAAGCAGTTTCTTTACTTATCGCTGCTAAAGCAAAGGTCAATTTGAGTATTTCCGTGCAGTTTGGCACTGCGTTGCAAGCTGCCGCCGCAGGTGGTCATGTCCAAGTTGTAAGAGCTTTACTTGAGGCAGAAGCGGATGCCAATATGATATGTATCGCTAGTCAAGACTATGACTATGCTTTTTCACCTATGAAGTATGATGGATTGCAAACTCCGATACAACTCGCCGCAAGGGCTAGCAACTCTGAAATAGTGATCTTACTGCTACAGAACAAAGCCTTGGTTAACTTCTGTCCCATATTGACTACCACTAGTCTTGAATGGATAGAAGCCAGATTCGCGTCAAGTGAAGAGTCCAGAAGAACTACAGACGAAGTATTGCCGTTCGCTTTTGCTATTCAATATGCGGCACAAAACGCAAACATTCCACTTGTATATCACCTCCTTGATGCCGGCGCCATGGTGGACTCGAGGATTGGACTCGATTATGACAGTACACCTCTTCAATTAGCAGCGAGATCGGGTAATGTGGAATTGGTATCTCTCTTGCTGGCCCATAACGCCGATGTGAATGCTCCACCTGGAAGGTACAATGGCCGAACAGCAATACAGGCGGCTGCAGAAAGCGGAAACATCAAGGTTATGAACATGTTACTCGATGCCCGTGCTAACGTGAATGCGTTACCGGGTTGGAAAGGAGGCCGAACGGCACTTCAAGCTGCGTTAGAAAAAGGCCATATCAACGCAGCAAGACGTCTACTTCTCGTTGGCGCATGCATCAATGCCAACCCTGGTTTTAGTGAAGGGGTGACTGCATTACAGGCATCCGTATCATTTGGAGACATCGAGATTGTGAAGGAAATTTTGAGTTATCGAGCAGATGTCAATGCCGCTGCCGGTCCTGAAGGCGGCTTGACTGCCCTGCAAGTAGCAGTAAAACACAAAAACATTGACCTGCTCGAATTGCTCCTCCAGGCAGGGGCTGATGTGGACGCCCTACCTTCAAAGATTCGCAACAAGACTGCCCTGCAATGTGCAGTTTACGAATCATGGAAGCAAGGTGTACAACTTTTACTGAAATATCATCCAGATGTTCGCATGCTTCCTCTTTACGCCAATGAAGATTGGGATGAATCTTGGGGATTATCAGCACTGGGTTGGGCTATCTATAAACAAGACCACGATATTATTGTTCTATTGCTTGACCATGGCGCTGGTCCCAATGATCCAGTTAAAAATAGCCAGGATGCAACCCCTACCGCTTTCATTTTTGCGCTAACTTTCCTCGATTCTTATGAGACTATCGAACTCTTCTTGGAAAGGGGCGCCGATATCTTTCAATGCTGGGATTCTGAAACAACTTTAGATATCGCGATTGGGACGGCGTACGAGAATTTTAAAGTTGTGCGAATGATAATTGACTTGATTCAACAAACAACAACAGGGGATCATTTTGATTCCAGTTTTAGGAATTCCTTGACATGCATAGCGGGTGACGACGGATTTCCAGCAGCACAAATCGAGCTGGTTCAATTATTGCTTAACGCAGGTGCCGATATTAATGCCAAGAGTGTTCACGACAAGGTTACAATCTTGCAAAAGTCCGCCAGTAATGGTTCCCCTGAGGTTGCCGAATTCCTGCTTCAGCATGGTGCTGAAGTGAGCGTACCAGCCACTAGAAAGATAGGAACCCCATTACAAGAAGCCATAAAATGGGAACAAATCGAGATTTCAAACCTTCTTCTGGAACATGGAGCGGATGTAAATGCGCTCCCTGCTGAGGAGGCAGGAGTAACCGCACTTCAAGCTGCCGCAATTCGTGGTTACGTTCCACTCGCCGTGAAACTTCTGGAGCGCGGTGCCGACGTTACCGCCGCCCGGGCGCCAATTGATGGTCGGACAGCAATCGATGGAGCTGCCGAGCATGGCCGTCTAGAAATGTTACAGTTGCTGTTGAATGCTTACGGTGATCGAGGAGGATTGGCAACAGTATGTGACCAGGCCGCAGGTTTTGCAGAGAGGGAAGGTCATGCAGCCATTGCGAAATGGCTTAGGTCTTATAGAGCTTCTTGATTTTCCTTGTCCTTGTTCCGATAATTAGGTTTGAGCTGCCTTTGCATCTTTAGGTAATGACCTGAAACGGGTTATTGATTAAGGTGGCTATCAATAGACCGTGGTGCTGCGCTCGTTGCAGGAAGCATCTGTCCCGCTAGGGAACAGTCGCATTTAAGACTTACGCATCACTGCCGCGGAGGAAACGAAGCTGGTCTGTAGCGTTCAATTTGTCTTGAATCTATGGAATGGGATAGGGGCTATCGTCACTCCAGTGGTACTATGTAACGTCATCCGCTTGTCAGAAGCCTGATACTGTCAATTTTGAAAGTTTAATTAGATTGATTTACTTTGTCCAAATAATCCATTCTTCAATAAGCATCAATGACTCGAATTGATTATTCCCTTGCCCGGGGTATCATGATCTTACGAAGCTGATGTCGAGAGTCTGGATTTCATTCATGTATGATCCTATCCTGAAAACTATGGCATGAAAGACATGCTGTAGTAGCCAGACTATGTAGTAGCGCTGGAAAAGTGCGTATTCGGGTTAATGATCGCGTTGTCGTAAATGATAACTGGGCATCGGAATCAAAACAGTAAGAGTACTGGCAACACATTTGGAAGCAGCTTTCCATTCGTGACACACATTCGACTGGGTGGGAATATGAATTTTTATGCAGAAATAGTCTCATCATTATTTTGATACATAATATCGGATTTTTGATGGCGAATTCTCCAGAGTCCGATGTTCAGCCCTTATGTCCGGCTATCACCGGAATGACATACAGACATAATTACCTCTGTATATCAAACACTGCCTGAAATACTATAGATCGCAATCCTGAAGATAGCTTCTCTGAGAAACAAGGCCTTTTTTTCTCTTTTTATAAGAATTTCACATCAGAATAAAAGAATGGAGCAGGGATCCGCGATCGCTAAGCCGGCCGGCCACAAAAACTACGTCGAGAAAATCGCTATCGTGGGAGTAGGCATCCCCTCTTCCCAAGTCTAATTCATATAAAATGCCTGATTAATCAGATATTAGGCAGGTGGCCGAATCGGCAGACATATAATCCAATCACTGTTAACCACTGGCAAACATACCCTCACAGCCCTTACTCGCCCTGACAGCTCCCACGATCTCCCCTCCGCCATTACCGTTCTCAAAGTCGACTACAGCAATCACGACTCTCTCGTCCACGCTCTTCAAGGCCAAGAAGCCCTTATCATCACTCTAAATATATCAGCTCCTCCCGAAATCCAACACAATCTCATCGCCGCCGCTGCGGCGGCGGGTGTAAGCTGGATCCTACCAAATGAATTTGGCGGTGATCCCTTCGACGTAGGCAAGGGTGAAGACGCCATCATCGGCGCGGGAAAAGTGCGGTTTCGCGAACAGATTGAAAGACTTGGGTGCAACTATATTGGCGTTGCATGCGGGTTTTGGTATGAGTTTAGCATCGGTGGTGGACCGAATCGATTCGGATTTGATTTTGAGGATAGATCTTTGATTATTATGGATGATGGAAGGACGAAGATCAGTGTGTCGACGATGCCGATGGTTGGGAGGGCTGTGGCTGCTCTTCTCAGTCTCAGAGTTTCTCCTGATAATCATGATAAAAATCAAGCCGATGGCAAGAGTGGTGCCAGTGCCACCCTTGAGGACTTCAAAAACAAGGCAGTGTACATCTCTTCCTTTACGCTATCCCAGCGAGACATGCTGGAATCCGTTCTTCGCGTAACGGACACCAAGCCAGAGGACTGGAAAGTCACTCATACCACTGCCAAGGAGCGCTGGAAGTCCGGCCACGAATTGTTCAAGGCTGGGAACATGGCCGGGTTTGTCAGGTTGTCTTATGCTCGAGCATTCTTCCCTGATGACCCGGAAAATATCGGGGCGAGCAGAGGCCTGGACAATGGGGTGTTGGGACTGTCCCAAGAGGATTTGGATGAGTTTACCAGAATCGGTATAAATACCAAGCTAACGCATGTGAAATAAGCGGAATACTCTGAACTTATGTTGATACTGAGACTAGCAGAAAGTGATCGGTTGCCGTTGGTGCAGTTAGCCCTAGGAAGCAACAGCTCTGTAGACAGCCCGGCTGGTTGGTATTTGTTAAAGCATAGGAAGTAACTCAATAGCGAGCAGCGACTCTACAGCGAGATGCTATAAGGCTTCCCTAGAAATTTGATCGAAAGAAAATATATCATCTTCTACCTGGTATGCATCGCATACATAGTCAGATGTGTAGATATCAAAGATGTTTCCATCAAAGGTGACGGCTATGTCACATTCAGTAGAATGACCAAATTCATTTCAACTGAGGTAGTTTATTACGCCTTCTATATTGTTGAATGGCTGGAGAAGCTCGATCACATTCATAGTGGGAGATCGTCCTTGTAGCCAGTTCAACTTGACGTGCTTAAATACCGTGATCCTGCTTGAACCGTCACAAACTCTTTTACTAATTCGTTGACTGAGCCCAACCTGCTGTGACTTCTGGGATTTTCGGACCCCTCGAATCCCCTCAGCACGCCTCTTTACTCATCCACCACCACCTCACGGAGCTCGATCATCTATATCTACTCTTCTCTCCGGTCTGTCGAGGTCCAGTTTTTTTTTTTTACTTTTGAGCTCTCACTGAAGTATTTCTATCTCGAGCTGCTTCCACCGTCTCCTCATTATCCTTGCCCTTGTTTTATTTATCGCCCCCTCGACACATGCTCTTTAATAGAACTCCCTCCCTTTACTTCTCTCATCTTCGAAAGGCTGCGTCACCTATCAGTTCCTCTCCAATCACTCCATCTTCCTATCTATTCCTAGATAATTAGCGCGTTCTCCAGTCAATGAAAATCTTTCTCTCTGCTTACTATCGTTAATTCCAAAAATCTCACTTTCCGTGCAATTCGCAGACGAGGCTCGAAAATTCCTTGCCACCCACCAGTCATTTCGCCGGCTAAGACCATTCCCGCATATTTTTCGGCGCCGAACTAAACGCATATAACACCACCACCACTACTAGGTCTCAATCATGTTGTCACATAGTCGAATCTACGTCTATTTTCGAAAACAATCATACGTCATTCTCTTTTTCCAATGTTAGAAACTATTCACATGAACCCGTTCATCGGGCCGCTCCGAAGGTTTCCGTATTTTTTTCTTATGCATACTCTGTACTAAGTAGTAGTTGGTTCGAACCGGTGGAAGGTCGGTGTCGAATGGTCATGCCAGGATTAAGTGTCCATTGCTCTGAGTACGCCGCGATAGCTCCAGGTTCTGTGCCGTGGTGGTATGATGCTATGTTCCTTCGAAAACGTCGTACTATGCAGGGCTGGACCTGAGTACATAGATATAAAGGCACCTCTAGACACGTCCGAGATATGAACTTTGCACGTATACCAGGACAACAAAACAAAACCAAACAAATCAAAAACAAATCAATCGAACAAATTTTTAAGCGTTCAAGCTTTTGCCCAACAACCTCTCATCTCAAGCACCATTTCCTCTCGCAACCACAAAGAGACCAAGCAACCTCTACTACTATTACAATGTCTTCATCACAACACAAAAACTACGACCCAACCCAGTCCATGGCCAACCCCGGCATGAACTACTGGGTCCGGTCCAACTCGCCTACACAAAGCACGCGACGCAACGCTGCTGGCCGCGGCCTATTCTCGGGTCTACAGGATACGAAACATTACAATGTCGATGGTGGATGGGCGGGAAGACATGTTGTTGATGAGGATGCGCATGGGAATAATGGGTTGTTTGGATGGTTTAGTGGGTATGTGTTTTTTTCCGATCCTTGTTTTGCTTTCGTTTAGCTGAGATAGGCTAATGGGAGATAGGTTCTTTTCAGGAAGCAAGTAGGAGATATGATGGCGATTGGTGGGCCGGGTTGGATGTTGTAATACTGGACTTTTGACAGTGTTGGGAGTTGGGAGTACCCGAAGCGAGATAGATAAATGAACATTGAAGCGAGAAGGGAGATCGGAGGAATGGGGTAATGAATTGTAAATATGATTTTCTGATTATTAGGTTCATACCTTGACGGCGTCATCGTTGGTGTTTAGGGTAATGAATTGATGCATTTATTGACTACTGAGACTTGTCTTTGATCATTTGTTATCTTTACCCAGGACTGGTCTTGGAGCTGCAAGGTACGCAAAAGAGTCAGTATATCTGGTCCTGTAAACTGCATAACTTGTTGATCAAAACCCCCTACATGTGATTTGGTAGAGGTTAATGATGTTAGCAATATGAATATACAATATGATGAGAATCCTCACAAGTTGAGGGTTCATGTACAATGTTCCCAAAATATCCCCAAAATGTCCAGGTCGACCCGAAACAAAGGCTAACTCAGTAGGTATATAACATATCACCAAAAGAGACACTTAGTCAACTCGAAACGCCCCATATCCCGTATCCCGCAAGGTTTCGTATATACATTGGTGTCCACCATCCTAAGAAGGCAGCACCTCGATAGAATTATAAAATTGTTCTTCAACATCTCTCTTCCTGAAACCCGGTGCTCTTCCTAGACACATCGCTTTTGTGACAAGTGCTATGGCAGACTATTAGCTCAATCCAAGACTGTCAAGGTGATTGAGGGGAGACAAACAATTAATAAACCTTTCGATATCCAGATAAGCAGGAACATATTCCTGGCCCATCATATTCCCACCAGCGCTTTGATTGACTATGCCGGTGAGCGGTTTCTGACCCATAACCGTCTTCCTCGACGCAATACCCGGATTTGCAGGTACCAAGAACCGGTACGTCGTCGAATGCGGCTCTAGCCTTATACCCATGTCTTGCAAATACCCGTCTATGTCTTGGGCGTCGAACCATTCGCTGCCGTCATCCAGCAGACCGAGTGAAGATACGATGCCGGTTAGACTTGTGTCTGGTCCTTGGTGACGAATGTGAGCGGTGTGGGTTGTTAAGGGACCGCTTGTTGCAATATGGTCCGCTGGCAGATGCTGCTGGTTGTGGTGACTGTAATTCATGGCCGACGATGAAGACATCGATTGCGAAATTGGCGGTGGCGATTCTCGCATATAATGCGTACCCGCCCCGCCTAATGGCAGAAAAGGAACAGACGGATCGTACAAATCGCTGATACCCGTCAACGCCATTTGAAACTTCTGTACGAGATAATCTCGGCTCCAGATTCGATATGCCAGTTTGAAGACTCGTGCTTCCTTCGGCGATGATGTCGATAGGCCTCCGCTTATCAGGACATCGTGCGCGCGCTCGATGCATATGCGCATTAGTCGACGGGCAAACGTCGTTTCTTGGAAACTGTATGATGTCGGTGGTGGGATATATGCCGGGGAAGGGAGAAAGATTTCGTTCATTGTCGTGATTGGTACAGCTCGACCGGTATACTGTTGATAAGTATTCGGGTATTGCTGCTGCATTTCAAATGTCTGCGTAGCTGCTGTAGTTGGATATGTTGGTTGATTCAAAAGGTCAAAAGGATCAGAGCTGTCACTCCCGAAATCGGGACTCATCCATTGCCGCTGTTGGTTTGGATTGACTACGCCAGTCTCTATGACTGGCATATCAGCCTGCTCACTCTCTATCGCCGGCGCTGCCGCTGACCCCGAATCATTCGCCATCTGACCCAACGCCGCGAATCCCCTCTCCATCTCCATCATCGGCCCCTCCAGCCTCGGACAAATAGTCAACATATCCGACTCCATTAGCCTTGCTTGCAACACATCAAACGCCTTTTTCATGCGCAAAATAATGTCATCTCTTTCAGAGATTTGTTTTGCGCGAGATGAGAGCTCGTTTTGTTTGCGTTGGCGGTAGGCGCGTTGGGCCATGCGCATCTGTGTGCGGCGGCGCTCTTTGCCGGAGGGAACTCTGTCTACTATTGGCACTGTCGGTAGGTCGGTTGATTGAGTGGCTGTTGGCCTGATTTTTTGGTTAGTGCGTGGTCGTTTCTTTTGTGATTTTTGTTGTGATTGTGTCGATCTGGCTTCTGTCTCTTCTGTGGTACTTATTGCCACAGTTACTGGTTTTTGCTGCGTATATACCGGTCTATGAATCAACTGCGCCTGGTTATCTCCGGCGCCAGAGACAGCTAACATCAGCGAAGCCTGTGCATCGTGGTGATGCCGTTGTTGTTGAACCGCGACATTGCTATCGTAGCCGGGCAGCAGCTGCTGGTAATTCCGGTAAGTTGTATAAGGCTCAGCAACGCCCTGCAGCTGCTGTTGGTGTTGTTTCACATTTTGAGAGCTCATTTTGCTCCCATTGAATAGTCGCACGGTTGAATCCTGGATAGTTACACCTGAAGAACTCAAGTGGTGCAGTCTACTCTTAAGCGTCGGATCCAGTCCCGCAATAGCATGGCTTGACGGTCCCGATCCACTGAGCTCGGACTACTGGCTCTCGTCAAATCCAATCGAGCCACAATCACTCATTTCTCGCGAACCGGTCGATAGATAGATATATGGATAGATACATGATTAAAGTCGGAGAGCACGGTTCTAGACTCTGGCCAGACCCAGAGAGAGACGAGCGGGCCGCGCTAGTCTAATTAGAATCTGGCCAACTTTAGCCAGAAACTCTCTCAGCTTGTCAGTCTCATTGGTTCGATCTTCTTAGAAGTCCGTGGCAAAGCCTGATTTTCGACGAATGAGACGTAAGCTTTTGAAAGATCCTCGGGCATATAGCTGGGGTTGATATCACAGGTTAATAGTATTTCTAGTATTTTTGCAGTAATGTGTCAAGATCTAATAGATTAGCCCTAGCCCTAGATATTAGGAATACAACGTGGCAAATGAATTGGAGCGTGAATTGGCCCTAGGGATCATATCTAGAAGCACGATTTGGCGCTCGAATTTATACGCTAATTCGCGCACTACAGTGGGATGTGTAGATCTATGTTACGTGGACCTTGGTTGTTAAATAGATGTTGTACAACAATTCCCAAATCTTAGAGGACTACGTTGTTTGTAGCCTTTTTATGTCATTATGCACAATGCGTTCAGGTCAGACCCTTGACGTTGAAAGCTTAGCTGAACAAGATCAAGGATCATTTTTGCACTAAAAGTTCCCTACCAAAGCTAGTCATTGCTGCAGGCGCAACAAATTGATGCCATGGGCGGAAAGATATAAGACAATGGTCCAGAGCTATGTATTATCCATGAAAGACAAGTGGAAGAGGAAAGGGTAACCAGATCGAGGAGTCTCTGGTAATTCGCCCACTAAGCTGCCAGCGTCAGCGAGCGGACAAGTGATAGTGGTAGACTTGAACACTTCCCCTCATGAATTATAGTAAGGAAAGCCACTAGCTAAAGCAGTTTTTGATTAGCGAGAGTTAAGCTTCCACCACGTTCGGATCAAAGTCGAAACAACATTGAATCGGCTTTTTGCAATGAGCGTATGGACAACCAGACTTGAACAAGGAGCCGTTAGAATCGATCTCTTCCACACAATCATTGCAAAGACCACGGCCACAACGCAGACATTTCCAGCTCTTGTTAAATGTTTGATAAAGTACGGCACATTTCAGAATATTGCGTTACTTTTGTTTGTCGATTTGCCGCTGCAGATATCGAATCTGAAGTTGAGGTTGCCGCTCTTGCTTCATCCGCTGATCTTTTTCCTTCTTCCATTTTTCTCTCTCTTTCTGGCGTTGATACCTTTCCCAATGCCTCATACTGTCCTTGTCTGCCACCCACAAAAATGCTTCTATTGACTGTTAGATATAATCAGACCATCTAGATATGAGATCCTACTATTTCAGATGAGAATCTCGGTGCATCGGAGTCTTCTCCTTCGTTTGCCTAGATATGATGCCGAGATCGATCGATAGGCTAGGGTTTCGGCATTCTACGATGCCAAATTCTCGAACACACGAGCCTAGTCAATCTCATATCGCTTAGCTAGGTTTCTCCAACTAAGGCTCAGCGTCAAACGAGCTATTTTGGGCAATGAAAAGCACATCACAAATATGGTCCTTGCGATGGCCATACATGGGTTTACTTGAAGAGACCATGCATTAACCAAGGATCAAATAGAAGCTCTTTCGCAGACGCTCTTTCTTCTGGTAACCAACATAGCATTCGTCGGAGAAAACGCAGGAAATCTTCCTTTTCGTCTCCCTTTAATCTTCCCTCCAGCATCTCCAAACTATACTCTGGAATAGGAGCTGTGCCTTTCCAATTACCTGATAAATAACATCCAAAATTAACGCAGTCAGATTATATCCGTATTTGACCTTTTTAAAGGGGTGGCACAAACCATATTTATCCCAAAATTGCAGAGTTTTCTCGTTCCGAACGAGGAATTCAGGAGGAGGATTCCCCAAGACGGCATGCATTTCCGCAAGATGATATCCATCATCCAATTCATATGCGGGATTCCGAGCTCTAAAGAGATGATGATGTTCAAATAAATCCCAGATCTTAGCTATAATCAGCTCTACGAGTGCTTGAAGTGACGAATCAACTGCATAGATAATCATTCTTACCACCATCCCAACATTCCAGATATCAACCTTATGGTCCCAGTTCATGCATAGGACGACCTCTGGTGCCCGATAGATATCTGGCATGATGTCACCATGTTGCTCACCTGTGCCTATTCGAGCCTCGCCGAAATCACAGAGAACGGGCGTTCCATACGAAATGGGTAGTTGTCGAGAGATGTAAATGATCCGATCCTCGAGGATCTTTCGTGGCACAGGCGCTTCAAATTCCGCCTGTTCAAATCTGGATAGAATCGAGTCGTCTTTGATGCCAAGAAGAATATTATTTGGTTGGAGATATATGCCGTTATTCTTTTAGATTTAGGACCACACAAATACAATATATTTGAATAAAGTGGTACCAACCAGTATGTATAACCCTTACCTCTATATAAAGTAAATCCAGAGCAGCAAGGATATTCCGGACAGTAGTTCTTACCATTGCACTACTCATGACCTTATCAGGAAGGAACGAAGCAAGCTGGTCGAGGCTGATCCCTAAAGGCGGGTGCACCAGGCATGTATGGAGACTACGTCCATCTGGATTCTGAGCTTGAAAGATCTCTATCAACAATTATAGACATATCTGATTAGCATAGTTTAATTAGATAGTCCTCAGATGATTATAAATATCAATCTCTTGATTCGGTATTCTTAACACTGTATAGAGTTTTAATATAATATAATAGTAATCCCTGTCTTGTTAGCTTAACATTGACGCCGTATAGAAGATTAATTAACCTTACAATAAGTTATGGTATAGCCACACTATAGCGCTGGATCCATAGCCCAATTTATCTACTACTTAATATTAATAGTTGAATACCTCACCAATATAAACGAGATAGAATTTTTCGGCCCAATATATCGGAATGGACTCCTCTTCAATCAGTAGAGAAGGATCAATGACTTCCCACCCTGACATAGAGAAGGCGCGTAGCAAGGAGGGAGAACAGAGATTAGACATACTACGCTTGCTAAACTCTGTTCATAAAATGGTAGAAGAGACGCCCAGGTTAAGTAATAATCAAGATTTAGTAATCAGTTATAGGAGGTTGAGCAGTTGCGTTCTGTCCATATTATTGCGTTATTTGACAAACAGGAACCCAACGTGCTTCGTGTTGTTCTGTGTCTGCCGTCCTAGTACTCAGCTAGATCCATCAACCATCATTGACTGTGCCCTTGCGTGGCGTAGAAAATCCATCTGAGATCACGAGTCATTTTAGGAGGCCCTTAAAAGTTGTGAGTTGGTCTCTAGTGAAATAATCAGAGTTCTTTATTCTATCCTTACCACCAATCGTTTTGGGTATGACGATGGAGTACACATGGAGTTTAATTGCGGCACTTTGCACCAAGCAGGCATTGCAAAAGACCTCGAGTATGAGAGATAATACCCCTGAGGTCGCTAAGAAGCACATGAATTAAAGAATGTCTATGTAGCCCAATAGGTCCTACAAAATATATGCCACCTGAAGGATGAATGAAAGATGACATGAAAGGTCTGCACAGTTCAACATGCACGAGGCTGCCTCAACATTTTCTGTATGTATGTTTCAGCGCACCTCTTTACATAAAGAGGTTACACAATCAAAAAACGGTGTCGAGCAGCTTATCAGCTTATCCTTACCCCTTCTACCTCCCAGGTTCCAAGAGCGAAGCCAAAGCATACCAACTCTTTTATAGAACGCAAAATCTCAATGGCAAAGCGGACGCCTTGACAAGGTGTTCTTACCCTGGGAATACCCTTGTGCCGGATTTGGAGTTTACCAACTTTTCTTTTCTTTTCCACGGCGGCGATGCGTTCTTGGATATCTTCGAGCAAAAGATTACAGAGGTAGGCGTGATGGGACTACATCACTCCAGAAAGTGATCCTGGATATCCCTAAGTGTTTTGCTACCGAAAAAAAAGACGAGGTTATCGGACCGATTTCTGGGGTTGAAGAGCTCATCACAAAATAGAAGCAAGAGACAAATGTGGAAGTGCAAAAATGGTCGAAAGAATGCCATTCCAGGACCATGCTACTGCGTTGCTAACCGGTTTGCCTATGTCATGGACCTGGATGACCAACAGATTTTGTGCTGTCGAGAGATGCAAAGATGATGTCGACGACGTTGATTTTGGAGCGAATATGGATGGGCAGGTATTTTTTAGGCCGAGCGATGAGCTACGCTGACGAGGATCTTATTATAGCCATTTTCTTGGATACCAAGACATGCGATCTGGGAAACTGAGGATCATGGTTTCAAAACTAGCTGACAACAGGACAGTTAAAGCATATCAAACATGAAAGTGAAAGAACATGTTATACACACACACACACACACACACACACACACACACACACACACACACACACAATTCGCAGTGTTTTCAGCGCCGTTCTTGCCCTTGTCAGAGCCCTGAGTTTTAGACATGGTTTCCTAATTGGGCACTGACAAGGTTCTGTGCGAGTTCTCTCAGGACATCAGCCAAGAACTGTCTCTTAGCGGCAAAGGCTATTTTTTAGAATGAAGGACTCATATTAGCTAATTTACATCTTCTATCGATCTATCGCCGTCTACTCCCACGAGTCAATCTTCATAGTCCCTTTCTCCGCAAAATTCTTGTGCATATTGAATGCCTTGAACAGCATATGCGGCTCATGGCCCATTCCCTTCTTCAGACACTCAAACTCTGCCCGGTCGAAGTAGTCTTGCAAGATGGGCTTGTAGTCCGGATGCGCGCACTTGTCAATAATGACGCGAGCACGCTCTCGGGGCGAGAGGCCGCGCACATCGGCGAGACCCTGTTCGGTAACTACGACATCTAAATCGTGCTCGGTCTGGTCGACGTGAGTGCACATAGGCACAATACAGCTGACACCTGTGGGGTCTGTTTTGCTAGGTCTGGTACTAGGAGTGTGCATGATGCTGTATTTGGCATTTCGGAGGAAATCAGCTGATCCACCGAGGCCGTTGAGCATTCGCGAGCCCATAACGCAGGTGCTGTTGGCATGGGCGTAGATGTCAACTTCGACAGGCGTGTTCATGCCAATAACGCCGAGACGGCGGATGATCTCTGGGGAGTTAGAGACTTGTTGTGAGCGGAGCAACAATTTTGGTGCGTAGCGCTCCCAACCATCATAGAATCGCTTGAAGCCGTCTGGCGAAAATCGGATGGATGTGGCAGTCGCAAAATCCAAGTGACCACTGTCAAACAAATCCAAGAAAGAGTCTTGCAGCACCTCAGTCCACACTTTCAGGTTATGGAAGTTTGCGCCGTGGCTGAGACCGCCAATGACGGCGTTGGCAATGTTACCGATACCAGACTGGATAGGCAATAGATTCTGAGGAAGACGTCCCATTTTGACTTCATGTTGCAAAAACTCGATCAAGTTTCGCGCAATCGCACGGGAGCTCTCATCTTCAGGCGCATTTGGTTGCGTGGCATCAGGATAGTCCGACTCGACAATAGCCACAACCTTTTCCGGATCAACCGGAATGTGTGGCGTACCGATGCGATCCTCCGGCGAAAGAATAAGATATGGTTTCCGTCGTGGCGGGAGATCCGAAAGACTGATATCATGCAACCCTTCAAACGATGGAGTTGAAGTGTTGACTTCAATGATAATCTTATCCGCCATTTGCACCAACTCTGGCGATGCGCCGACGGATGCACCGGGAATGATCCCGCCATCTTCTGTGATGGCGGTAGCTTCGACGACAGTTACATCAAGCCTGTTATGAGGTCGATCTTTCGTATACCAGCCCTATATCCATTAGCTTTTTTCACCTCACCAAAGAGTAATATGGGAACCGACGTAAACAAGATCAGAAGGAAACATGCTGAGATGCTTGTCAAAAAACTGAATATTTCCGTTATTGATTCCCTTTGCAATCTCCTTTCCGACCTGGTGAGGGCTTCGACGCTCAATCATGTTGAGTCTGGCCCAGCGATTCTCGGTCTCAGCGCCGGATGAGGCACCGACGAACAAGCTGTATTTGAGCTGACCTTGGAGGTTGTTCTTTTCGACGTGGTCTGCCAGGGCTGTTGGGACTTTCCTAGATAACACTGTGTTAGTCTGAACGGTCTCCGAGTTAGGTAAGCATGAAGTATGAGGACGCACTTTGGGTATCCGACACCGGTAAACCCAGACCAGCCAATGTACGATCCATGAGGGAACAGGTCAATCAGATCCTCCGCCTTTGCCAATTTGTTCAAGTACGAGGGCCGGCGGACCCGGCTCTTGAGTAGAGCTGAGGCGGCCATGCTGATATCGTGTGGAACTTCTCAAATATTTGAAATGAAGAAATAATCAAACAATTGACAAAAACAGTAGCGGTCGCAACTGATCCGAACGTCTCCGCCAGATTTTAGAGAGAGAAGAAACGAGCAGTGGAGAGGAGAGTGGAGATGGTGATAAGACGAGATAGCTCCCTTCTCAGTCCGGATCGGTATGCCGGTAGAAGAAAGATCAAAATTTGGTAGCAGCACCACAGGACCGGAGTCGTGTAAGTAGAACTGAAGGGAGGAATAAGAGGAGAAGGAGGAGAAGGAGGAGAAGGAGGAGAAGGAGGATAGAAGTATTATAAGAAAAGGCCTCGTATGACTGCTGACTGACAGACCCCGTCATAAAACCAAAATTGGTTACCGGATAGATCCATTGGCCAATCAGGGGCTGCGCTTGTGGGGAAGGTATTTTTTCCTAGGAAAGTCCAATACGCAAGCATTACCTTGTCTACAAAGATATTTGAGAGATATTTTTGCGTGTGATGAGTATAGCTATTGCATATTCATTGGTTGTATATTTGTCCTGCCTCAGATAGTTGAACGTTGACATGTAAATGAAAAATGAATACTGAAAGCTCCATCTCATATCAGTGACGTAACCTCTCAACTTCCGGCCTCATGTATTTCTGTCTCATGTGGCAACATACACCTCGGACAGAACAAACCATCTAGCAGCAGACGATAGGAAGTATTCAAATATCAAATAACAAATAACAAAAGCAAAAGCATTTAGAACTCCCATACAATCCGCAGATTTCGCACCTCAAAGACCGTCCCCCAGAAATAGCTCCGACACAAATACAGCCCAATACAATACGACGCAATACACATAAAGTACAGTACCTCCAATGTAATGGTCTGTTAGCCGACTCATCCATGTCCCCGTTCGTAACGCATCACAAGCCACACAATTGGTCCTCCGATTATGACCCAGAAGCCCGATCCAATACTCCAATTCTCGATTACACAAAAAGTAGAACCAAAAAAGGGCCAAAAGAAGAGCTGTTCGGTTATGTCGCGGGTATTTGCACCGGCTCGACGGAGAGCTTTATCTTATCGCTGCAGCTTATCAGTAGTGCGATAAGGTCAGTTTGTTCGAAGATCATACAGGACTACTACTATCAACAAGCATTTTATACACATCTTCAGGACCCTTCTCAGCTAAATCCAGCGGAGTTGTCCCCTTCTCATCCTTCGCATGTACGTCCGCACCTCCACGAACCAAAAAGCGCACAATCTCCTCCGGCGTACACTTTTCTACGTTCTCGGTCGTGCACCTCCTACCCGAGTCAATATCCGGCTTGATACTACGAACCAACGAATCTGAAAATGCGCGAGAAGCTATGTTTGCATATCTGATTGGCCGCTCTCTCCGTTCTCTGAGCGGTCTACATCGCACAACAGCAGTATGCAAAAGGGTAGGTCCGCCTTGCCTAAGCCGCGCATTCAGATCTGCGACTCCGCTGTCGATGAAGAGTTGAAAAATATCCCCACGTCGAGCGCGCACAGCGATCATGAGCGCGTCCTCCTGCATATTGCCTAGCACTCGGAAATAGGCGTGAGAGTGTAGGAGATGCACTGTCTCGGGCGTGCAGTGCTCGACGATCCATGTGCGGAAGATGTTGGCTATCGGGTGAGAGGAGGACGATTCGATGCCGCGGCTTAGTAAGAGATGTAATGTATCGATTGTGCCATGGCGGATTGCTTGGCTTAGAAGTCTTTGCCAGACACCATTACCACCACCGCCGCCACTGGCTAAAGCGACATCAGCACCATGATCAAGCATAAACCTCACAATGTCCACCGTCTTGGGGCCAGAAACCCCACCGCCCTATTCAGCGGATACACACCCCTCCACCTCGTCCATTGTGATTATCAAAAGAGCCATTGACGCCCGCGCCATGGCTGAGGAGGAGAGATACAAGCTCATCGTCACCCCTATTCGCCGCAACATTCAGGGGAGCTTGCATATCATGCCACGGCACAAATCCCATCGCATGAAAACCCGCCTGTCTCATGGAGACCGCGCTCGTAACAGCATTCACTTCTGCGCCATGGGTAAGGAATCGTTGCACGCCTGCTGTGTTGCCTGTAGCAACGCAAAGGAAGAACCCATTCGCCTCATTTTTGGATTCCTTGGTACTGTTGTTTTTGTTGTATTGGAGATGTCGGCGGTAGAGATATGGAAGCACAATACCATACAGAGAACGATGAACTTGAACTAAATGCGCGAGATCGGGCTCGAAGAGAGTGGGGAGGATGAGGAGGATTAGTTCTGTGGGGAGGTCTAGGAGTGCCACTTCCATCGATATATTTCTCATCATTATTATGTCGCAGAGAAGTTGACTGTAGAGGGTGGAATAACGATGTAAACAGAGAAGAGGGGGCTTATGTAAATATGTACATGGATCGATGTATCCATGTAGGTGCCTAGCTGCGTGACAGCCGCACGCCGAATACTTTAGTGTACATTCATTTCTTCACTATTTCTACGAATCCTCCTACAGCCTCAACAACCGACTCTACACAGCTGCTTTCTCATTTCCTTGGGATTGAAAACAGTCCTTTTAGGACTATATATACATCATGAGCTACAACCTATCGAGGAGGAATTCAGAGAAGACTTCATGGTCCCCAAGATCCAACCAGCTACATACCCCGGTAGATGACGATGGAATAAAGGTAAATGCACTCCAATTCCTTATCGTACTACTGTATACGATCCATACACTATTCCTCGACGGACGACTAAACACAAACAATCAGGAAAAAAAAATCATCGTGTTCTCATACCCTAACCCCTATTCCATTCCATAAGTTAATAAAAAAGATTTGAGTCAATTTCACTATCCTCCCATATGTAGAGATTTCTTCAAAACGTATGTATGCACATTGCGCCAGGACAAACCGGCACCACCAAAGGATAAGGAGGAGAGAAGACGGCTTGAGAGAGAAAAAACGCCAGTGAAACGCCCACTGTCCACCACCGCACACCGACCAGGTTAGGAAATCAGAATCGTACTGTTCGTTTTAGAGGGGAGGCTACTCTTCCTCGGTCTTAGTGATTCCCGGTTCGGCTGCATCCAGCATATCGGCGTCTTCGTTGCTCTCCTTTCCATTGGTGGTGATCGCGGGGTCGTCGGATGAAGGTTTAGTCTCTGGATTGGCGTCGCTAGTAGCAGCAGTAGCAGCAGTACTCGAGCCAACATCCATATCAACATCCTCGGTCGCATTGGGATCTTTAACCCATGCACGAAACTTTTGATTAGATGCGTCGACTTCATCCTTACTCAACCCGTGAGCCCAGCCGGGATTATTGATGAATTTTTCGCGGAAGCGGTCATGGCGACGCTCTCTGATTGTTGCCAGCTCCTTCACATTTTCTTCGGATTCTTCCTGGCTGGTGGCTGTGGGCCGCCACCACCAGTCGTAACTGCCGGGTTCGTAGAGGATATGATAGCTGTTTGCGCAGATGCGAATGATCAGCCCGTCATGATGCACTAGACGGCGGTAGTAGCGGTTGTATTCCTCGTCTCGCTCGAGTTTGGCGGGGAGGTTACGTTTCAGGAAAGGCATGCGCATCTGGGAGAACGAAACGCCTTCGGTGGGGTCGCGCATCGTGTACGCTGAGACGTAATATGACCAGCGAGCTTCTTGGCTTAGTTCTTCGTTTTCAAAGGTGCTGTCTTCTGCGGTGAGCAGCTGCACAAACGTCTTTTGCGTCGTTGGGTTCTGCAATAATCAGTATGTATCAATAATCTGTCAGGGGTGTAACATACGTAAGTAACGCGATAGATATCACCGTCCTTAATCATTCGCTCAACCTGCTTGCGGTACTGAATCTCCTGGTTGTGCGTAGTCTCTTCCTTCTCCCTCTCCTTGAAAAAGAGATTTACAATATCAGCACTACGATCCTTGACGTCACCATTGAAGATAGCGGCAACGAATCGAGCAATGCCACTCAGAATCTTCTCGAGATTGTACAACTGGTAGCCACTCTTGAGGTAGTACCGACGCAGCGTCTCTTCAAGGTGAGATCCGTCGAGGTCGTTCTTGACCACCTCCTCGCACATGCGGACAATCTGTTGATACAGATTGGCGTTTGGGCTGGTATCATAGAAGAAATCATTAGGCGTCTTGTCCAGCAATCCAAGCTCCTGGGCAGCCTTGGGTAAAAGCTGGCGTCGGACATCTTCGTGTGCCTCCTTTTCGTGGAGCTTGACTTTCAGCAAACGGCTGTACAGAAGCTCAAAGGAGCGGAAGAAACAGTACACGTTCAAGTTACTGTACAGATGGTGCACCTTCTTCTCGTATGACTGGTTCAGGTTGTACTCGCGCTGGAGGTTGAAGTTGCCCTGATTAGGATGCTCCATCCACTTGAGCTCCGAAACATCAAATGGCTCTGTGGGGTCTGGCACTGGGGTCGATGGAACAAGAATAGCGTCAGGCGTCACGTCTCGGCTGACACCTGTGCCTGCGAGCATGCCTTTATCACCACGACGCTCGAGAACATCACGGAGAAGATCCAACTTCTTTGATGTAGCAACGCGACGGCTCTGAGGAGTAGACGCACCATCGACAGCCATACCGTCATCGTCCGTCTCGTCATTGCTGCTAGCCACCTCATTCATGTAGATATGGAATGTATCCCGGTCCATACCAAAGAAGATTGGAATAAAATCTTTGATAAAGGCTGCAACGCGCTGTGGATCCTGACCCAAGCCCGTGTTGCGCTCAATGTATGTAAGCAGCAGCTGAGTAGCGTCAATGACGACGGCAGGATCTGAAAATTCAAACTCAAACTGATGAGAAGGAAGCTGATAGCCACTCTTGCGAATATTTCTACCCTCCTCGTACTTGGCTTGGATTTCATTGTGGATGTTCTTGGACGAAAAGAGTTTCTTGTCCATGCCTTTGTTGGTGATGGCTTGATGGTCCAGACTGCGCCAGAAACATTTCTGCATCTGTTCGCGCCAGACCTTGTCCCACTCGCGCTGGCTGGCCTTCCATTCTTCGCACTTCTGCTTCAAACGATACAGCAGAACTGGTAGAACATGGCATGGGCGTTCAAACATTTGCTGAATGATGAGCTCTCCGCGTTGGCGATCGTACACCTTTTTGATGACGCGCTTGTAGATGGATTCACTCTGCCCGCCAAGACCAGGAGGAAGTACAAAGGCAGCACGCTCAGCTTCAGACATCACCAAAAACTGCTGGACGATAGGCTCGATGAGTTGGATAGTTCGCACACACGCCTCAATGTGATGGTCGTAGTCATGACGATCCTCTTCAATGCGATGGAGAGCATCTTCAAACTGGTTCTTGCGATGGGCCACGAAGCCAGAATCTTCAGACTCCCATGTTGGGTGAGAAGCCCACTCGTCGTTGAGCACACTGTAGCACAACTCATCCCGACCGCTACATGGCTTCTGTCGCTCACGTTTAGGCAGAAGACGGTAACTAGGCCCAAGCGATCGACAATGAGCAAGATTCACTAGGCCGGGTTCCTGCTTTGATTTCAGATCGATAACACGATCTTCTGCGTCCTCGATATGCATGAAGCGTTTAAACCATGACATCAGTTCAGGATTCGATCCGATAAAACCTGCTGCCCTCTTTACCAGCACGTTGCGATCGATCAAGTCGTTGGAGTAGAGGTTGCAAAGCTTGAGGAACTCGCCAAAGGTCTGTTTGTTGCCAATAAATTTCTTCACGCGGTCAAAGAAAGCAAATTCGTCATTGTTGGGCAAAATGGAAAAGGTTGGCGGGATAGGCTCTGGAAGAGCAGGCACCAGAGTTGGTGACACTGCAGGGCCGTCAACTGTCATTGGTTTGTTGTGGTGGATTTTTGCTCTCTAAGATGAAGTTAGTGAAGCGAAGAGCGGAAATCACTGTAAAACTCACCTTAGCCATTCCTACTGCTTGAACACTGCCTGCACGGTTGGATTGCAAATCACCCACTCTGGAAGCGTCCACAGAAGATCCTGCGATAGGAGCACCTAGAGTATTCACATTGAGCGGAGCACCTCGACGCTTTTTGGTATCTTTGGCGGGATCTTTCACATTGAACTGTCCCATAGGTGGCATCTTCACGTCACGACCAGGAAGCTGTGACTGAGCTGGGCCATTTACTGGGTATGGAGCTTCACCTCGAAGATTGCTAGTAGGTGCAGCCTCGTCCATGGGAGGCCTGCCAGCCTGTGCTTGCTGTTTGTTTGAAGCTGCAGAGTCAGGGAGGAACTGCTTGAAATCTTCAAGCAGATCAGGAGCTGTATGGAAAAGCTGTGTGACTTGAGCATAAACGTCCTGGATAGGTTTGGATTCCCGTTGGTATGTTTGCAGGATCTCAAGAAATTGCTTGTATATCTCCGGAGCGCTCGCGAAACGATTCTGAATCAGTCAGAACAAAACATCTGACGTTCAAGGATTCGACTCACCTTTATCTTATTCACATAGCTGATAGCGTGGTTAAACTCTACTGGACCACGCTTATTCAAATCTGCTTGAGTGCCTTGAAGGACATTAGAACCGATACCAGCCAGGTTGTTCATAGGCCCAGGGCCAGTTGCGGTGCCCGTGGACGGTTGCAATAGCGATCCTCTACCAGCAGCAGCAGTAACAGCCGCGGCATTTTGCAACTGCGCGACGCCTCGTTGTTCTTGTTGGTGGAGAGCAGCCGCAGAAGCCGCAGAAGCTTGCTGTGCCTGCTGGTTCTCGTACTCATAGTGCTGTTCTTGGTGTTGGTTCTGGCCCTGCTGGCCATAAAGACCACCACCCATCACACGACTGTTGGGAGAATATGAGCCAGCAATTCCTGGCTGAGACGCATGCTGGGGTTGTTGCCAGCCTGGTCGCGAATGGTCATAATAGTCGGAACGGCCTGGCGGAGCCAATGTCGCCGCCGATTGACCCATTTCCTCGGCAGAGTCAAGAGATGCCCTAGGAGGTCGTGTTGCCATGGACAGCGTGTTTGTGCCGGAGGGTGTAGTCACGCGAATAGCATTTGGATTATCGTCTGTTCCGCACTCAATACGATAGCCAGGAGGCAGGAATGTGTTGAATCCTTGGATCAAAGCAGGGTGACCAGTGAAAAGGTTCGATACACGCTGGATGACGCCGGGGGTGTCGATTCTGCTTTCGTCAGTATACAATGTGCAATAGCGAGCGGAGATCTTACGCTTGGCTCTTGAAATCCTTCATGATATCCAAAAACCTGTTGTACACGTCGGGCTGTTCAACAAAGCGGACCTTGACCTGGTCAAGATAGCTCAGAGCGTCCTATCAATGACTATTAGTCAAATTAATCAAGATGTCCATTAAAAGGTTGCACCTACATTAAGAATAGGCTGCTGACCCTGCGCCAACGCCGCTACATTCCCCGGAATCTGAGCAGGTGCAGCATTATTAAAGCCCAGTAACTGCTGCGCCGGTGGCCCCTGAGGATGTTGCATATACGGCCTGGGACCATTATCTTGGTGTGACGGCATCTGAGCCCCAAACAGACTCGCAGGGCCACCAGATTGCAGCGACCCCTGTGGTGCATTCGCTGCCGCCGCCGCCGCAGCAGCAGCAGCTCCTCCGATACTCGAAAGCAACCCATTCGGTCCATGAATGGAATTCTGCACTTTCGACGCAACTGGCTGGTGAATCGGGATCGAACCGGTATGGCTCTGGACGGTATGTTGTTGTTCCCGCTGACGCTCCATGTGTTCTCGTTCTCGCTCGCGTTGTTCGCGCTCGCGGTGTACCATGTCTTCGTGGCGCTGGCGTTCTAGCATTTCGCGCTCGCGGGAGTCACGTTCGCGCTCGCGGTTGAGTTGTGGGGAGGGGTGCTGCATTGCCTGGCCAATGCCGGGTAGTGAGTGGCTTGTGCCATGCGAAGGTTGTGCATGTTGACCGTATGGAGAGGGTTGATGTGGTCCGCCGTGGCCTTGGGCTAGGTCTGCCAGGCCGGGGAGAGAATGTCCGGACGGTTGACCGGGGTGGTACGGGCCTAAGAAATAAAAAATTAGCCAATACTCCAACATACGTGTCATTATATTATTTTCAAATAGAGAAACACTTACCCCCTGGCGGTGGTAGAACAGGACCGGCTTGTTGCGATGACGAATTCTGCTGTGAAGGGTTTTGCCTAAGAAGAAACAACGTCAGCGAAGCTCCAACCAAGGCTTGCGAAAACGCAAACAAATAATTCAAATAGAACATACCCATAGGACCCCAAAGGACGAGGTTGTTCCATGCTCGAATGTGAGGGCGGACCTCCAGCCGAAGAGTGCCAACCGTCGTTCCCAGAGGGATTCATACTATCATGAGAGGAGAAAAACCAGGAGAGCACGAAAAGTAGCAATCACAGCTCTGACCGCAGACACTCCAGAGCCACTTCTCGAATCTCCTCCGAAAAGAGCTCGCTTTCTTGCAAAAAGAGCTTGAAGAAAGAGAAGTAAAGAGGAGACCAGTTCCGGGGCTAAGGGAGAACTGCCACGGACATGACTGAGTGACAGGCTGCTTTCTCTGCACAATAGATCTAAAACAGTGGGAAAGAAAGGCCACCGTTCGAAACACAGAGTGTAGTGTATCTCGTCTCACTCGACCTCTTCTTCGTTCTAAGTGTGCTTCGACAGAGTGAAGAGGGTTGCGACAAGCTTAGTTACGACAGAGAGGAGATTCTTGTCTAATCGGTAAAGTATGGGCGCGACCCCGGAGGAGGGCGGTATGTCATGGCAGTAACAGGGGAAACTGTTTTTCATTCGCTGCTGCCGGACTTTGATTGCGCGGGAGCGGAATTACGTGTTGCCGAGGGGAGCTCAATCAACGACACGCTGGTTGGCTGGTGTCACAGGGTTTTTCGGGGGTCTCGATCTGGTTAGTGCCGGGCTGTGATGACGTCTTCTACTAGCTCTACCAGAATACCTAGGCAGTAAATATGACAATAATAAAACCAAGTCATCTAGCATTGAGAGCAGACTATTCTACTAGTCGCCTAAATATAGAGCTCTGTCTGCTGTATACTGCAATTTCCTTGTCAGTATGCACCGAGTTGCCTAGGATACATAGAAACAAGATTGTAATTCCTGTGTAGTACGTTGAGATAAATAAACCTCTTGTCCACAGACCAGCCACAGAACCCCGATTGCGTTCATTCCGTTCATCACAATGCTGAGAAAACAAAGAGCTGCGCAGTGCGTTAGTATAATCCACAAACAATTGGAGTAAGAGACATACGTTGTTCGTAGCCGCAATAGCAATGCTGTCCTCGAATGGATGCCAGCTCATATGTAGAATCTTCTTATTGAAATCAATCTGATCTGCGTCGGTCTCCTTCCTCATGCGTGAACCTGCACCAGCAGGGCTATTGGCCCTTGATCCATTCTTCTTTCCATTCTTATTAATAGGCGTGGGCACTCCGACCTTCTTCGCCTTGAATGCCGACTTGTCCGCCTGCAATACAACTTCTGTCTCCTTGTCAGGGTCGGTCGGGTAGATCATGAAGTTGTTGTTGTAACTGCCCGTCATCACGTTTTCTGCGTCGCCTGAAAACACCACCTCAAATTTATCAAATATGCTGTCATTCTCGTATGTGTCGCAAAGTCGCGGTCGGAGGTGTTCGTGAATGGGGATGGTCTTGATAGGTTGGCGCTCCATGTTGACGTCCCAGATCTTTACGGTCAGGTAGTCACGGGAGAGTATGTATCGGCCATCATGAGAGAATCGCACGTCGGAAATAGAGGAGATGATTTCGGAAAAGAATGATCGCGACGACGCATCTTCTTCTTGTTCGAATTCTACTATTGTCAGTACGACGAAGGAAAGAATTGTGACTCAAAGAGGATAGGAGAAAGCTCACGCTTTGAGTGCTCGTCACAAAGAGCTCTTTGTCTCATGTCGGCCATCTTGATGGTTCCCTTTGAACTGGCATACATGAAGAAATTGCAGCTGGTAGGGTGGAATTCTGACGCCGTTATGACCTCCGTCAGCTCTTCCATGTTTGCGGGCTTAATATCCACGATGTTGAAACTCTGGTCTTGGATGTTGAGGTTCCACAGGTTGATTCGGAGGTCGTCACTGCTGATAAAAGTCTCGCCATCGCTATTCACCGAAATACTGTTGATGTGATAAGCGTGCGCGTTGGCATATGTCCGTCTAGGAACAGCTGCAACGACCGTGTCATGATGCGTCATTCGAGGGAGTTTCAAGGCGGATGCATCTCTGAACGAAATGTGCGGAGGACGAGCGGCGCCACCACCCAAAACGCCGGCCGGCGTGAGATCATGCGACAAGTTATTCTCTGCGACGACCTTTAGCGACTTGTCAAACACCTTCCACAACTTTATCGTCTTATCGTTGGTGGATAACAGGAAATGGGACGCATTTTGTCGTTTACACCACTTGATCTTGTTGATCTTTTCCTCGATCTCCAGGGACTTAAGGTAATCGAATTCAGGCTCGTGGGATTGAAATTCGGTGTGAAATTTGTATTCGCATGTTTTTTTCTACCGCACTTAGTATTTGACGCAAATATTAGTCGATTAGTCTTACCGTCTCATTTCTTTCAAACAACACGACGCGGCCTCCTTTGTCGCCGGTGGCGAGGTAGTTTCCTGTGTGATCGAATTCGACGGTCGAAATTATATCCGCTGTGGCTGTAAGCATAAACTCGATGAAACCCCGAAAATATTGTCGTACCTTCTGTGATATCCTCTACATCTCCTTTATCTCCAAAACATCTACACAAGTCAGATCTGACAAACACAAAACCATCCAACCGGCGGAAATATCGAACTCACTGTGTGAACTTCCAGGTGGGTGACCCTGGATCTCCGTCTACCATCTTTCAAAATGCCGATTTGTCGATGTAACTAAGTTGTTGAAATATGTAAAGCACGCGAGCGGGGATTATCCAAGCGTCGGAAGGAGATTCTATATTCAATATTGTCAGCGGACTGGTTGATGGGAAGAAGTGGATAGACGAGTGTTAGACGGGAAGGTTGTTTGTTGATAGGAAGGTAGTCCGGAGCAAGTAGCAGTTCATGCAAACAGACGATGCAATGGCAATAGCCAAAGACACAAACAAAAAGCTTTCTCAATCAAAGACAACAGAATGAGTGAATGGTTGTGTTCGGTAAGTAGATGCGAGGGGTGGCGGTATCAACGCACGAGGCCATGGGGAAAAAAAGGGCATCACCAGCTAGCCAACAGGTTGAAGGGGAAAAAAAAAGCGCGAATAATTAGAAGGAAAAGCTGACTGACCTGAAACAAAGTAATTGATTCGTTTTTAAGAGTCGGATCGCGATGTTGGTATGGGATTAAAGTCAAGGATGCTGCGATATTAAAGAACAGGCGGGGAAGTAGCAGCAGCAGCAAGCAAGCAATACGAGTTGGAGGTTGGTAGGTGCGTGTTTGGAAGACCCCCGCGACCCGGTAATTGAGCGAAGAGGGAGAAAGAGAAGAGGGGAGTGATTACTGGTAGGTTGAACACAAATAGAGGAGGGGAAAACGCGGACAGTAGCAGGTGGGAAGGTGGTGATGATGATGATGGAGTGTAAAGGTGGTGGTGGTGCTAAAGAGAGAGAGGATGTTCTTGTTAGCGGCCGCTGCCGTGCTTAGTCTGGCAGCCTGATCGCTAAGGCTACTCACTAAGGCTGAGTGGGCCTCACCTTTGAGATGGTATTACGAGTTACTACTTGGTCGATCTCTCATATTAGGTTCCTGATCTGGTAGATACCAGATCTGTCTGGTGCTGTTATGTATGACATGTCTATCTAGACTGCGATGGAACACTGGTGAATGCTACCTAAGCTACCTAAGCTGCCCGAAAGCTGGATGACAGCTGCATTCGGACAATGGATCAAGACTCGGTGCTCACCTAGTATCTCAACCTAGTATGACTGAGTATCATCAGATAGACTATCTGGCTTAAGTACCAATTAGTACAGGTTTGGTCACCGCAGTTTTGTCCATCGTCTTCGTACATAGCTTATGTCTGGTAGAAATGTGACTCGGGGTAGATGCCCGATGGCCTGGAAATGTATATGTCGGTAAAAAGTCAGTTGATCCGTCCAAGGGCTTCGACTGAATATACAAAACTATAATCTGGGAACTAGCAGATAATTACCTGAGAATCTCGTGCTTCAATATTTCATATATACCGAATAAACCCTTAATATTGAAGAAAGAAGTCATAGCTATTGTAGAAAAAGAAGAGAGAGCTAGCATATGATAGCCACCAAATATCCATGGATCTCTCTAGCCGAGGGATTACATCAAAAATATATCCGACAACCATCAAACTTCAACTTTTATACGTATGACTAAATCAACATGTTAAAATGAGTAGAGTCTTATACATGAATCAAATCGCAAAATAATCAACAAGAAATGTCATCCAATCACCCAGACAAGAGCCATCCAACTCCCGCAAAGAAAGATGACCAACCCACCATCACAACAGCAACAGCAGCAGCAACAACACCGAACAGAAATAATGACCAACAACCTTCTCTACTATGCCGAATCCAGAATTCTGCTTCTACCCTAATACAGGATACACTCACGAAACCGAGCGGCGCAACTCTGTCCGGTGATCTTGCGCATGTTCTGGATAGTGGGAATAAGGCTTCTTCTGCTGCTGCTTCTTTTTCGGGGGGCACGTATTCAGGGCAGACGCGAAGTACCAACGGATTCGGAGGTGGGAACTTCTCGGCGGGTGGTTATCAGGATGGAGGACATACCACTAGCTTAGTACACGAAAGAATACGCTCCTCGCAACCAAATAGCCATGACGTCTCAGAAATCGACTCCTTTGAGAACAGCGGAGGCTTCTTTACCACCTCTAACAACTATTTCATCCAGCGTGAAGATGAAGCAGAAGGGAAGGGAAAAGGCAAGAGCAGAGAACATGCTCTCTACAACAACCACAGTTTCAGCCATGACCAAAACATCGACATAGAAGACGAATATGAATCATCCCACTTCAACGCGTACGAAATAGCGTGGATAAACGCTTCTCGCTCGGGGACGGTGTATAGATCTACATCTACTGAATCTACGCCGAGTAAACGCTCATCTCAATCACAATCCGATTTCAACGATTCTACAGCACAATCCCAGATACAGTATGAGAACCAAAATGATGGCGCGGAAGTGGTCATGATGCTATCAGATCCATCCTTTCAACCAGGCCTCGTCACATGGGACGATGATGAGAACGAGCACTACGACAGGACGTATAACGGGCTCGGGTTTGATCTCGATCTCGACGACAACGACCCGCTAGACAGCGAAGGATTTCCTCAAGCTCTAGTACGAGGCCTTTCACCTGCCGAAATGCAGATTCTCGATTCATTCCGAAAACAACAACCGGAGCAGCATCAGCAAAAGAAAATTACGGGATTAAGTCTCGTGCCGGATATAGACTCCTTTCTCTCCGAGCACGATACCAGCACTATCAACGCAAATAATGACGCGCTACGGAACGAGGTTATTGCGAATTTGATCGGGGCGGAGGACTGGTTGAATGTCGACGAACGATACGGCGATGAGGTATGGGGGTATCTAAAGCCGGCGGTGGAAGCTGCAGCTGCCGAAATCAAGGGAAAAGAAGTGCACAAAGATGGTGAAAGCGGGGATGGGGACGGGCCAGCAGTGAAAAGGTTGAAGATGATTTTGAGGCATATGGCTCGTTTATAGTAAAATTTATTGAGTCAAATGATGAAGATGAAGATAAAAGAATGCATTCGTAAATATACATAAGTAAAAGCTAACAACTAGATGAAACTCCTTGAAATGAACAGATATCCATCATTACAAACGGAACAAAAGTGACCCATCTATGGTTTGGCGGGGATATTTTATATAGGTGTCAAGCTATTTAGTATTCGAGACGAGGCTGTTGGCCCTTAACGCGGCCAATGACGATCTCTGAGGCGTACTTGGGGATGACTTCGTCGTCGTGGAGCATTTCGAACTCTACAACGTATAGTTAGTATAATTCATAAACAAGAAAGGAGAAAAACGTACCCTCTGATGCGTCACGACCCATGTGGCTGAACAAAGCTTGAGCACCACCTGGGTGCTCGTCGAGCCAGTTGGTCACGTCCATGACAACACCTTTAACAACAATCCACAGGTCATCCTTCTTATTGTGCTTGGCAACTTCTTCCATGGTAAATTCCTTCTCGGGAACCTTAAATTCAGAGACATCCTTGGCTGCAGGAGTGGCAGACTTGGCGGGCGCAGAAGAAGCAGGAGTAGCGGCAGCAGCAGGAGCCTCAACACGAGCAGAAGCAGGGTCCTTGCCTTCGGAACCATTCCACTCGACTGAAATCTTTCCAGGAGTGGAGGGGTCGATGTGCAGTGAGATCTGACCAAGACGTTGCTGGGCGGTAGAAGCACCACCAGTGAGGACCTTCTGGAAGAGGTATTGGCTGGCGCTGTCACCAGCGACACGGCCGTATACAACACATCCAAGTAGAGACGAACCACCGAGACGGTTAGCACCGTGGACACCACCGGCCAACTCACCACAGGCATAAAGACCATCGAAAGGCTTCTGCTCAGAGTTCAAGACTTGAGCCTTGTCGTTAATCTCAATACCACCCATGGTGAAGTGAAGCACAGGCTCCATCAAGGCAACGTGGAAAGTGTCATCAATGCTGAAAGGCAGGTTGTGGAAGAACTTCTTGCCCCAAGGATCCTTCTTCTTACCCTCGGCAATAAGGTTATAGTCGTCAAAGGTCTTCTTAAGAGCAGCCTCGCCACAGCCAATCTCCTTGGCCAACTCCTTACCAGTCATCTTCTTCATCAAACCACGTCCAGAGTAGTGGCGAGTGTGGAAGTCAAGAACGTTTGAGGCCTTGCTGTTGAGAACCAAGCGGATGGGCCACTTCTTCTTCTCCTTCTCCTTCCACATCTGGCCGGACACGTAATCACGGTGACCCAACTCATCGGAGAATCGCTCACCGTCAGAGTTCAACAAAAGACCACCCTCACCACGGAGAGCCTCGGCAGCCAAGAACTTCCACTTGGAAGTGGGGTCCTTGGGGTCAATCAAACCAGTAGGGTGGACCTGGACCTTGTCCATGTCAATACCGTTGGCACCAATAGCCATCAACATCTTCTGACCATCACCAGTGGCGTGGGTACCGTTGGTACTGGAGAGACCGAAAGTGTCGGGACGGTGCTTCTTGAGGAGAGAGTCTTCGGTGAAATCGGCGGCATAACCGCCAGTAGCCAAGATGACAACACCGTCGGCGGTATGAGTCTCGCCGTTGACTTCGTATGTGACACCGGTAACGTGATTACCTTCCTTGTTCACGGCAGTAACGCGAGCCTTCTTGATGACCTGAACACGCTCGGGCTCAGCCTCGGTCAATTCTTCGAGTCGCTGCATGAGGGCGTATGTGATGGCCATGCCGGGGAATTTGGCATCGTGACCACGGTGAGTACGAGGGAAGGAGTGGCCACTACTATTGTCAGCATCATCTTTGTATCATCTTAGGCGTATTGATGAAAAGGCGTACCCAAGTCGGGAAACCAAGGTAAGATCAAGGTTGAACACGTCCTGCAACCACTCGACTGCGGCGGAGGATTTGTAGGTCAAGACCTTGATCAAATCGGGGCGGGCCTTGTCACGAGCGGATTTAAGGGTATCTTCGTAGAATTGCTTGACGCTGTCTTGAATGCCGAGATCGGTCTGTGTTCGTGTGAGAGCACCGTTGATACCGGATGTGGCTTTGGTGGAGTTGCCACCGAAGAAGCCTGCACAACCAGGTTAGCTATGGATGGCGAAAGTAACTCGAAATGAGACGCACTCTGCTTATCCAAAACGAGGACATTTCCACCGTTCAAGTAGACGGTGTGGGCGGCACTGAGACCAGACACTAAGAGTCAATGTTAGCCAGACTGACATTTTGCGGGGATGGAATCTGGGGAGTTGGCGCAACTTACAACCACCACCGACGACAATGACCCTGGGAGCCATGATGATGTAGGATAGGTATGGGGTATCACAACAAAGAAATAAAAAAGGAGATTAACGTGTGAGGTGGATATTCGAGTAAGAGAGGGAGAAAGTAAAGAGTTGGGATCAGGAGGTGAAGAAGACGAGGGGATGTTCTTAAGAAAGAAAGAGCACCGAGCAAAGGAAGCAGCTGGCCGGGAATGGGCTAATGGTCGGTCACTCGGCCGAGGTAAATTCGAGATCCACTCAGACACCACGGGCACCAATCCGAGCCCCCATGTTGCTAATTCTTAGTACGCGCACTCTCACGTGGGGGCATACTATCTACATACTTTACATTGTGTGCAGTGTTGAATGATTTATTATTGACTACTGTCTGTGATTATTTACTCGGCTGGTCAAGGCAGAGATTGTTAGGCGGTGGACGAGGGGACGACTGAGCAGTTGAGTGAATCTCCGTATAGCGTCGTATCCATCCCTACTCCGTACAGTCAGACAGAAAATGAATGCATCACATGTGAAGAATCACCGTAGCTCAGCAGCTATGCTCCAGTCAGTAGTCTGTTTAGCTTATGTTATCAACTAGACTCACCTGATATATGTAGTACTATTTCCCCAGATCGTACGCAGCTGGTACTACGACCACTACTAGCACAATGTTTGGCAGTTTCACATGTGAAGGTCATCGACGTCATCTTCATATGTCCTCCACGCCTCCAGAGCAACACAGATACATTGGATATTTCGATATAACACGCGAGTCTACATTTTCAGCAGCTTCATGTATACCCAGCCTTATCAATTCTTTTATTTCTCAGCAATATTCAACATACTACGTATATGAGGCAATCGGCCTCAAACCACTCCGTCCGGCTTCCTCTCGGGTTCCACTTACTCCGGACCAGATCGTGCAGTTCCAGTCCATACCCGAAACGGCCACGATGCCTCGGCACAAATTATAGCGAGGTGTTTTGAGACTGAAATTCTGTGGAGACTGTCCAGGCCGTGGCATTGTCTGCTTAGTATTTGCGCTGTTATTTGTTTACTATCGACCGAGATAATTGTACGTTGTACAGTTTTGTTTGTGGTAGAATGACTGAACATCATGTTCAGGCTGTGACTTTGGGCATGGTTAGTATACAGGATTAAAAGGTTTGTCGGTTATTGCTATTTGTTACGTACGGGTAAAGCACTGATAGAAATGGTCGGATATGGACGTTTTGTTCTTGAGAGAGTTCGATTGATAGATTTTGATTGACTGTTATGATCAATCTCGAGAAGTAGGAGAAAATCTATCAACCCTATTTCAACCATGGCAAGTAAAACCGTGCAAGGATGGCAACATCCCCCAGGTCGTCAATTCGGCTATTGACGACCTGGATGATCCTAGCTTTGCTACATGCTCTAATCTGACGCTAACGGGGCTCAGCATTAGAAAATTTTAGTTAAAACTTGAATCTGCAAAGGTCTATTTTAATTTATTATTGGTGGATAATCAGGAGCTCTGGTATCATAAAGGCGACTGCCCAACCATCAGATATATTCTAGGCTTCTTTATCGTCTATTGGACCATCTGGGAAGTAGCAAGCTCCTAGATATAGTCACGAATTAGCCGATGAAATCTGCAAACACACTGCTTTAACTCACCGGAAATGCATCCGCCACGCTGGCAGCGACCCTCTCGACATCCTCCGTAACACTCTCAACACCCGCATCCCAAAGCCGTATATTCCTACCCATCGTGCCCGAGATATCCGAGTCAAAGTAGATAACGCCATCAATCTGATCAATACTGCCCTTCAAACGGCCCTGTTCCACCATACGAGCAGCGTATGCCTCTGCCTTTTCGCCCGCGGTCTCGTCGCTTGAATCCTTAAGGGCTAGGATAGCGCCCAGCGCATCAGTTTTGATATTCTCATAGAGCCTGCTGGCAGCGACCAGATTGTGCTCAATCACGGCTTTGTCCAGTACGGTTGACCCGTCGGCGGTCTTTGCGAGTTGATGGGGTTGTAGTTTTTGCGAGAAGGCGGCGACTTCTTCTGGTGTTAGGAGGCGGTCGAGATGCATCTTTTCCAAGATGGAGTAGACGTCGACGGATGTTGCGCGGTCATCTTTGTAGAGACGTGCTAGTGTGCGTGATCGTTGTGGTCCTGCGGGTGCGAGGACGGCGCAGATGATTGCCGCAGAGAGAGCGTGGATTCGGTCGCTCTCATCAACGCCGGCAGCCAGGCTGACATTGAAGTATTCCTGACTAGCATCCAGGAAACGGCGGCGAGCATCGAGAATACGAGCTTGAGAGAGTTGAAAGTGTAGCTTCAATTCAGGGTCTTCAATCTTGCTAGGCAGATTCTTGATTCTGTTCAAAAAAGACTCCGCATTCGTTGTATCATCTTCTTCCAGGTATAGCCTGAGTATGCGGATCCACATTCGCGTCTTTGCCGCATCTGTAATGAGTCGTTGAGAACTATCAAGATGAATCCCTTGTAGCACTCGCGCTGCCGCACTGTATTCCTCCTCTTCTTCATACGCATCCGCCAATATCTCACGAATGTTTGAGTCTTGTTCCTCGACAGACGCGGATCGAGACTGTAAAAGCGTCACAGCATGTTGTCCGACTTTGATTTTGATGGTTGAGGGAAGGTCGCGGAGGACTATAATAAAGGAATCGAGGAGGGGTCGTGCGGCAACGATGCTGACAGTGTCGCTAAGAATGGAATCGAGGTAATATATGAGGTCTTGCGAGAGTTCGTGGCCCGTGGAGGTGGTGACGATTTTGCTCAAGAGGTCGTTGTAGAGTTGTGCTTTGGTTGCTTGGCTGGCTGATGATTCGATCTCCGCAAGGGCGGAGGCCACTTTCTGAGAGGCCATAAGCTGAGAGATCTATTCTTGTGTGCTCAGCAGGGATGCTGTAAGTTGTTTCGGTATGGAAATGTGGGATGAACAGGATCAGTGTCGTAAGGGGAAGCCTGGAGGAATGAGTAGTTGTTGATGGTGGGCGGAGCTGCCAATTAAAGACGCACTTATCGATAAGGCAGCATCATCTCCGCATCATTTTCTGCCATAGACAAGATGCTACTACGTATATAATTTGATATTGACTACCTCACTGAAGTAAATGCCCATGATTGAATCCCTGGCAATTTTGATTCATCCTGTTTCAGCATGACCTCTCTATTATCAGCACTTTATGACAAACGCGTGATACTCCAATGCTTCGGCGAAGATTGAATGATAGATGTTCGAATAATTACTAGATAGCGTTGAGAATAATACACCTGACCCTCTTCTTTAGCAATATCCAAAAGAACAATTCGCATAGACATTTTGAGGTGAGTAAATGAGAAAGTCGATGGATGATCTCATGCGACAGCATCTCACCGCCCGCGCTTCTCGCCCCACCGAGATTGGAGCTCGAATCCGCTTTCTGCTGAACGACCTCACTTTCAGGTCAATAAACAATCACGATTTGTATATCTCGTCATCGCACTCATAGTAGTGACATCTGACAAACTTCTTACTGTAAGACGCTAGCTTATCGGTTTGCGCGCACTCGAAGTCCAAGGACAACGCCCACAACATGGCCGCGCCTATCAAACAAGAACCCGGAGCTGCGCCCTTCATCAAATCCGATCCAGATAGCAAGGAAGGCCTTGCAGGACTGTCAGACGACGACCTATACGAAGACACAGGAGACCTAGACTTTACACAAGCAGGACAGAATGTGTGGTTAACGAGGATACCGACGGACTTGTGGAAGCACTGGTCACAACTAGATGATGACGAGGAGATCCAGATCGGCACTGTCCGAGTGGAGGGCGAGGCTCATGATATCAAACGGGTGAGTCTGTTTCTTCAGGAATTTCATACTTCGTTAACACGTGTCTTCTACAGATCAGTCTGCGGTTGAACGATAGCCCCCACAGTACGGACATCCCGAAAGATTACATCCTCCAGCGACAAAATGTCGACCCCAAAAGTGGTTCATTCGCGGTACAGAACAGTTATATCTTTAGCGAAAAAGACTTACCCGGCCACAAAAACAAGGTTGATGAGCTGTTTGGCGAGACGCGCTCTATGCTATACGAGTCTATGAAACGAGAGGCGCGAAAGAAAGCGACCAAGAGGAAATGGGAGCCTTATGTACGAAAGACAATACCTAGTAAGACATTTTGTGCGGTACCCATGGTAAGGTATTGACTAACGCGTCGCAGAGCAAACGGCACTTGTTGGAAAGGTTGCAGATGAGTTTAACTGCATGCCGGTCGAAAACGCAGAATATCAGCGCATATCCGAAGCCAAAGCCTTGAAGGCGCTTGAGCCGAGAGAGAAAGTGCGTCTGATTGATATCAGACAACACAAGGGACCGAACGTCAGAGAAGTTGCTGCCGGAACTGTCGGTGGATTTGTGGTTAGCTCTATTTATCTGTCTCATTGGGTAATGGCTACTAACAACCAACAGCAACAAGCCAAACCCGTCAAAGCTCGTACCCAAGAAAACAAAGCTACCCGTCGCGAGCGAAACGTGCTTTTGGACGAAATCTTTGGCCTCTTTCGCGAGTATTCTCACTGGAAATTCGCGGATATCAAAGCTAGGACAAACCAGCCCGAACAATACCTCAAAGAGACCCTAGAAATGGTTGCTCATCTCGTCAGAACTGGCGACTTTGCCATGACATGGGAACTGAAACCGGAAGCTAGAGAAACGAATTATGCGAATATCATAATGGGCCAAGTAGGCGAAGAGAACGGCGCAATGAAAATGGAGCAGGATGAGGAAATGGGAGGTACCTCGGATGTTGAAGATGTGCAATTTGAGAATGTTTGATATTCTCGGGTTGTGCGAGACTTACTTGATGCATGGAGGCGTTTTGATTGGATGGTGTTATTGGCTATTTACTTTGAGCTGGTGAAAGAAAGCTCCTGTATAACATTTAGGAAGGGCATATGGGCCATTCTCTTTATTATACGACCATTTGATACATACAATTTGAGTCTATCTGCTCTGGTGACTTCGTTCTTTGATAAATTAGATTCGAAATCACTCACAACAAGCAATCACTATAAGTCTATCTGACTGTTGGAACGATGGAAATGATATTTTCATTTTTAATTCAGATTGGTTGAATATCAATCTGGCACGTGACTGAGCATGAAGCGGCAAATGAGAGAGAAGTGGCGGCGTCTCCCAAGACCTTAGATTGAACCATCCAACTTGCTTCACCTCACTCAACACACATATCGCCAGTCAAACATGACAGAAGAACAAGAGCTTCTTGCCAAGATCGGCCAGCTAGCTGGTAAGTCCTCTTTATAAAGTGAATCTAAGTAGGAACCATAAATTTGACGTGCGCAGGCCAAATCAACCAATACAAGAATCAACACCAACATCCAACACCTCCTACCGGCTACCACGCCCGTCATCCTCGCGCTGGATGGGCTCCTTATCGCGGACGAGGTGCTAGGGGTCGCTCAGCAGCGCATAGAAACCGTACCCTAATTCTCAACAATAACACGGCAGACGCATCGAAAACTGACAGTACTGGCAACGCAACGCCGCCACCGGCCAGCACAAATGGATGGATTGCGAAAAGAGACCGTCATATGCAATTAATCAACACATCCATCTATGACAAAGAAGTCCAAGCACGAACAAAAGCTATCGCCGAAACCGAAAAGGCGAAACGCGAGAAGAGGGCGAAAGCGGAGGAGGCCAAAGTCATGCAATACGCCCAGGGTGTTCACAGTGTGCATGCCACTCCTGCAGTAGGGCCAAGCGGTGTTGCGACTCAGCCATCGTCTTCGTATCAGATTTACATACACGATACACCTTTTCAGGTGGCACGAGGTGGAAGCAAATTGATCCGGCAATCGAGTATGTATTTTTCATGGATTGTTTATTCATTACAGACTGACCATATCAGACGACCCCAAAAACGCAAACGCTACACCGAAGAAAGTGGTCGTCGGAGGTGTCACCTTTGTTCGCAGCAAGAAAGGGAACCTCCACCGTCTCGGCGCTGTGGTGGCTAAGAGGTGCGTATTCGACATCGCAATCCTACCAAAAGATCACGCTACAACTCAAACTACACGCAGGAAACCGAGCAAAATCAAGAAGAAAAATGAACTGTGCAAGCGATTCTCTCGAACGGGTACCCGATTCTCTCCTTACTACACAACTATTCTACACGGCGCCAAGGCCGCGCGCTTGGTGTCCTCAAAATACAAGTATGTAGATGAGTTCTTGATACTGACTTAATTTCTCGTATTTAGGATCATGTTACAAGGGACCCGACTGCCCATACATCCACGACGCAAACAAAGTGGCAATCTGCAAAGACTTTCTCCAAACTGGTAAATGCCGCTCAGGAGATAGCTGTGACCTCTCGCATGAGCCGTCACCTCATAGATCCCCTGTTTGTGTCCATTTCCTTCGAGGCCGCTGCTCAAACCCGGAATGTCGCTACACGCATGTCCGCGTCACGCCTGGAGCACCCGTCTGCCGTGATTTTGCAGTACTGGGATATTGCGAAAAGGGCGCAGAATGCACTGATCGACATGTCTATGAATGCCCCGATTATGCCAATACGGGGGTCTGCAAGAAGAAAAAATGTACCTTGCCGCATGTTGACCGCGCAGGACAACTTAGAAAAGCCACCGCTGCTGCAAAGACGTCTACCGATGGTGAGGACGAGGACGAGGAGGATGTATCCAGTGACGAAGAAGAGTATGACGAAATCGATTCGGATGACGTTGACTCTGATGAGCTTGATTCCGATGAGGATGAGCCCATGGTGGAGTTTGTCGAGGGTGGTAGTGACGATAGAGAGCTTTCGGGGCAGCAGGACTTTGTCCACTTCTAAGCTCGTCAGCTCTTTTTGAAACTAACTGACCGTATAGTGATCAAAAATAGAGAGGCGTAGAACATTGGGTCAGTCCCCTCTTGCAAATATGTCCCTTTAGTGGTTCATACATACATTTATCATGCCAATACTCTGATCATGATATGACTGCATGGCATCGCCATGCCTACTTGGTGTTTGCAACCATTCTTCGGTTTATTTCTCTTTTCGATATCGTTAGGATTGTTGATTGGACGTCTGATACCCTTGCCTTTGACTTGGATCAGGACTTGGTTACACCAGGCAGCAGAGGAATAGTCCGATTTCTAGTTTCTTGAGCTATGGCTTGAGGAATTGGGCATTTTAGTCTCGCTGTATAACTAGCATTAGATGGAAGAAGAATTACATTTTATTATATGCATGGAGTATTACCTAGTCATCATATTTCCGGAATGGAGAGGACTTGTGATGACAGATTTCTTTAGAAGACAGGAAATATACATGTACAGACCTGACCAAAATCAACTCCTCTACATCCAGATGCCTAGGTGTCCTCTGGCTTCGCTACTTTTAATGATTTACGGGTTCCATACATAGGAGAAAGAAAATCATATCCTTGTGACTCAAAACTGGAGATCTGGTAATTTGCTGTCGTTATATAGAGATATGCATGAAGCATAAGATCTGCAAAAGCGAAGACCAAAGAAGTGAGATAGCCGTATATATATAGGGCCAGAGAGTATGAAGGTAAAGGATGAGGATGGGAGAAGTGGTAGAATAGGTAGATACATTCAATGTTGAAAAGATATAAAAACATAATCATTCTGGAAACAAGACCGTGACTCACTCAGTAGTGGTCAAGAGAAAAAATGTACAAGAATAAAGGGACAAAAACAAGTCATAAAACCCTGGTGTTCGCACACATCAATCCCCCAAGTTGGAAACTCCAATCGCTTGGAAAGGGAGGGCATCTTTTTCTTTCTTCGTCAATTCGGTAAACAAGTCAATCAATCGTAAAATCATCAATCCATCCGACCGTTGTCAAACTCATTAAAAAAAAAAGCAACGCCGAAAGAACTACAGAGATTCAGGGGAGAAAAAAGACAACGCTTGCTGAACTCGCTTCGCTAAAAGTGCTGACACAGACACGGAAACAGAAAGCCAAACACACAAAAAGTTCGAGAGTGATCATATCATCATGCAAGATTCGTATAGTGAAAAAAAAAAAAAAACATCTGATATGAACAAAGGAAAGGAGGGATAAATATTTATAGGTGGAGGGGAGCGTTGAGCTACCGACTGTTCTTTTGAAAAGCGCGCCGTACGCTTTGAAATTCCTGTCGTATTCATATGAAGATGTATGGGTCGATCAGATAGGGTCAGATGGTAAGGCTAGGCCAGCCTAGTTTTTGTACCATGCCGGTATCGATTGACTTGCAAGCAGCAGAGCAGAGCTCAAGGCCGAAATAGGGGTAAGTAGGAGATCACTTGGTCGCACCGCACTCCCGAACCATACGCTGGAAATCACGAACAACTTTCTCAGGAACACGGTCCCACATCAATGATCGCGAATAGACGTCCGACATTCTACCATCGTTATTTCCTCGCATGGCTGCAAGGGCTTGTTGAAGGTTTGATGGTTGCGGCTGTCCAGATGGCTTATCGTCAAAGTCCATGGTGTGGTCATCTTCTTGAAAAGTGGTTAGAGTATTGTATTGTTCTGCGTTGAGGGCAAAGACTTGTTCGTTTTCCTGCTGTTTGGAGGGGAGTGCGAGATTGTTGTGGAGTTCGTCGAGTGTCGATGCTTGAGCGCCGGTCAAATGGGCCATTTCGGCGCCGGAGATAGTGGCTGGCAGGCCTGATTGGACGGGGGCATGAGCTTGCTGGATAGCAGAGGATGTCACGTCGACAGGGGCAGAGGCGAGAACGGCTTTGAGGACATTAGCGGACTCGGCGCGGTATTCGTCTGAGAGTTGAGGAAGAGCCGCTGGAGAAGACAGGGAGTTGCTGTTTGAGGCAATGAAGGCGCCGAATAGCAAGCACATGTAGAATGCGTTCCAGCTGAAGGGGCAGTCGCTGCTCTGGCTGTTGAAGATCCTCTCGGCTTTCTCATTCTTGACAGGAACGAGCGCTGTCATATTTTCATGACCGTTGTTGTTGTTGTTGTTGCTGCTAGCATTAGCATCAACCACCGGTGCACTCAAACCCTCGGCCTCGAGAGAGATGTTGTTAACCAGAGACAGTTCGTCCCATGGACCGGTTTCCATGTGAAGACCCTCAAAGTCGTTGTATCCGTTGGAAGCAAAAGCATTTGGCTGCTGGTGTCCTATCGACTTGAATTGCTGCTCCATTTTCTCCATGGTCTCACGAAGGATATTGTTCTTCTTGCGCAATTCCGCGGTCTCCAAGGTGTGGACACGAATGAGTTCGTCCTTTTCGATTCGCAGACCCTCGATCCACTGTGAAAACTGTTGTTGAGTGGCCAACCATTCAGCCTTTTCTCGAAGTAGCTCGCCTTCACGAATTTTCATGTTGTGCAGGGCTTCCTCAAGATCAGTGATGACGGTGGTAAATTGCTTCTTTTCTTCCTCCAGTTTCTCAGTGTGAAGCTTTTTTCGTTGGCGGGAGTCGAGTCTATCAATGTTAGTCTTCGTTCCACTGGATTGCAAGGAAAGAACGTACGCTGCTTGTCTATTTCGGAGGAGACGCTTCTGCTGCTTGAGTTCCTTGATCTCGTCTTCGTTGGTCGACTGCGCAATCAGTTGGTCGATATTGCTTAGGGTTCGTTCGGCAGGAATCTCAAATCTAGCGTTCTTCTTGCGAATACCGTCGCGACGAAGATGCATATTCGAGTCTGTTCGATACGTGGGACTTCGAGCTGGTCGTCCATCCACCATTTCACCAGTCTGCATCCAGCCCTGACTCGACTGCGGAGACATGGCTACACTGCCGGGAGCGCCGAATATGTTGCTCCTGTAGGAAGACATTTGACCAAAGTTGATAGCCGACACAGGACCGACGGCACCACCGGAGAATGCGCCCGCAGAGCTTGTATCGTAGTCTTGTGCGAACTGATCATATACAGGTGTGGGTGTACACGAACCAGAACCTCGGGACATGGGCCAAGCGGTCTGTTGTGCATAGGCAGAATTGGTCTGCGCAGTATCTAAGCGCATGAATTGATTGCTCGGGTCGTACATGGGTATCGATGCAGGCACATGCGAATCTTGCCGAGAGGCCTCAGGATGCAGCGGCGGTGCAACATGTGATTGATGATGTTGTTGTTGGGGTTGTTGGGGTTGCTGATGTGCAAAGTCACCCCAGACTGATTCTCGGTAGGAGAGAGCATCTGTATGTTGATCATACGACGACCGTCGAGGATCGGATATGCCGGCCACATCTGAGGTCGAGTCAAGGATCTTGTCGTCCAACACACTCATCTCATCTTCCTCGCAGAATGTAGGTTTTGACTCTAACGTTGAGGGCGACTCTTGGTAGAATTCAAATGGTTGTTGCGTAAATCGAGCCATCATGGTATGTGCGGAAAGAAAATTATCAAGAATCAAGGTCAAAATCGAATGAACAAAAGGGTTAACAGCAAGAAGACAATATGAATAAGCCAAATATTAATAGAAATCCAACGATATTTAGTAAGATAATGTATATGCGAAGGTTGTGTGTCGAGAACAAGAAGACTCAAGACACAAAAGATGCGATGATAGAAGAGGCGGTGTGGGTGGATGATTGGTGGGGGTGCAGGCACAATAGGCACGCGCACGCAGTAGGTAGAAGAGGAGAAGAGAAGACAAGAATGAAGTCTTGTCCAAGGAAGAATATAAGATAGGATAGGGAAAAAAAATCAAGAGGTTTCTGTATATAACAGACCCTCTAGGTTGAGTGTATGATCTTTGAATTGTTGAATAATGGAGCGATATTGAACGGGAACAGAATGGATCTGATATATAGTTATGACTTTCATGGGACCCAGACCATCAACCTTCCACCTACTGATCTGAAGACTAAAAGAATCGAGCTTGACTGTTTTGAGTCAAGGCCGTTTGGGCCCAAAGCAGTCAGTCAGTCGGCGAACGACGTTCGCTCACCCAGTGGCAGACTCAGTTGAAACTGGTCGGCTAGCCTATGAAAAGGTCGTGAGCCTAGATTGAGTTAGGTAGAAAGAAGAAGGAAATTATGGGTCATGATTCTCCTTCTGATAGACGGGCAGAATGAACGGTAAGACGGGAGGGACCCTTTTTCTTGAAGCCGTGAACCAGTAGAAAAATTGAGATGGGGAATGGAGCAGAGAGCGAAAAGGGAAAAAAGAGCCAAGCATCACACTACAATGCAACTGACCGTCTACGATGGGCCAGCCAGAGTCGGCGGTCTGTGGGAGCCAGAAGCAAGGCGAGGGAATGTTTCTGGTCTGATCGTTCTGGAGTATCCCGAGTTTGGCGGGGGGAGGTCATTGGATGCTTCGTTTTGGGCAGACGTGCATGTTAATATCGTTAGTCAACTAAACACTGAGGACGAGGATAACACTGTATCAAACTGACCATTCTTACCGACTGTTCAGCGTGAGAAGAAGCCGTTGTACTGTATTGGCCATACGGAGACCTAGCACACGAGACGATACGGGCCTAGTCTGTAAACGTGTTAGACTAGTTAGATGATACACCGCTTACTATACGTTATTGGCTGTCTGGGATCAGATGCTTGTCTCTGTCGTAATAAATACATAAATTACAGCCCTCCTCTCACTCCGTCATAGGCTATCTTTTCCCTCAGCAAGCGCTCTCATCTATTCCTGTCATCGAAATTATGCTCTACAGAACCTACACCAGTCGTGCTGAGACTCAAGGGTCTCTGAGGCGAGCGTCATTCAAAGGACCGGCGCTTCCAGCCTGTATTGGCCTGCTCCTGGCATGGCATGGCTCCAAGTTAGGCTCCCAGACCTGAACTGGCAATATACCATATAAGCCAATGAATTGGACCATAACGAGCACCAGACTTGATCACCACTATACGCAAAACAGACGGTTATCTGTCTCAGCAAAGCCCTGTCTTCGATCTAGATCGCTCAACGTGTGATGGTACTTAGTACTGGTAATCCTCCGTGTCTGACCTGGGCGATCCCAATTCTGTCCTCCTTCGGGTTTGATCGTCTGGTCACTACAAAGTGTAACTTACAATGAAAAAATCTGGTCCAATCAGTCTATCAACAGTCGGACGTTGTACTCCTGACTAAACCACTGCGAACACCCAGCATGACGTACGCTATGTAGGGACCGCACCCCTCTCTAGTACGAGTACGTAGTAATCACAGCGCTCGAGTTCGGTTTTAGCACCGGTATGATTATTATTACTATGAACTGTCTCATGAATGACATTGTTATCATAGCGTCGAGTCATCGATATTGCCGTTATGTCACAGGAACATCACCATATCAATATGCCTATGCATAGGTAAGGAACACTTGACAAATCCTCCCTATCGTATATAAAACACTTCTTATAAATGCTATGCTGTAATACTATAGGCTCACTAAAAACTGGATAAATAAGCTTGAAGTTCATTTTTCAGTAGAAAAAGAAAGAGTCATGTCGTGTGGCCGGATAGACTTGAAGAAGCGCACTTGCCGATCAACTCAACAGTTTTCATCATGATTGTATAACTGACTTTGATTATTATGCATAAGATCAATGAAATATGTATGTCTGACAGCATCTATGCCGTGATCATATATTTTTTTCTTTTTTTAACTGCCTAGGTAAATAAGACAGTGTGACCCTTCCCCCGTAGTCAGGTGATGTGGTTACATAACATTTCATTTCCATGCAAATGTAGGAGTCATATGTCTCGGATAATCTCTTCTCCTTTCAGTATTTCTTTGGGGCTAATTGTGTAAGGTGACTTTGCTCATGAGCACGTCGGCTGATAGTGACATTCTTACAATCCACGAGACGTTGGTACATTACCGGATAGAAACGACCAAAAGAACGAATGACCCTGAGCTCGAACTAGTTCAGCGAAAAAGATGCATTCGTAGCCAATCGTTGGTATATTGTTGACTAGTATTGATTGGCTGGCTGGAAAACGATCATGGTGTACGGCATGATTGGACACGAGACCTCGCTGAGGTGCTTGCACGCGGGCGGTTTGATCAACTGCGATGGTTTAGCGTGGAATTTTGCTGATTTGACCTTAATACTGAAACTGTTAGGCAACTTAAGGAAGTGTTTGAGACGATGTTTCTCGAGGATTTACCAAGTCGTAGCTTTAAGTGTGTGTAGATACTCCATAGTTGGACACGGACTGGAATCGTTGAACGGTCCCATGGATCAAGCAAAGGGACGGCCCGTCCGATGAGGGCCGAGCGGGGCATTCCCTCCGAATAAGCCAATAGAAACACACAATCTCGATCTATATGCATGTATTGTATAGGTGTATGTATGACCATTAAATCCACGGCCATTTCTTGTAATCTTGCTATGACCCCCTCCTACCTGCTGCCCCTCCATGTACAAGGACATAGTCTTTGTGCCGCCAATAGGAGGGGCGTGGGACATGATGATCCTATAACAACCTTGAATTTGCGAAAGTATGCTCACGCATCACAATTAGACTGTTACCCAGGTAAATATGTCAAAATCAGGTATACAACATCCAAAAAAGGATCTCTCAGCTATCATATCCCCATCCGATAGACTTGCATCCCAAACCTGACAGCCCGTTCCGAGATACGAGTCCCCATCCCATACATACTGTATCTTACATTAGTCTAGTCCACTAACCCGTCAGACCCAAAGACCCAAGAAAGTATGTCCTAATATGTAGTAGCCTAGGGTCAAATCTCGATCTCTGGTTGGGCTGGGTTTATGCGCAGGGACTATTCTTCTCTTTCTTTGCGTTCTGTCCTTTAACTGGCTTAGAGATCCTGTCTGCCAAAGCTTAGGGTTAACCTGACTAGCGTACTAGCTGATAGTTCATACCACCAAATCTTCATCCAATCCGATGCCAGAACCCGGTCTTATAAGGCAGCACACAAAGTGATTTTGGCATTGCTGTAGTGAGGCGACCTCGATCTTGGGCGTTCATACCCGTTGGGAACTTTGGAACCGAGCTCATGGGAAAAGGAGACCGGGCCTAGCTCGAATCTAGTCGGACTCTGGATACCTCCGACGTGATTATGATGATGGCTTTTCATATTTCTCGGAGACAAGTTGAACAATAGGAAACGACTCAAAGCTGAGAAGCTTGATGATTGAGACTCGGACCTATTGTAGCCTCTAAATGAGATCATGCCTCATTCTGTGCGAAATTAGTCGGTCTCATTCTTCTCAGCATTGATGCACTAGGTATGAACGTCATTTAACGTGAGCGCTTCCTCCTCATAAAATTGAACTGAATTTAGTATTGACCCAGCTTGGACAGTTCCTGGCGCGGAATGAAGAGACGTACATCCGCGCCTTTGAATCTGAACCGTTTCGTGGATCATGCCTAACCAACTAAGTACAGAGCAGTGGATCTTTTGTAAGGGTGAATTGGCATTTTGATTTTGGAGCCCATATATAGTGTTTCATTTGGATAATCGTACATATACTCACGTCTTATGATTTCGCATCTGGCCCACTACGGCCATGCTGAGGGTGTAATCTCCCCTGATGGATGAATGCTCCATCGTATAGGAAAATCTAAACCACGTCAATTGCTTGCTTGCATACCTACCTAGAAAGGAAATCTTAGAATAAAGGTGCATGAATCTTGCTTGGAAACAATGTTCTCATCGATATTGGTGAGCTTTAACTTGATTCCTGGTACGTAATATCTCCGTACCTGACGCCTTCCTAGACAACTCTATTCACGAAAATTAAGTTATTTATACCAAAATCAATCTATTGTGTAGGCGGTATGTTTCAAACTAGGGCAAAAAGTATAGGAAAACATGTTGATCTAGATGTCAGGGTTTACCGCCGGTCTGACCGCTATAATGACTCATTAACTCCTCGACTTTATAGGATTTGACTTCAACCATATTTTTTTTTTTATCTGTCAATCTAAAATATTGATGGATTTTTCTAGTGCATTGGTATGTTAAGAGGTTTATTTTCGAAAAGTTACGTCCTTAAGGGATGTCCTCCTAAGCTACTGACTTGCTTGCATAAAACAGTGGACGGTCATGGAGAGAAGCCCTAATTTCCTATTTCGTCAAACTCTAGAAGGCTCACCTCAATCACTCATCATCAACCCAGGAAACTGAGTGCTCTACATCCAACTTGGCTTGATAAAAAAAAACAAGCGAAATAGATTCCAAACAGCTGTTATCATGAAACAGACACCTAGCACACGTCACCTCTTCCGCATTCAGAAGGTTCATCCAACATGATCCAGATCGAGTCGAAAGATAGATAGATACATTATCACATGCTATATGACATCAGAACAACTAGAGACTAACAGATACAGAAGCTATCGAATTGTGTTACCGATATCTACCTAGTTCACTGTCACCACAGTCTATCTTCCAGTACTAGAACCGGAACTAACCAGATTGTTGCCCAACCCTCTCATCCACAAAAAATGCTTTAGGTACTTAGGTACCTCTACCACTCTAACAACCTCTGAAGTGACTCATACCCCTTCCTCAACCATAGAATCTCAATATACTATCTACACTAAGTATGTAGAGTAGTCCAACACATAAATCTGTAACAGACCGACAAGTATACTCGACCCATCCTCGACCCACTTGGCTTCATGATTCATACATGCAACCTAAATGTGTCTACGGGTATGCATGTACAATCCTCCCGTCTATACAGCACTGGGTGGGTGTATACTGTAGGTAGTCATGTAGGTAGTCGGCCGAATATTCAAAAAGTTGCACGTGCTTATCAGTTGATAGTCAGGTACGTGGCATACGTGATTTAGGTGTAAGATTTTGGAATTGAATTTCGAGGATGCGTGAGTCATACTTTGTGGAACTGGGAATGTGTGCTCGGTGTCAAAGGGGTTTCCCTCATGGAAAGGGGGGAATTGGTCCAGGAAAACCAGGAAGATTGGAGAATGCTGAATGGAGATGGATTGATCTCGAAGAAGGTGCTGACGCCTTAGGCACCTTCCTTCAGGACATGCGCCTTGCTGTCTATGTATCTTTTTGTTGATGAGCCTGGTTCATGTGTTGATATCTTTCATCGTTCATGTTTGGTACTTTTAGTGACGAGGATCATATAATTGACTTCTTTTTGCGTCGACTCTTTTTCTACACAACGTATCTATTACTGAGTTGAGGGTACTTGAGGATAGTTGAAATAGACTTGACTATTCATATCCGTTCGAAGCATTGTTCCATCAGCGACGCCTGTGAGGAGTACGATGGGTGACGATAGAAGTATCCTTAGAGATGAGTCGTAGGAGAGGCACGCTCAGTGAACTGGCGATGAAGCCTGGGCCGAAAACGCGCAGGACGGAGTTGAAGATTGCTTGTTTGCTTACGTAGACGAGCGGCTTTTTTTTTTTACCCTACGAGGGAGGGTGATGCTGGCATTGATTTTGCGCAATGCTGCTATGACGATTGCGGCGATGGAACTGGCTAGATCAGTATACCTGAAGTGGACTCTTATTGAGGATAGGGGATACATATTAGTATAAGAACCAAATGAAACGTCTACACCTAGCTTAACGACGGCTCCCAGAAGTGGTCTAGCAGTGAAAAGCGCCCATCGAGACTCCGGACTCCATCTTTGGTGCGATGTAGGGCTTTTTATTGAACAAAGGAATGGGGCATCTAGTGTCTTTCTCGAGCAAGTCTTACTGGTCTTCTGAGATGTGTAGTTGCAGCCTATAATTGAATGGTAGATCTAAGAGAGCGTAGATGCATTGAAACATACCATCGCTAACTGATGATTAAACATAACTCGAGTATTCATTCTATTCTGTAACGGAGACCACCTGTAAATGACATAACAAACAAGCTTTTATCAAAAGGGGTAGAAGAGATGGAACAAACTATGTACAGATATTGAATTGTTGGAAGAGCATTAAACTGGTAATGTGGCAGAAAGGACATCAAATGGTACAGATCCGGTTTGCGCAAGAAGGCGTAAATCAAGTATCGGCCTTCTTGACCTACTCCCTGACAGTCGCAATCATGCCGTACTGACCGCCAGCACCAGCCCAAACAAACTTCTTCTCCTGCACGGCCTTTGAGCTGATCAAAGTAGCAACTTTGATATCGTCATCGCCGGGTTGGCCGGTTTGGTTGGAAGAGTTGAAGCCCCAGGAGTATGCTTTGCCGTCTGTGGTGACTGCGATGGCATGTTCGGTGCCATAAGTGGCGTATGCGACCTCGAGATCAGGGATGCGGGTTGCATTGGTCAAGATACGAGGACGGTCGCGGTCGTCAAAGATCACGTCGTCTTTGGCCAAAGTGCTAGCGTCAATGCCAGTGGCGTGGTTGTCAATACGGCCCCAGACGAGACATTCGTTCTTGTCGGTGATGGCAAGAGTGTTGAAGTTTCCAGCAGAAATCTGGATGATCTTGTTCTGACCCTTCAAGCTGGGAATGACAGTGGGCTTGAGGACGCCAGCTTCACTTTCACCAGCCTTGCTGGCAATACCGGTCTGGCCGTAGTTGTTCAATCCCCAACCATAGACGGACCCATCTTTGTGTAGGGCAAAAGAGTGGTCGGCGCCAGCAGCAACATCGATGAATCCACGCTTCGAGCCAACCTTTTGAGGGACAAGGCCTTGTTCTTTGGCGCGGCGTTCCACGAGACGACGGGCCAGTTGGTCTTGTTCACCGGATCCCCAGGAGTGGACGGTGCCGTCGGTCAAGAGGGCGAGGACGTGGTTGCTGCCGGCGGCGATCTTGGTGACGTTCTTCAGACCAGGGATGAGGGTAGGAGTCTGCTGGATTTTGACCTCGGGAGAGAAACCCCAGACACCATTGCTGTTCTATACCATCATTAGTACATAAATAAATGTGCAGAGGAAAATACTTACGCGGAAAGTACCCCAGCCATAGACCAAACCATCATCGGTAAGTGCAAAAGAAGCACTGTCTGCAGCGACAACCTGGGTGAAAACAGTCCCCTTCTCGACACCAGACAGATCAATCACCGAAGGAGTAGCTTCCTTGGGGTTGACTTCAATCTCCTCGTCGTCATCATCAGAGCCAGACTCCTCCGCCTTGTCCATATCCACCAATCCACCTTCCCAGTTTGTGTCGCGACCCAAAGCGCCCTGGTCATTCACACCCCAAGTCAAAACCTTGTTATCATGCGTAAGCGCAATACCGTGCATTCCACCAGTCGAAATCTGCACCACGCCGGCATCAGAAAGGACGCTGTTGAATTTGGGTCGAGGACATTCAGCCTTCTTGAAGGTATCGCCCATTCCCAGTTCGGCATTGCTATTCGACCCGAAAGCGAATACGTCAAGACGCGTAGTCGGCGCGGTGTTAATGACTACTTTCTCCTTGGGAGGCTTGGGTGCTGGCGCGGGCTTGGGGGTTTTGGCTCGAGGAGCAGTGGGCTTCTTGATGACGCGCTCCTTCTTGACAGCTTTTGTCTCGGCTTGAGGCTTCTGGCGCTTGCCCTGTGGTTTTTCTTCGAGGTCGGCTTCGGCCTTGCGCTTTGCGCTTGTGTTGGCTTTTGCTTCTTGAAGGGGCTTCTTGGACTGAGTGGTCTTTTTGGCAGTTGCGACGCTCTTTTTGGTGCTGGTGGTGGTAGTCGTGGTCGTCTTTTTCTCAGTAGCTGCTGGTCGTCCGCGAGTTTTGGTAGCTTTCGCGGTGGTGGCGGCGGCCTTGGGCTCAGCCGATTTTGCTGTGCGTTTTGGAGGCATTGCGTGTGGGATATGTGGTGATATTAAGAGATTTAAATGAGTAATACGGGAGATGAAGCTCAAGTAATAATGAGAGCAAGAAGCAGTAGATGGGAACCCAATTGATGCGAGAAAAAAAAAATTGTGAGTGTGCCGGGAGAAAGTAAACAGAAGGTAGCGTGGTCAGCTAAGCAAAAGTAAGGCGGGCTTTCTTAGTCGCCGAACGTCCAACGTCACCACTACCATTGATGACCATGTCCGAGACATTGCTCTATGCATTCATTATCGAAGAGGCTGGGAATATTCGTTTGCTCCGGTCGATTGTAAACTTTGATTGGCCAATCAGAAAGAAGTATATACAATGAGATTGTATACGTCGGGGATAATATTCACGGGCATATCTCGAGACTGATTCTAGGACATTATGGCGAATAGAACTATTGATGTCGATAGAATCGTCAAACAGCTCGGTGAGTAGCCTGGATGGCAAGAATGTGCGTGAATCAAGGAATGCAAACAATTACTCTGTGCGTATCCACATTCTTCTCATTATTTGATATCTCGAATCAAGCTACTGTACTCGGCGTGTTTTTATAAATCATGAGCTATTTGTAGCTTTGATACTATCTAGGATAAAAGCATCGAACAAATAACCTATGGCACTAACAAATTCCTAAACCCTAACCAAGCAAAACAATCCAACGTTTATCCTGTCGAACATCCTCGGATACCTGAAACCAGGACAAAGCAGATAACGAGCTGCTCGATCATTTGTTCATCCCCAAAGTGGAATAAAAGATCAAGCCAGTAGTCTTTGAACGATACGGAGATGCTCCGCATTAGATGTCCGAACGGGGTTAGCGATGCTTCGAGACCTGCAGGGTTTGTCTATCAGATAGGTTATCAACGGTTGAGTCTTCATGTTGTTCGACTAGTGTGGTACCTATGCTCAACTGCGGGGTGAGGATATAATGAAGTGCCCTGTCTCTCTCTCGCTTTCACATTACACAGAAAGACAGTCTAGCAACAAAACAAGTAATTAAAACGATTGAAAAGATGGGTATCGTTCGCACCGCGCTCAAGGTTGATGTAAACACACCTGCTGCGAAGCAGCCGTATTTACACGTAAGACCACTCTTTAGAAGTTTTGACTTGACCTCAAAACTAACAGACATCAGAACCGCTGGCACCCCGATGGTACTACATATCTAATCTCTCAAATTTGCAGAGCCGTGACTGACTGACTGACATAGTCCCCTTCTGCGGCACCATCCACAACAACGAAACCGTCAAAATCGAATGCCTCGACTGGACAGGCGGCCAGATTGGCAACAACGACTCCGCCGACGACGTGCTAAACGTCGATCTCACCAAAGTGCACTACCTCTCGGGCCCCTTCGAAATCGAGGGTGCCGAACCGGGCGATGTGCTCTGCGTCGAAATCCAGGATGTGCAGCCCTTTGAAGATCAGCCATGGGGGTTTTCGGGTGTCTTTCATAAGGAGAATGGGGGTGGGTTTTTGGATGAGATTTATCCTCATGCGTAGATTGCCTTTATTCATTGATACTGTTAAAATGCTGATATGAGATCAGGGCAAAAGCAATTTGGGATTTTGAGGGTATACACTGCACATCCCGGCACATCCCTGGCGTCAAATTCGCAGGTCTGATTCATCCCGGTATCCTGGGCTGTGCACCTTCCGCCGAGATCCTCGCAGAATGGAATCGTCGTGAAACCGAACTCATCTCCGAGAAGGCTGCTGGCGGTACAACACGAACAGTCGCAAACCCTCCCCTGGCGACAAACGCGCATGCCGGTGCAGCAGACGAAGCAACCGCAGCAAAGGTTGCAGCAGAGGGAGCGCGCACGGTGCCCGGAAGACCGGAACATGGCGGTAATTGTGATATAAAGAATTTATCAAGGGGAAGTAAAGTGTATCTACCTGTGCATGTTCCGGGCGCAAAGTTTAGTGTTGGTGATTTGCATTTTTCGCGTTTGTCCTCTCCCTTCTCCTAATCATAATCCGAAAAGAAGGCTAAGAAGACAACAGAAGGAGACGGCGAAATCTCATTCTGCGGCGCAATCGAAATGGCCGGTGTAATCACAATCAAATTCTCAGTCATGAAAGACGGACAGAAACAACTCGGTATGGTCAATGGAAAGTCTCCTATTTTCATCCCCGGTCCTGTCCAACCGCAATTTGGGCCTGGGCGGATGCTATATTTTGAGGTTCGCCCCCTTTCTTCCTTTTTAGTGAGAAGAAAGGTGCTGATGTTGGGGGCAGGGCTTCTCCGTCGACGAAAACGGCAAACAGCACTTCCTAGACGCGACTGTCGCCTATCGTCAAAGCTGTCTTCGCATCATTGAGTATCTACGGCGATATGGGTATGACGATTATCAAATCTATTTGCTGTTGAGTGCGGCGCCTGTAGAGGGGCATATTGCTGGTATTGTAGATGTAAGTTTCACTTCACAAAGACACAAAAGAAAGGGTGCTGATTGCTGGTAGATTCCTAATGCATGCACCACTATTGGTCTGCCCATGGATATCTTTGAGATAGATATCAGGCCCGAGACCCCGGCTACAAAACTTGATATAGCTCGTGCTCCTGTGTCAACGAAGTGAGCACTAAACACCTGTAGAGTGATCAAATGGAACAGGACAACAGATTGTTATTAGTATTTACATATCCAAATCAGGGGCTATTAAGGGTACATGTGACATCAAGTATGATTCCGAGGGTATTGAAAGCCGTGTTCGTAAGCCTGGTGCTTTATTTGGGATTGTATTTATCTTTCCAAATCCTATCGTGAGCTGTTAGCCATCGACTCCGTCTAGGGAAGAGAACGACATACCAAGAATTGCCCAGCGTTTTATTCCCATTCTGCTCAGCTAGCCGATAATACTTCGCCGCCATAAACTAGACACCGTCAGCCTACCTCCCAACCACAACTAACACCCGAAGATAGCAAATAAGTACCTTATCCTTCTTTCCCCCAAACCCCTCCAAATAACACCACGCACACTCATTCATAGCATCCGTATCCCCCAAATTAGCAGCAGTCTCATAATACAATCTCGCCGCAACGGGATCCTTCTCTATGCCCCAACCATTCCGAAAGCAGTTCGCAAGCTCGTAGATTGCGAGCACGAGTTCGCCCTTTGCGGCGCCCCCCTTTTTTAAACCGGCTTCGAGGGCAAGGGTTTCGATGGAGGCTGAGTTGGTGGCTGCGGCAGATAGGTAGGTTACGGCTTTGGGGAGATCGGGGGGACAGCCCCAGCCATGGCTGGAGAGTGTTAATTGGGATAGGTGTGTAACAGAGGGAGAGTTGAGACTTACCGGAGTGCGAGGCCGTAGAGGACTTGGGCTATCGCATTATTGGAGCCATTGGGGTCGGCGAGGATGCCGAATAGTTGGGTCGATTTTTCGAGTTCTGTAGATGCGTAGGTTGTCAAAAATCCATACATAGGTCAATCGATGTAACATTGTGACATACCCCCATTCTCATGAAGCCGAATCGCTTCGTGTATATTAACCTATCCCAATCAGTATCCTCCCTCTTAACATCCAGGATACAGCAGAAAGACTTACATCAGCCTGCGGCTCCGAAACACCCGAACTAGTGCTTCTACTCCTTGATCTCTGCTGGCCCTGATTAGGCTGCAAATACGAAAAATTTACCGCACCAGCACCAGCACCACCAGTGCCGGCACTCTGTGAAACTCGGTCTGGCGAAACACCTCCCCCAATCCGCGGATTCCCCTGCACAAGCCTCGTAGCCCGTTTCTCCCACTGCGCTTCTCGTTCTTGCTCATCGATTACATTCTCCGCATCGATTTGCGGCAGATCAGCCGGTATGTTTACCGAGCTTGTACTGCCGCTGCGCGAGAGAGAATTGCGGCTGTGATGATCTAGATGTAGCAGATTAGAGATTCGGTTTTCGCCTTTTTCTGAGTTTCCTCTGGAAGAACTTCCTCTGGGAGGGGAAGCAAGATTCTCGGAAGAAGAGACGTGTGAGCGGCGCCGGAAGAATGATTTGCGGCGGGGGGTTGTTGGTGTTGTTGGGGATTGGGTTTCTTCTGGTCCTCCTATTGCAGCAGTGTTTGCGATGGAGGTGTTGAGGGTAGAAGGGGAGATGATTTCCTGAGTGTGGGTGTCTGTTCGAATGAAGGTGAATTCTTGAGGGGATAATGTGTTGTTGTTGTCTTGACTCTGGTCTTTGCCGTGTCTGTGCAGGATGTCTTTGAGTGGCATGGCGGGGATTGACGTCGAGACTTATGTCTGATATGATATCCAGCGGGTTTGTGGTATATTGTAGAATACTGGTATTCGAGATGGACTTCGTTATGGATAAAGATAGTTACATCAGGTACCTGAGTCAATTTGTCCTGGTCCTGGTCCCTTGGCCGCTTGATTCGTGGGGCGCAGCGCCTTCAGAGTCTTGGACCGGATTGAATCAATGGGCCAATCGTAGTCTGAGCACTCAGCGTATTCTTTCAGTTGTTTCGTCGGGCTGAATCTATTTTTGCGAATATGATGACAGGGTTCTTTAATGTCTGATGGCTTTACACATTACTCTATGAGTGCTAGTCAGAAGTCAAAACACGTGCATGAAGCGGAGCAGATCCATGCATGTCACTATATAACACAAGCCACGTCCCCGGAATGCACGACGCTTGAGCCTCAAATCATGTACGTAGTTGGGTATATACGTAAATACGAAGCGGTGATTGTTAGCTGAGATGTGACCAGAAGCTTGAAATCAGTGCCACGAGGAGGCGTCACTCGTCTTGTCCACAGTGATATAGGAGTCAGGTACGGATCGCGATGAACCAAGCGATGAAGCATAAATAGATCAACAATATCATCTTCAAATGCGATATGCTACATAGGAAACAAAGGAAACAGAAGACTGTAATTGTGTGTTTAAGTCTAGTGCATCATATAACACCGACGCTTGATTTTGTACATGAAGGATCAACCGACAGCCATCCATCTATTGAGTCTTGACGTTTATTTAGCAGCAACGATACCTATGAAATGTTAGCCCGTCTTTAATTTTCTATACCAGAGATTGGACGTACGCTCAACATCAGCAATGCTCTGCTGGAGGATCTGCTGGAGAACCTTGGGGTTCTTGAGTTCTTCATGGATCTTGCGGATGACGGTCTCGGCAAGCTCGCGCTGTTCACGCTGCTTGACCTGACCCTCGTAGCGCACCCAGGAGTCGAGGACCTGCTTGGCCTCAGCGGCGAGGGCAGTGCGCTGCTCGAGTTCGTAAGCCTGAGCCTCAAGCTTGGCGGTTTCCTATGACATGTCAATCGACGCTCCTGTATCTCGACATTATTTGAGAGATCTAACCTTGGAAACTTCAAAAAGCTGCTTGGTAACCTCAACAACACCACCGAGCTGCTGCACATTCTCAATGCGGGTCTTGACAGCATTGGTGTGGTCGGCACGAGCAGAGTTCAAAATATCCTTGTACTTCTGTGACTGACCCTCAGCCCACTCTCTATACATGGGACCGCCATATTTGCCGAGAGCAGTGAAGACACTGATCAAACAGAATGCGATGACGGTTTCCTCGTTGAGCACGTAAAGCTCGTTGCTGATGGCAGCGATAGAAAGACCGGCGCCGGCAGACAAGATGGCAGTCTTAGAAATGAGCGAGTTGCCGGGCAAGGAGTCAATAATGGACTGGGCCTTCTTCTGGGGTTCCTCAGCCGGTACGTTCGAGGCGAATCGAGGTGCCGGGAGGTTGGCTGTGATGGAAGGGAGGTTGCGGGTGACGAGAGCCGGCCGGATGCGGGTGGCGCCTGATTATCAGAGGTTAGTATGCGATCAATTGATCTGTTTTTGCACCGGTTACGACATACCAATGGCGCTCTTTGCCAAACGCGAAGCCATTGTTGTCAATGTAGTCTGAGAATTGCAGTGTTAGGGAAACCGGAAGTGACGAGAAGTTGTCGGGAAGAGGAGTTTGGCAGCAATAAGACGCTAGCCGTGTTGGGAATAGTGGGTATCTCGGAAAAACATCGTCCGATAATAATTTTATTCATTGTAAGGACTCTCTATGTTGTAGCATTGTATAAAACACGACGTTTATAACCATGGCGAACGAAATTATTAAAAAACGAAAGATACCCAAAGACTCTGGCAATCAATCCACGAAACGTCGAGCCGTTGCAAGCGACGAGTCGAAAAGTGAACAGGCCAAGATCGAAGAGCTAGAAGCTCAAATCTCAGAGTCCAGAAAATACTACAACAACATTGCGACCTTGATTTCGATGCTCAATGTCGACAACCTGACCAAAGATTCTAGCGGATTGCCAAATCTTGCAGTAGCAGTTGCCCTTTGTCGAGTTTTCTGTCGACTCATCGCTGGCGGAAACCTACAATTACCTTCCAAGGCTAGCGAGCAGGAACAGATCGTGGTGGGGTGGCTGAAGGAGAGATTGCAGGGATATCAAAATGCGTTGTTGGATATTATCCGATATGCAAATTCGTCTTCTCAGGTTTGTCACTCCGCTTATCAAAGGAACCGAATTAATTTTTGTAGATCACCGCCTTGACTTTGTCGATGCGCCTCGTGAACGTGCGCGCAACTCACATCCCCGAAGCAGAAGTTCAGGTCTGGACTACAGGCTTGTTCCAGTCTATATTCGAGGCGTTGGTCGAGGCAGGAAACGGCGACTTGGTTCGCACAGAATTTGTCGAAAAGTTTGTCAAGGAATTCGACGATGTGAGGTTTTACACCTTTCAAAAAATATCGTACGTCCCCACTTATCTCAATCAAGAAGCTAGTTCATATTAACAATCAGCAGGTCATATGCCACCGAAAGACCTTCCGAAGTCCTCGAACGACTAATCTGGATCCTCTCTCAATGCGACTTCGCCATCCCGCAAGACTACAAATTCGAAAACTTCCACGGCCAGCAACCGTCCAAGAAAGAAAAATCCAAAAATCCACTGTTGTCCGTCAACTCGCATAGAAGATGGGCTCAAGATGCCTGGCTCGCAGTTCTACGAAGCAGCACCTTATCCGCAGCGCAACGAAAATCCCTCTTGAAAAGAATGGCGCACACAATAGCACCCTGGTTCCTCCGCCCCGAGCTCCTCATGGATTTCCTGACAGACAGCTATAACGCCGGTGGCTCAACGGCCCTTTTAGCGCTTTCTGGTCTGTTTTATTTGATCCAAGAACGGAACCTCGACTACCCACACTTTTACACAAAGCTCTACTCTCTGCTCGATTCTGAGCTACTCCATTCCAAACATCGATCGCGCTTCTTCCGTCTGCTAGACACATTTTTGGCCTCGACGCACTTACCGGCTACCCTTGTAGCGAGCTTCATCAAGCGACTAGCGCGATTAGCCCTCAACGCGCCCCCGAGTGCGATTGTGGCCATCGTCCCGTTTGCATATAATCTGCTGAAAAGCCATCCGACATGCACATTTATGGTCCACCGCGACATCGGCAATAACAACAAAAAGATCGGCATGATGAACGACCCCTTCCAACCAACCGAAACCGATCCGACCCTTACAAACGCCATCGACAGCAGTCTCTGGGAACTCGAATCCTTACAATCTCACTACCACCCCAACGTCGCCGCCATCGCGCGCATCATATCCGAGCAATTCACAAAACAGTCGTATAACATGGAGGACTTTTTGGATTACAGTTATCAGGGCATGTTGATGGCGGATTTGGGTACTGAAGAAAAGGTGTTCAGGAAGTCGCCGGTTGTGGAGTTTCAGATCCCGAAGAGGATTTTTACGGATAGGTTGTTGGTGGAAGAGGATGGGGGGATGGACAAGGGGGTGGGGAGTTTGTTGAGGAGGGTTGTGGAGTTTCCTGTTGCTTGAATACGCCTATTGAGCTCATAGACTGTATATACTGGCTGCGTTTTGCTGACGGCAAGCTTTTGTGGAGGTGATGATAATGTTGATAAGCTTTTTCTGGGGTTGTCCTTGATTGCTGTGCTTTGCGGATGATATGCCAAGTGAAGAATGCTATCAAGTCCCAATTCTTCGTCGGTCGCCAGGGGCAAAGCACGGGAATGTAGTCCATCTTGGTTCATCAGGCGTCTTGACCCTGGATCAAATGATCTCCGTTCTTCTCCCGAAGAATGCACGTTTTCTTGTTGCAGAAGGTTTGGAGTATGCGGAGCTGTTTTGTGCTAATTGGCCTGTGAAAATGTACTTCATTCTTGAATTGGGTCGACATTCTTCACAGCCATGGTTCCAATGATTCCAGGGATGAGGATGTTGTTGATACTGCCCTCACAGGTTTCGATGTCTTAAAGATACTGGTTGGCGCACTTCGCTGTCAGCCTTCGTCCTTTCCTTTACACCTGCTTCTTACTTGACGTCGAATATAAGTCACTTCAAGAATTACTATGCTCAAGATGGCCCCAGTCAAGTACTTCCTTGTCAGCGCAGGGCTGTTAGCGTCTGTCATGGCCGACTACATCGCCTTCTCAGAATGGCCTGCGAGTCTGACAGCTGGTCAGCCCGTGACCCTGAAATGGACCGGAGGTAGCGACGCCGTAAGCCCTTTCCCTACTTGCCTATACAACGAAGACAGGCACCTAATAACTAAGTACAGCCCGCAACAATCACCCTCCGCAGAGGCGCCTCTACAGACCTGCAAGACGTGCAAGTCCTGAGCAGCGACGCCACACAAGGCGAATTCAACTGGACTCCTCCTGCCGATCTCCAGAATGCCAATGACTACGCTTTCCAGATTACGCAGGGCGACGAAATCAATTACACTGGTCTATTGCCGCTGTCTGGCGGCTCGGATACGCCGAATGCGAATGCATTGGATAGAACACAGAGTGATGCGGAAAATATGAGCAATTCTGTTTCTGCGACTGATACCGCCGCATCTATGACTGATTCTGCTGCCAGTGCTGCGTCAGCGACTGGAACGACAGGTACGGATACAATCACTACCAGCTCAAGCACAGCGGGGACGACTGCACAATCTGCTGCTGCGGCAGTCACTGACACCGCTGCATCAACAGGGTCGGCCACTGGCACAACGGCTGGTGCTACCGCAGGTGAAGGATCGAGCGCGACGACGTCAGGAGCATTATCAACCGAGACCGCCAAAGCGTCAAAAATGAACACTCCGTTCGTGGGTTCGCAGAAGGCTACGTCCACGGCCACTTCTTCGTCGAGCGTGCAGGCCGGTTCGGCGGGGAGGGTCGGTGTTTCCCTTGCATTCGTCGCGGGCGCTGTTGGCTTTCTGCTATTGTTTGTGTAGTATATGAGCACGGGTCTGAATTCTATTTCTTCTCCTTCTTATGTGTAATGGTTAGCAAATTTGTCCGGTTGTCCTTGGAACATGGCGCTCCTGCTGATCCAGGGCCATCAACCACCACTTCATCATCCTGTCATGCCGCCGCGATGATAACCCCAAGTACATAATCCGAGTCGAGTCCTGGCTAGATTCGCAATTAGGTAGTGCAAATGAAAGTCAAAAGTGAATTATAAGATCGACTGAGTTCTGTCAGAGCTGATCGTGGTGTCTGGTTGTTGATTTGTTGTAGATGTTCTTCTGGTCGGATGTCGTGGGAGCTGTGACTAGTGCCCGCGGCTACCGATTAATAGTCTGGATTCCAGCCAATCAGTAGTCGCAGCCCCTGACCCTATCACTTTCTATTGGCTAGAAAAGACAAATGGATCTGTATCGGTGCTCTGATTCGCCAGCAGCTGACATCATGCCTTCCTCCTGGTCTACTTTTTTTGAGATGTCGCTGAGACTGCTTCGTCAATACACGCCGGATTCAAAGACCGCCTGCTTTCTCTGCTCTGCCTATGAACAAAATTTATTCAGTTCTGTCAGGGCATGTCTGTGGATGTTGTACACTTTTTTTTTTCCTCTTATATCATTCATTGTGACTGATTCCGGAGGCCATTTATTCTCCGGAGCTTCCACCACATCACCCGTCACCCCGGTCCAACAATTAAGCACAGTATACTGAGTCGGAATTAATGAAGAGACATACAGTAAGGAGGAAATCTCCTGCAGATGCTCTGGGCATTCGACCTTGGGCTTTAGACAGTGGTAAGCCTTTCCTGTTTCTCAGCGTATAGCATACAGCTAGCCGCCATACCTTAAACCTCCCACAGTCCCCTGCATGTTGCGTGAAGGCAAAGGCAAAGGCCCGCTTAACCCATGGTTGGGCTCACTTTCAGACTTTCCACGCTCACTCCTTCTTCCTTTTGATCTCTTTCACAAGACAAAGCACAATGCCTCCCCAGACTTCCCATACTTTGTGGCAACCTGTTTCATCAGCACACATAGATGGACGCAACACCACCTCGCTTGAGCCCTCTCAAGCGAATGAAAAAAGCTTTGAACATCAAACAGCGAAAAGAGCCAACTTCGACTGACGATGATTCTTCTTCTTACGATACAGATGCGCCGCAGTTGAATTTACCGCGTGTCGAGACGAGGCTGGAAATGAATCAGACGGGGGGATTATTTGACTCGTTGACGGCAGATCGGAGGGTTGTTTCGAATCCAGCTTCTCCACCTGAGGGTTTGTTTTGTGCCAGATCGTAGAAGGATTTCGCTGACGATGCAGACGGTGTTAACGGTGTCAATGGAGTCAACGGCGCCAACGGAGCGAAAGGAATCTCGTCGAAAATTTCGAATAATGATCTCTCCTCGGAATGGACTTCGGCGGTCGGTCATGCGAGTACCGGAAAGTCGGGCAGGGTGATTCACAATTTACAAGAAGAGATCGCTCGCTTGACGAGAGAGCTCGGTCTCTACCGGTCGCGAGCAGAAGAGGCACAACACATCAACGAAACATTAAAAGAGCAAATCATCAATATCAGCGAGCGCTTACGAAATTCTGAACAGTCCAACGAAACAAATCTTGCTTCTATTGCACGAAAAGACCGAAAGATTGAAGACTTGAAAGAAGAAGTCCAAAACGAGAAAGCGAGAAGGCTCAGAGCAGAGGCAGAGACGGCCAAGGTCAACCAACTCATGTCCGAAGGACAGGACGAGTTTCATCGTAAATGTGCTGAGCTGCAAGAGACGTCGAATTATAGCACGTCCCAGTACGATGCATTGTCCAAAGCGTCACTGCGGGAGAAGTCCGATATGCAGAGGAAATTCAAAGGAATACGAGACGAACTCGCGTCCCTTCGGGATCAGGCGGAGCTCAAGGATAGGGAGCAAGAACGCTTGGATGCACTGATAGATCGACAGAACCAAGAACTGGAGACGGAGAGACGTCGCATACAGGAGATTTTCACTGTATATGACACTTATAAAACGACACGGGATCGCGAGTTTGAGGATCTGGTGACCAAGGGCCGTCAAAATCAGGCCAATGTCGACGCAGCTGTTGCGTCGCTCAAGGAGACCGAGGATAAAATGAAGTGGGTGATGCATGTCAAGAAGGATATCGAGTGGGCTGAATAGCTTGCTTTGCATCAGACTGCTACGCCACTACTTTCGGTTCCCATTCGCTACATATCTTTCTCGTCACCAGCGCTCGACTACAAACATTCACATTATATCCACCTAATACATATTCACCTCGATACCCTGTCATATTCATGGAGACGGCGTTTGGTTGTCATTTACATTGCATGTCTCGGGCCTCGTCCTATCATATTCTCGGGGGCGCTGCAGAGTCTTATTACATATCATGAACGTTTGCATTGTATGATTTCTACTATCAATTATAATTGTTGTCAATCAAGATACGTCATTTTATTCCTTCTCACGTGTTTGCCTACAAACACTGTATGCACGTCATCTACGCCCAGCTCAAACACTCAACTACGCTCCTTGCACCAGCTTTATTGTCCATCTCACACCCAACCGACCTAAAGGAATGGATGGCAATTCCCGGTCGCTCTCATTGTTCCTCTTTCTTTATTGGTGATGTGTCTCAGAATTCGGTTTCGGAGCCTGGTTGTCGAACCATGTGGTCATTGACTTTATCCTCGTTCCTGCCCCGGGAGCACTCCTTCTTTCTATCTTTCGCTCCTTCCTTTCTTCTCGCGCCTTCCAGTCTTTCCATTCTTTTCCTTTCCTACGCCTCATCTAACTCTCACCTCTCTTGCTTCCTACATCTTCCTACACCTCGTCTCGTCCCACCGATTCAGGCAGCTTGCTGTCATATTCGGCTCATTTCCTGGTCTATCTACCTTCACTTCGATCTTTAGCTCAGCTCTCCATCTCAGTGGCTACTGCCCGATCAACATGGCTACTAGCGATCCAAAGGTGCGTCGTACTGTTTTTTCAAAAGAGCATGGACTAACGCTCAAATACAGGGACCAGAAAACGCTAGAGACGTGTCAGTAGATGACATTCCCAGTTCTGAGCCGCCGGCAACCGGCTTATGGGAATGTCCTGGCGCCTATCAACCAAAACTCTATGAGCCTTTTCTCAGGCACATAGCAGATTTGACAGGAACAAGAATCGCCTACGATGAACTCGGCCACAAGGTTGATGTCTTGGGCAAGAACGCCGCTGTTGTCGAACAGACAATCAAACGACTGATCCACTTACACTCTGCTTTGGTATGCATCTCATTATCCAGCAACTAGTCGATTCTAATTATCTTTAGTCCCTCTTGACCCCCGTCCCGACCAGCCACCAGCATCATATGTTTCTCCCCTCGACCGGCTATGAGAAGCTGCAGATAACGCCCTTCCGGCACCACTCAGCAGCAGCTACGTTGAAGACCCTTGCGACCGTTGATGAGTGGACTTCCTTGGCTTCCATGGGTGTCTTGGTACCTTTCAGACAAGGAGTCCGCCTGCAAGACATGAAAGTGTCCACGGCCAATCCCCGCCCCGCCGTTCCATCGCGCTTTTTGTCAAGTCAGTCTTTGAAGATGTTTGGAAACTACGACATGTACAACGGCAAGACGACGGCATCAAGCGATGGCTCGAGCGGATCGAATGCTGCTGCTGAACGAGTGGTGCCGAACCCTGACCCAGCTGAACCTGTCCTCGTCCTAAGACCAAAAGAGTACTACTCTATCTTAGCCTCGGAGAACGCTGATCGGGTCACAAAATGGGTGAGCAAGGCAACCGAAACCGGCACAAAGCTTGTCGACCCCGAGAGGTCTGTCCCCATAGAAGAGTATCCTCCTGAGCAAAAGCCCGTGAAAGGAGTTTTGAAGCGTCGGGTCCGGCAGAAATCCAAAACCAGTCAAGGGAATACCCAAGCCAAAGCCGACGAAGAGAAAACATCGGATAAGTCTGTGTCTGCACCTCCTTTTGTCCGATTCAAACTCAAACCCACTCCAACCTTGCACAGTACAATGGCTCAGAAGACGTCACCCGGTAGCAAGTCTCCTCTCAAGCAAGCAACGCTGGAAAAGTTCTGGTCAAATGCTTTTGCAGCTATTGAAGACCCAAAGACAAACAGCAGCAAATCAGCATCCCGACAGCCATTCCCGAGCGCCGCTTCACGTCGTACTATCAACGTCAAGGAAAAGAAGCTTGAGCCGAGTGTAAGCGAATCTTCTGTACCAACTCAAACCGATGTCAAAGTGCAGAAGGCTATCCCGAAACCAGTCATGCGAGCAGATTCCCGTGACGTTCTCGAGATCTTCAACGCACTGCAGCCGACTTTGGAAGCAGCAAGGTCATTTCCGGGAACTCTCGAATTGGAAGCTAACATTGAACTAATCACCGTCGCTCCGTCGTTGTCTATTTCAGGATTTGATGACATTGTCCTGACGATTAATGAATGGAAGGAGAAATTCCAGTCCAAGGAAGGCAGTTCTTTGACTCCGTACTGGATATGGAACAAGATCAGCGGTTCAGGGGCAGACGTTGATGCTATGATAGATATGATCTGGAGCGAACGGGATCCGCGGCGCATATTCCACGAGATGCCTGCTGGTCAAGAAGTTGTGTTCGAATATCACTGTCAATTGAAAGAGGATTCTTCGAGATTTGTCATTTTCTTGGATGAAGCCGGTCATGCAAGCTTTCACCAAACTTCATATGCCCTTGGATGTTCTACGATTCACTTTCCTCACCGCATGTGGGATCTGAACATCACCTTCAAAGGGGAGATGAATCTGCATGGCTACAAAGACCCGACCTTGAGGAAGGCAATTGACGAGTTCATCAAGACCATCTACTTTCAACCAGACAATGATCTCCTCATTTTTTGCAGCGAGCCTAAAAACAAGATCTTCCACGTGGAAAAGATCTTGATGAAGAGTACGGTTCGACACAGACATCGGCCTATGAACGAGGAACTGTCTTCGAAATTGTTGCTCAAGACGGTGGAGATTCGGCAGTTTGTGACCGCCCGCAAACCAGGCCATCCAAGGTTGATCCGTGGCCGCATCCCTGTGAACAACCGCCAAGAGTGCGTCGCAGCTAGGAAGCTGTGGTATGAAGTGTCAGTAGTGAGTGATACAATTCAGGAACTGCTTTCCACCAACCATCAATTGGAACTTGGGCAGCAGACAATGAAGTGGACCGCAGTCGATCTTCTTGGTGACGAGATTGAGGTGAAGGACGTGGCGTATGAATCGAGCGAAGTCGCTCAGTTTGTTGGTGATGCGGGATTGGGCAGCATGTATCGACTAGCGAAGGTTATTTTGGACCGCATGAGAATTGGCGATGTGGTAGTTTAGCCTGAATATGGCTATTACCTTGATGACTATCTTGCAGGAGATCTGGGATTGAGGCTACTTGATCTTGAAACTGTGTCGTCAGTCTACTTCAATAGTGTTGATCAAATTCCATTCATTTCAACTCTAGATTAACAAGAATGACACACCATCATCTATCACTTCTATCTACTCCTCTTAACATGCTATGTATAATATAACACAAACCTTTCTCCCCCTCTAATCTATTCCTTTTAAGACTGGTCAATTCAATCTACTCATCCCCTTCTTTTGCGTCTTCAACACCCCGCAACCACGCAGCCCTCGCATCAACAGCTGCCTTTCTAACATCTCTCTTCGGATCATCCAATATCGCCAATAACTCCCTCAAGACCATATTCTTAACCGGTAAGAGCGGCGATACTCCTGCCGCAGTCGCAGCCGAAGTTTTTGAGCCTGTCGGCCGATTGAGAGCCGCTGCGAGCGCGACGTCCACATCCTCTACGCCAGCAGTAGAGCCTGCCGGGGAAGAAGATGTAGCGAGAAGATACAAACATTTCAACGCCAATTCTCTTACTTTTCCTGTCGTTGGGACTCCTTCTTTCTTAGCTGTCGCTAGAGACGCGGTACGGAGTAGACGTTTCACGAGCTCGGAGACGTGTCCCGTCGCATCGATTACGCTCGCGCCACCGTTGTCGCGGATCAGCACTGAGAATGTGTGGAGCGTTGCCTGCTTTACGGGCAGCGACATCGAGGCGTCTGTAGACAAGTCGAGGGATTGTAACAAAAGCGGTAGTAGAGATGGTAATTCCGGTAATACGAGGGAGGGCGGGACAGACGTTAGAATTCCCGAGAGAGCAGTTAGGTATGCTGGTTTTATATGCGCATTTATCCCCGGTGTGGTGGGGAGGGAGCGGAAATTGGAACTGATCATGGGCACAACGATGCTGAAGACGCGCTGTTTTGATAGTAAGCGAATATTTGCGCCGTTTGTGGTGCTCAGGACGTCATCTGCGCTCAAGATGAGGGAGAAGCCGCGGGCGGCGGTCGAGCTGGTTGTGGGGTCGGTGGAGGAGAGTAACGACAAAAGCTGGGAGAGGATTGAGGATGTGGATGGCGCGAGGCGGAGGGCGAGGGACTTTGCGAGCCAGAATAGTGTTTTTATGCGGTTGGGGGGAATGCCGTTGTTGATACTCTCGAGGGTTGAAGGGAAGGTTTGGGTGAAGAATGAGGTGGCGAGGGGGAGGGAGGAGGTCGGGAGGAATTTGTTGATGAGGAGGGCGATGTGGCGGTGGATGGAGAGTTGGATGGCTGCTTCGTCGGCTGAGGAGGTAGTGGATTCGGCGAGGTGTACCAGGTCGTTGAGTAAAGTGGTGGTGTCACCCGGGTCGGTGGTGCTGTAGGGTAGGTTGGTGATGTCTTTCGGTAGACCAGCGAGCAAATATGTTGATAGGATCATTGTGCGTTTTTGATTTTGATTGCTCGTTTGCGAAAACGGGACGGGTTGGAAGGCGTCTGTCTCAGCAGTAAAAAGGGTGTAAATGTTTCGCGCAACTTGGTCTTCATTCTCGCGTGAAATGTTTCGCACGACGAGCGTGCAGAGTCGGCCTAGCGTGTCCAAGACAGAGACATCGCGCAGGTTTTTCGAAGAGACTTTTGTCGAGGCTAATGCTGCCCTTTTCGATAGTCCGACCACAATACGGTCATAGTAGCTGTCAAGACTGAAATTTTGCGCATCATCCCGTTTCTTCTCCATGGCGTGGATGATTGTCAGCAGGATAATCCTGACATATCGAGGATGAGAACTATCGCTCTGCAACAGCAGGTCCAGTTTATTCAACAACCGTCGGACTAATGTCTCGAAAATGTTTCGTTGTCCGCTTATCTGAGCCAATGTGTCTAGCGTGGTTATATATTTCAGATCTGAACCATCATCTTGGTCAGGGAGTGTAGCCATGAAAGCTGGCAATGTGATCTCCATGATGATGTTCGATTTGTATCGCGAGAGTTCCGCAAGTGCGGAGACGGCATCCTTTTTCAGAGCGCCAGAGCCGACAACTTCCTCTTTGAGGAGGATTTCATCGAGATACTGCACGAACAGTCCAATCTCATTGTCCTGGAAGAAGTTGCGGAGCGTCGACAGGCGCAACAGACCTTGTAATGCGGTCTGGCGGAAAGAGATCTCTTCTTTGGCAGCACCCATCAATGCTTGACTAAACACCTCGGTGAACTGATCCTGAAATGCAGTCAATGGATTCTCAGATTGCTGCGTGAAACCCTTATCGGCCCACGTCCCGTACAGATCGATAGCAGAATCCAGCAAAGTGACATATGTCTCTAAAAACGCCCTTTGCTTGGCAATAGAGTCTGCTTCCTGATAGGTTGTGAACAGGGGCGCAACGACGGATTGTATGACGAGAACAAATGCAGGAATAGACGCGGAAGATACATGTCGAATGATTTCTCGCGCGGGTTTGGCTTGTTTGGCTTGAGGCTCGCGGAGTTGTTCGTTGCATTCTTGAATGATTGGTTTGAGGAAATGGGCAAGTGGCATTTCTTGCGAGACTTGTGTGGTGTGTTCGGACAGTCGTTTGACAATTACTTTCAACACATTCAGGGACATCTCAGATAAGAAATCTTCCTGTACGTTTAGAATCTCGAATTTGACAGCGTCCCAGACTTGAATGGAGTATCTTGATACTGTGTTCGTGTCGTAAGACTTTATGCAGGCGACTAAAGCATTCAACGCGTCTCGCTAATAAAATCAGCATCTTGCTATTTGACAAGAAATTGGTTGGCTTGCCTTGACATTATTCGATGTAGAATCAAGCTTATCAATCAACGAAGGGAAAGCATGAGGCGCAAACAAGGAGTTCGAAGCTATACAAGCCTGCAAACGGTCCTTCAAGTCTTGAGCCGTGATTCCGTATGGATCGTTCGGGGGCGGTTTGAAGGTAATCGGAAAGTAATTATACACGGAATCGAAAAGCGTCTGTCGATATTAGCTTGATCAGTCTGCTTGAGGGAGCACGACTCACTTCGACATGGTGGGTTATGTCCCATTCAACCATGAGCACCTTGAGGATTGAAAAGACAAGCATGAGATTGCGCGGGTCTTTCTCGCCGGTCATCAAATCCACAATACCGACGAGAGATTCGTCGCCCAGATCGTGGAGAGCTACTGTCGTTAGAATGAACCTTTATAAAACCGTACTATGGTACGCACCTGTTCGGTGATTCTCCATCAATCCATTGACCAACTGATAAATCTGATATCTTTGCGACTGAGCTCGTGCTTGCAACTCCTTGTAATGCTCGAATATCCTAAACCACGTCAGTCAACCCCTCATCCTTCGACAACAAGCAAAGAGGAGCTTACGCCCGTGCAACCTCCTGCGCGAATTCCCTCGTAAACCTATCCAACCTCTGCAATGTATCCAACCCCGTGATAGCCCCTCCATCCTCGATTCGATCACAAAAGAACGTAGTCAACACCTGCACTTGCTGCCTCGTCAAAAACTTCGGCGAGAACGCCTTGACAACAGCCGCCAAATAGGAAACCGCTTTTCCGCGAATGATTGCGTCGTCATAATTTATGTATTCGCCGAGGGATTGCACGACATCGATCAGGGTGGTTTGCTTGTTTTCGACATCTTTTTTGTTAGTCTTTCCCCTTACGCATAAGTGGTGATTGGCTTACCTTGGGCGGTTTTTTCGGCGATTGCGATGGCAGCTTGCTTGTCGCGGTCCACCGTCAGCATGAATGTTTGCAAGGCCGACATCTTGCTGGTACTGATCTATCAGATTGTATGTTGAGTGGTTGAGATGTCCCTCTTTTTCTGTGGCCGATATCCGGTGCCGCAGTTGTTATCGATAAGGTCACGTGGGGCCATTCAAATCAAAGACGCATATTATCTTAAATTTAGTATTATCATTAATGATTTATTATTCTCCTGAATGAGGCTATAAGCACCTGGTTATATGTATCAATATGGTATCTAGATGAGGGGTGCTGATATCACGTGATACATTAGAGACGACGCCAAAGTGATTTGCGTCATATCAGCCAACCTTATCGAAACCGGCTTCCTAATCAGATTCGTCGAAGTCGAAGTCGAGCAACTCGACACAATGAAGAATGCCGTCCAGAATATCCAACTGGCTATATACGCTACAATACTGAGCTTGACACTCGCCTGGCTCGTCATCTCTGTCGCCGACACTGCTGTATTGGCGTTACGAGAGTGGGAGTTTCTGCCTTGCGGTGGTAGGCACATATCGAGCGAGCAGCAGCCTCCTTTTAAGATTGAGGTTCTCGATTTTATTGACGACGACGGAGACACAGCCTCTATAGAGAACGACTCTTCAACTCAAAACGTCATCACCATGCCTCCCGTCACAGGCGACACATCGAATCTAATCGTCTCCGACCTCCTCGTTAAAACACCCAAAATCAACGTCTTCGCCTCCCTCACCCGCGACTTTTATCCTATTACCACCCGCTTGAGCGACAAATCCCAAAACACGACCGTTCTCGCACCATTGAACTCCGCCATAAACGCTTTGCCTAGAAAACCATGGGAAGATCCGGAAGATTACGACAAATTCGGCACAGCAGAAGCGTACAGAGGGGACGAAGGCAGGGATAGGGCGCAAAGGAATTTGCAGAAGTTTGTGGAGGCGCACTTGGTACCTGTGAGTCCGTGGAGGGAAGGGGAGGAGGTCGAGACTGTTGGTGGTGGGAAGGTTAGTTGGCATAAGGAGGGCGATACTGTTTTTGTAAGTCTTTCTCATTTCTTACTTCTTTTGGGATTTTAAAATTTGTTGGGTTGCATGGTTGCTAACGATATGTGATAGATTGAGCCTGGTCATATCGAAGTTGATAGCACTGCTTCGGAAGTGTCAAATGGGAATGTTTGGGTTCTCAAGGGGGTTATTAATTATAAATGAGCGAAGTTGGTTTGGATTTATGAATTATATTTATGATACGACAACCGATTACTTGATTTTTTGGGTTTCGTTTTGGGTTCGTTGGACTTGGGGATATATCGTGGCTACGAGCTTTAGCCCAAGTTGGTCTTAGGGAATGATTTTGTACATACATGGCTCATTTTTGATACTCTTGTCGCATGACAATTTTTCTATTTACAACTGATGAGCAATCCCAATGTTGGTAATTAAGTAGCATACCTATTCTAGTCATCATATCGACTGAGTCAATTACAAACTTATGGATATATATACACACGTATTTGGCTTGGCGTTCGGATATACAGCCAACACTGAATAACACTGAAATGAATACGACTTGGATTGTGAACATTTATAGATTACTTTCAAGGTTCGTACACATAAGCACATAAACACAGTTGTTAGATTTGGTTCGATTTGAACAGAATCCACCAGGGGTATTATTTGACACGGATGTTTTTTTCAACAGAGAGAAGAGGAAACCACAAGTAAAAGACAAAGACAAGAAACAAAAGTGAAAATATTGTATACACAGACAGAATCTTAATTTCGAATAGACTCAATCAACGAAGCTGGAGATCAATTTCAACGGAAAAAAACCTTCATCTGACACGTCACTCATCACCAAGAGACCAACTAGGCTGGTTAACTGCCCGACTAGCCCTCTTCGGCAACGCGGTAGTGGCCTTATTCTTCACCTCATCATCATTCCCATCAAAGTTATCCCACGAAGACTCCATCATCTTGACAGCCTTGACGCGGTCGCTGCTCACGGGTCTGCTACCCATATTCTCCTCTGCAGATGCAGCCGCGATATCCGATGCAGTTGGATCACGAACCTCCCAGTGGGAATCAAAATCCTTCCGGCGATGGATGTTGTTGACGACAGTGCCGAGGGGTTGCTTGGGGGTCGGATTGCGCTCTTCGTCGTATATGTTGTTGTCGTACAAATTTTGACCTTTGTTGCCAAATGACCCAATCACGCGCTTGCCTGGGTGAAGCGGTGCAGGCTTGTTGTTCTCATCGTCCGTCTCGTCGAGAAGGAAATGGGTCTCTGCGTCACGGCGTGGTTGGACGACCCGTGGACGGACTGGAGGCGTTTCGATGTTCTCTTCTTCATTGTCACTCCAACCGAAATGACGGACGTCCTGCGCACGAAGCTTTTGACGCGGTTTCTCGGGTGTATAGAAACCCTCAAAGTCCCATTGAGACATAGGTCGTGAGCGAACCGCCGGAGTATCCTTGACTTCGCGTGCAGCATTGGCTTCGGCGCCTATCTCGAAATGATTGAATTTTTGAGGATGGGTCTTGTATTGACGCTCCTTTTCGGGCTCGGCACCATCTTCACCTAGGTCGAAGACGCGAACGGGCTGGAAGTTCTTGGTTGATCCGGCTCGTGGCTGCTGAGCGGCTTCGGTGTCACCTTGCTCAACGTCGAATACGCGCACGGGCTGGAATCCCTTGTTGGAGCCAATCTTGGGCTTGACAGGACTTGTAGTGGCGTATTCGTCGTCGTCTTCACCACCAAACACACGGACAGGGCGGAAATGTTTCGTAGAACCAGCGCGCGGCGAAATGATGCTATCGCGTGCCCGTGGAGTGGACTCGTTTTCAACATCGTCGCTACCAGGGAAGATATCGCTGGGAGCGCGTGAAGGAGGCCTGGACGAACCACGGGCTTTTCCAATTGCTGCAACTGCAACGTGGACCTGCTCTTGGGATGGAGGTGTGGTAATACCCTGCGCAGTTGCTACGTTGACAATCAGTTTCGACTGGTCCTTGGCATCGCGAATAGGCCAGTTCTTTCCTCGAGAACCGATGACTTCGACTTGTTTCAGGAGCGAGCCCTGATCCCAGTAGATTTTAACCTGTTGGATCTGGGTTTGCGAATCAAAGCGGACAATGTGAATCTGCAATCATCAGCAAGGGTCATATGGCACATGCACCCGTATAAACACACGTACCGTCGGAAAAGTCACTACGCGGTCGGCCAGGAAATTATCGTCCAACGAAGGCAGATAAGCCCCGCCCCCAGTCACAAACTCCAGTGTAGTCTCCACGTCCAGGACAACAGTATCCGGAGTCTCGACAACGCTGAGGATCTTGTCTCCCTTTTTCTTGACTGCTCTTTCCTGGTTGCTCAGATGCTTGATGACCTGTTCGCTGCCCGTGATTGAGGTTGTAGTCGTGATATAATTGAGTGAGACATCGGGACTGAGGACGCCAGAGGTTGGCGTCGAGAGGAATCGCTCGTACACTGCTTTGAGCGCCATGTCGATCGACTTCGTAGGAACAGATTGCTGACGCTTTGCGACTAAGAAGTAAGGCGGGGTAGGTAAACAATCAACGGAACAGAGAACAGATCAATGAGCGACTGTTTCAAGTGTTCAGTCGAATGTTGTGCGAGAGAGGAGATGTAAGAGAGAGAAGGAGGATGCCGAGGCTGCGGGCTGCAGATGTAAACAATGGCAGAGGAATGAGGGAAAGAGACAGAAGAAGAAGAAGAAGACGAGTCCAGAAGAAAACAATTGTTTGTTTCTATACTTAAAAGGTTAATTTGCTCGAATGTTTGGTTCGCGCTCCGCTAGAACCCTTGGTTTGCGACAGGAGTTAGGAACATCTTCTAAGTTCTTACTCAGTTCTCCACGCGTTTCTCTATTTATTTTGTTACCGTAGTCTTACGCTCCGCATACTGCCTGCTGCAGTAGCACTGTCGCGGTACGTCCAACACCTGGGGCCGTTGTTGCGATAATCTATGGCAGGGAGGGACTAAGCAAGGGTACCAGTGTTTCATCTTTAGTCTACTGCGCTAGTAGGGTTGCCACTACCCTTACTCTAACTAGAGTACGTAGTTGGTACAACATTTCTTCTAGAAGAAGATGGCTAATCTGGTTTTGTTAGTATTCACTATTCAGAATGCAATTGATCCAATCGATTGACTCCACAGATCGTTGTACTGATTCATGTAGGCTGCAATGCTTCACATGGTTGCGCTGCATATTCTCCGTCCTGAAAATGCCCGAGTCTAATCGCCATTCTAGAATTCTTATTAGAGGAGCGCATGGCCCACTCCCTTCTAGCCTCTGTTATGTTATTATGTTACTGTAACTACGAAACAGTTGTCAGAGCACGTGAACTGACTCATACTGTATTGTATTTATGTACGGTAACTATGCCAATTCTGTGATGCGCCGTGAGTGCAGCTTAATCCGCCGATTCATCCAGCTGTGTCCTGTTGTCTTGTTGGGCGAAGGTACAGAATGTTCCCTATCTGATATCGCCAACGCCTTTTGTTTAAGTATCCGGTTGCGTCCTTGTACTTTGTAGCTTACTCCGAGTGCCGTATTTCGGCACCCTATCTGAGTTCTTAATTCTTTTCGACTCGTAGAAGTAGGCATGCGCCATCTCCGTAGGACAATCACCGGTACGTATCGGCATGACGATGAATGCTGAGGGAGATGCTTTAATCTCTATAAAATGGGGAAGTCTTAGAGAGTGCTGTTACATTATTGTCAGTAACAATCCGTCTCAGGCATGCGCATGTCTTGAGCGGGCATGTCTTACCCAAGATAATCCTCCTTGATCGTGCCAATCGCATTAATCGCAGACACGTCTGGCTTCACACCCAGTATCTTCAACCGCAGACTCGTCCCGCGCTCAATAACCTGATCTGCATGATCTGTATATTGGGGCGGCACGGTGCCAGGCTCCCATTTGATATCTGAAGGTATATTTTTTCGCGCGATAAACACTGACAGAGGGCCGGCGAGTGTGAAGATACCGGTAGGTTTGACCGAAGTCACGATAGCATCGACCTACACCAATTAGAATAAAACGACGAAGATGAGGTAGAGGGAAACATACTGTCTCCCCTCGGAAAGGCTTCCATATGATCGCGCGGTATTTGATGGTATATTCTGCGTGTCCACTACCCGGTATCACTCGCCCGTCGCCAATATCCACCATGTCCATAACACAAATCACGAAATGATCACCCGTACATCGTCCCTCTTCTTCTTCGTTCAGGCGGTTGATGAGGTATTCCTTGACATTGGGTCCGAAAAAGGAGGGGTGCAGGGTGACGACCTTGGTTTCCTCTTTGAGGAAAAACATTCTCTCTGCTTTCGAGGAGGTTTCCTCGGTAGAAATGAGCGTATTCGAGAATCAAGGATTATTCGTTTTGCAATAACTCTTGATCAAAATCAAAAGAAGGAACCGGCCAAGATCAGCATGTCCAAAGGCAATGCGAGTGAAAGAGCTCTTTAGACTAAAGACATGGAGACAACGACGGACAGACACAGGTATTCTTGTCGTAGGAACTTTTTTGTCTTTCTTATCGAGAGGCAAATCTCCTTTGTGCTGCGCCTGCGATGAATGTCACCAGTCACGTCTGCTAAGTCGTTGTCGTAAGATGACTGAGCTTTCGATCCTCCAACGCGAGATTCCGAGCTGCTTTCCAGATGCGATCACATGACCGGCGGCCCACCTATGTTGCCTGGCCCTTAAGCCACACCAAAACTCAATGGTCTATCTACCACGATTATGAACCGCAATTATTTTGGATCGCGCTGAAAAGCCAGACGTATGCATTTGGTCATAGTCAGGTAAATGTCGCATTATTTCATGAATTTGCATTGTGGATGACGACGGGAAGGTCGATATGAATATCTATCATGTTCGATATGTCATAAAAGTTAGATTGCGATACCAGTATAAATTATGCTCCATGTGACAGGCTTAAAGTAAATGAATCAATTGATCAAATGAATCGGCTCAGGCTTAATGCCTGGCTGATTATCCGTGCCATATCACCCCATATTCGAGCATAAATCGAGTGCGGGGGATGGGATAACATTTGTTTGGTGGACATCACCTCGGCATACTATGTACAGCGGACTCGTTAAGTTGTCAGTTACGTAGCAGTATCATGCAACGACACCCAACCGGCCAGACAGCAACGTCTCGACAACCACGCAACGATCTGCAGCTTCGCGAGATCCAATGGAAACGTTGAGAGTTGAATCACTATTTTAACTGATTGATATTTCTTAATAAAATCACCGTTCTCTGAAGCACAATCTATCACCTATTTGTCGGTCGTTGGGGATTGCAGCTCCACGTGCAAAACGTTCCATAATGATGGCTTTGGACCTCGAGAAACAACTCGTCTTTGTGAGTCTCCTAAAAATTACGATATACGTTGATATAAAAGAATCGCTGCTGACTCTCCATTAGTATGGCGCTTACCACCACAATCCGGTATGGTCTTCATCGTGTTGTCATGGTGCTTAGTCGTCTCACAAACGCCCTACAGGTCAACATCCGTATACACATGATTTTCGTTCCCATCATCTTAATCACCAGTATCCAAATAGTAAGCTCCTTGCATCTTCTGTCTGAAGCGGATTTGCATACTAACGCATCACAGCTTTCAAACACACCAACACTCATACCCCTACCGGAGTTTCTCCAATACAAATACCTTCCCCTCAACGCCGGCACAATCCAGTCCCTCATCTACGCCTTAGGCTACGTCCTCCTCGAACCTGTCGTCGGTCTCGTATGCGTTCCTACTCTGTTGGGTGCCGCCGCCTACATGAACTACCTAACAATGACCTACGGCGCGAGTGCCACTTCTTGGTCTTCGGGAATCTTCATTGTCGCATGGATTGCCCAGTTTGTTGGCCATGGAGCCTACGAGGGACGATCCCCGGCACTGTTGGATAACCTGTTTCAGGCGCTGTTCTTGGCGCCGCTGTTTGTGTTTTTGGAGTATTTGTTTATGTTTGGATACCGGCCGGAGCTGCAGCGGAGGGTGGAGGCGGAGGTGCAGAAGAAGATTGCGCAGTTGAATGGGGGGAAGAATAAGTGAGCATTGATTGAGTGGCAGTCGAGGATGTCGTGGTCTGCGTGAAGTGGTTGATAAGATGCTCTGGAGGACTGCGGTTTAATAGCCTCGAAATATGCGGAGTGTGGATACTAGGACACGAGAGATGCTGATGGTTCTGTCCAGATGGAATACTGGACTCGGATTCTAGTAGGAATGGTCATTGACTAGCTGAGTGGCTATGGGTTTTGTGATGAAGTACAGCGTGAGTTGCATTGGGCTTGATTTGACTGTTTTAGCTTGAAAACATGTGCGTTTTTGGCGATGAAGGCGTTTTATGGCGATACGACTAATGTTATTCAGTTATCCAAATTATCCAAATTTCAGGTGAGGTATAGATAGCAAATTAGCATAAACAATTATGTCACCCCCAGGGACCACTACGTTCTGCATAGTAAACATGACGAGGATTGGTGCCTTATTGCCTGGCCCGTTGCCCAGCGCTGAGTCAGCAGCTCACGAATTTTGAGCAGCCGAAATAACCCGGCTGGGCAAGTGGCCGCAACACCGGCAGTCCGGATGATACAAACACGACTGAATCACCAAATCTATGTTTATATAGAGATGCATATACGTTATTTCAATTGCAAAATTCATAGAGTATTTATATAAAGCAGTAAACATTCAAAAACCAGCAAGGCAGGGTGTTCTCGGACACTAGGGCGGAGTCGGAGGTGCTGGACCACTCGAGCCAACCGGGTTTAGCGCTCGTCCTGGCAACCGCTGGCTGGCTGCTGGCAAAGCTCTCCCGTCCACCACAAACCTCTCTTCTCCCCTTCCCTTCTACCACTCTCCATCCTCCCCCCAATTAACACCCATCTCTCTTCAGAGAAAAGACCTTTCCCCGACTCTTTTCTGAACTCCATATACACACAATGTTCAGGAACGCTTTGCGGCAATCCAGCCGCTCCGTGGCCGCTGTCTCCGTCTCTGGCAGACTCGCTTCGGTGAGTACAATCCCTTTCCCGACTTGCCAGTCCATTCCAGCCGCTGCCGACCGTGATGAACCCATACGTATATTTTTTCATCAACCCAATCCACCCACCCGATGGCCAATTCGATCCCAATTCGATCATTCATGGATTACATGGCATCTCAATGGATGATTGAAATTGTTTTAGCACATTTTCAAGAGGTTGCGCTGTCGCTAACAAAATTTTTCCGTCGCTTGTAGGCTCGCGTTGCTGCTCCCTCTCCCTTCGCTGCCGGTGCCAAACAGGTCCGCTCATATGCCGCCGAGGCCAAGGCCTCGCCCACTGAGGTCTCCTCGATCCTCGAGCAGAGAATTCGTGGTGTTCAGGAGGAAGCAGGTCTTGCCGAGACTGGACGTGTCCTTTCCGTCGGGTATGTCACAACAACATCCGGAATTATCAATCATATCCATGCTTGATATTACTGCGACGCAATGAGATCTTTAAGCTGACTTTGATAGTGACGGTATTGCCCGTGTCCACGGTTTGAACAATGTCCAGGCTGAGGAGCTTGTCGAGTAAGTGATATCCAACTTGAGGCTCTTTTGAGATGTTGCCAACTAACGACGACAGATTCGCCTCTGGCGTCAAGGGCATGACCATGAACTTGGAAGCCGGCCAGGTCGGTGTTGTGCTTTTCGGTTCTGACCGTCTCGTCAAGCAGGGTGAGACTGTTCGCCGTACCGGAGAGATTGTACGTTACATCACCCAATCTCGAACGGGCCAATGCTAATTCTTATAGGTCGATGTCCCTGTTGGTCCTGAGCTTTTGGGCCGTGTCGTTGACGGTCTTGGTAACCCCATTGACGGAAAGGGTCCTCTCAATACCAAGGCCAAGGCTCGTGCTCAGCTCAAGGCTCCTGGTATTTTGCCTCGTCGTTCCGTCCACGAGCCTGTCCAGACTGGCCTCAAGTCCGTCGACTCCATGGTTCCCATCGGTCGTGGTCAGCGTGAGTTGATTATCGGTGATCGTCAGACTGGTAAGACTGCCGTCGCTCTTGACGCTATCCTCAACCAGAAGCGCATCAACGCCACCAATGATGAGTCCAAGAAGCTCTACTGTGTCTACGTTGCCGTCGGTCAGAAGCGTTCCACCGTCGCTCAGCTTGTCAAGACCCTTGAAGAGAACGATGCCTTGAAGTACTCCATCGTTGTTGCTGCTACTGCCTCTGAGGCCGCTCCTCTTCAGTACCTTGCTCCCTTCACTGGTAAGTCTTTTTTTTTGGTTTCGATTCTACCTGGTTTTATGTCGTTGCTTTTTTATATGGCGGGACTCGATCTGTCTCTGCGAAGATCTTGCACTATTGCGCCGTTTGCGACAAGGCATTCGGGCGGGACGCCCATTTACAGAAACATCTTGCTTCCAAGAGCCATCGCGCTGCCGCTGCCGCTGCCGATGAGGAACTTGCCGCCGTAGAGTCCGACTGTCCGTCGTACTAGCTTTTTTCATCCACAATTTTTGCAAATTTGCTTTGCATTTCTATCAACATATTTTAATCTTTATCTATCAATAGGAACCGCGATGGGCGAGTGGTTCAGGGACCAAGGCCGCCACGCCGTCATTATCTACGATGACTTGTCTAAGCAGGCTGTTGCTTACCGTCAGATGTCTCTCCTGCTTCGTCGTCCCCCCGGTCGTGAGGCTTACCCCGGTGACGTTTTCTACCTCCACTCCCGTCTTCTGGAGCGTGCCGCCAAGCTCAACGACAAGCACGGCGGCGGTTCCTTGACTGCTCTCCCCATTATTGAGACCCAGGGTGGTGATGTGTCTGCTTACATTCCCACCAATGTCATTTCTATTACCGATGGTCAGATCTTCTTGGAAACAGAATTGTTCTACAAGGGTATCCGTCCCGCCATTAACGTCGGTCTCTCTGTCTCCCGTGTCGGTTCCGCTGCCCAGGTCAAGGCCATGAAGCAGGTCGCCGGTTCTCTCAAGCTCTTCTTGGCCCAGTACCGTGAAGTTGCTGCTTTCGCTCAATTCGGCTCTGATCTCGATGCTTCCACCAAGCAGACCTTGAATCGTGGTGAGCGTCTTACCGAGCTTCTCAAGCAGAAGCAGTACTCTCCCATGGGTGTTAGCGAGATGGTTCCTCTTATCTTCGCTGGTGTCAACGGTCACCTTGACAAAATTCCCGTCGCCAAGATCGAGAAGTGGGAGGAGGACTTTACTGCTTACCTCAAGTCCAACCAGTCCGAGGTTCTCCAGACCATTGACAAGGAAGGTCAACTCAGCAAGGACCTCGAGGCCAAGCTCAAGGATATCATTGTTGAGTTCAACAAGAGCTTCTCATAGGTGAGCAGCCGCAAAAATATTCCGGGGTGTTTGTGATATAATGCCCTCATGTATTGTCATATTCCTAACACTATCTGTGTATAGACAAGATAGCTTGTGTACAATTTGAGACCAGTAATTTCTTTTGTTCCACTATCTCCGAAAGACGAATAATCCTCGCATCGTCGATTGTAACGTTTGTACTGCATTGCCTGACGGGCTGTCGGTGTATGGTTACTGCATTGTCTTATCATTCAACTATCTGAATCTTATAATTAGGTTGATATGGCGGATGCGCAGATTTGAAAAGCGAGGTCACTTGTCTGTTTCTTTTGTCGTTCAGCATTGTTTTACCTGTATTCTATGCCAATATTATTCTTGATTGTTTACCTTACCATTCTCTGGAATGAGTCATAACACTCGAACAAAGACAATATCAATGTAACATGCTGAACATATGCATGTAATATCCAGAGGGGGAATCCCGCCGGGATCGGATCGATGCTGTCATATTGGCCGCGATAAGATTGGCCGGCGCCAAAAATTTTATTTTGAATTTCCCTCACCCCGCGTTCACCCAATTCACGACCCTCCATTTCTTCTTTTCGTTTCTTCCTCGAGCATATTCATAGCAATGGCTACAGAAGCACCTAGCTGCAAAGTCGTATTGGCCAAAAACATCGCCAATGGCCTCCTACAAGAAGTGCACGACGGCCTCAAAACGCTAGGCAAGAAACCGCATCTCGTCGGATTTTTGGCCAATGCAGATCCTGCTGCGCGCATGTATGCGGATTGGACTGAGAAGACCTGTCACGAGAAGTACCATCCCTTTTCTCCTCTCTTTCGCATTGAATAGCGTTCTGATTTGTGTCCCAGTGGCTTCGAATACACCCGCCGCGACGTCGACAAAGAAGAAATCGAAGAAGCCATCCTAAACGCCAACGCCGACGACTCGATCGACGGCATAATCGTGTATTACCCAATCTTTAACAACCGCCAGGATCAGTACCTGCAACAAATCGTGGACGTTTCCAAGGATGTCGAAGGGCTGAGTCATCGCTATGTATTTAATATGTACCAAAACATCCGCTTTTTGGACGAGAATGTGTCGACAGACAAAGGAAGTAGTGAAGGCGGAACTCAGAAATCGATCTTGCCATGCACACCGCTTGCGATTGTGAAGATCCTGGAGTATTTGAGGGTGTACAACACCATTCTCCCCTACGGAAACAGGTTGCACGGACACACGATCTGCGTCGTGAACAGATCCGAAGTCGTCGGTCGACCACTCGCTGCCTTACTGGCTAACGACGGCGCATGCGTCTACAGCGTCGACGTCACAGGCGTCCAAAAATTCACTCGCGGCGAAGGCCTGAAAAAGAGAAGACACGAGGTCGAGGATATGGAAGGCTGGACCATCAAGGATGCTGCGCCCTTGTGCGATGTGGTTATTACCGGTGTTCCTGGGGATGGATACAAATTCGATACGTCGTTGCTGAGAGGTGGAGCGGTATGTATTAATTTTTCGAGTGAGAAAAATTTCGGACCGGAAGTAAAGGAGAAGGCGTCTATTTATGTGCCGTCGATTGGCAAAGTGACTATCGTCGTGTTGTTGAGGAATTTATTGGTAAGTTCCTTCTCTCGGAGGAAGTTGATATAGGCTAATATCTGGTGTAGAGAATTGTTCAAAACCGCGCCGTTTCGAAAGCATAGATATTTTTCACTTCAAATTAGATGCTGCGTTAGAATGATGTTTATGTTTTATGATGTTGTATATTAATGAAAATTGGAGTAACGTTATATTTAGACTAATCACGCTGAACGTGATAACCTCCATACATAGATGCTCATTTGATAGTTGATCCAACACAGTCATGCTACTTTCCCCATTCATACCCAAGTCTCATATGTATGAAATGACTATTTCTTCTTGCCCTTCCCCTTCTTACTACTGCCAACAGACTCCTCCACAACACCGACATGCGTTGAAACATCACCAGTCTTTCTGAGCGTCTCATTCTCAGCCTCTTTCAGGACATCAATCTCCTTGGCAAGCCAAGCTCTAAACGGCTCCGGATGAAACGTTCCATTCGCCGAAAACCATGCCGTGAACGGAGACTCGATCTCCTTGCGCTGATAGATTTTGCCGGCGGGGGAGGCGTATTGGACTTTGATTTTGTAGATGGGACTGTGCTTTTTTGTGAGGGATTGAATTGATATCTTCAAACAAGTCAAAGTTTAGTAACATCTCCTAGCGAAGAAACGAGAAAGAGGGGAGGAGGATACGTACGGCATTCCCATCTCGCCTAACACCCCTAAACACCTCCCCAGCCTCCACCGCCCAAATCCAGTATTGCAGCAACGTATTCAGCAAGAAATAAACTCCAACAGCCCATTTCACCCATACTGCCTCCGTAGCTTCCCAGCCCAGTTGGCGGTCCAGATAGAAAGTGACGCCGGCGATTGCGACGGCGGTATAGCCTAGAATGAAGCGGATGGTGGTTTTGGAGTTGTCGCGCGTGAAGGTGTAGGGTTGCGGGAGGGTGCAAAGGTATGGTGTGAAGGCGTCGTCGGTTGTGCTTTTTAGGTCTTGAATAAAGTGTTAATAGAGTTGTTTATGTGGAGGGATGATAGGTGGCACGAACCATTGAGAGAGTAGACGGGCACCCTGGGCGATGAGGATGCCATTTTTTTGGTAAGAACGAAAGATTCGCTGAAGGTCGCAACTCCAATCTATGTAAATGTTGAAAAAGTGGTGTAGTAGGAAATACTGTGATGTAGATAAGAGTTGCGGCGAGCTGTCCATATGCCATAACGGCTCAGCTTGTTCCCGCTAAAGTGGATCCTGACCTACTCTAAGTACGAAGTTGATCCGATCTTTAACCTCACCTCGCCAACCCCAACGAGAATACACAGCATTGCATCCGGTAGTCATACGCAGTGCTTCAACATGGCTGCTCAAGGTCTAGAGCAGACTATCGTTCGCGATCCAGCTCTTTTGTGAGTATCTCATTCCACAGGAAACCTAGTGGATGAGACTGACTGACGTTGCTCGACTGAATGAAGTTACTGGATTCTGATTCCCATCACAATTGTCATGGTACATCCCTACACATCATATCTACTTGTGAAAAAGTCTCTAATATCTTACAGATATTGACCGGCATCCTCCGCCACTACGCAACAGTCCTCATGAACTCACCTCCCAAACCCGCATCCACCCTCCTCGAATCCCGCGAACGCCTGGCTTTAATCCACGGCGTAAACCTCCGCACCAACGCGCCCTCCGTCCTAACAGCAGAAGGCTTCTCATCCCGCAAAGAATATTTGATCGCAGCCTATCAAAACGGCGCATTCCTCAAGGATCCCGAGAATCGTGGCAAACCGCCCGCAAACCCAATGTCCGATCCAGCGGCTATGGAGGGTATGATGGGTATGATGAAGGGAAATATGATGATGATGATTCCGCAGACATTGATTATGAGTTGGATTAATGCGTTTTTTTCGGGGTTTGTTATTTGTACGTTCCCCTCCCCTCCCCTCTGCAACTCTAGATCTTTTACCCAGAAATTCCTGCAGGATGTGTGCTAACGAGAAGATAGTGAAATTACCCTTCCCACTCACGATCCGCTTCAAATCCATGCTTCAATCGGGCGTTGCAACGCGCGATCTTGACGTGCGCTGGGTTTCAAGTCTGTCATGGTACTTTCTGAATTTGATGGGTCTCCAATCCATCTTTGGATTTATCCTCGGCGCTGATAACGGTAACCCCCTTTGCCTCCCCTTTGTTTTCCCACTGTGCAAGATACTGACAACTGCAGCGGCAAACCAAATGTCCCAACAAATGGCAATGGCCAACCCCGCCGCAGGCGTAAACCCGTTCCAGCCAGGCGCCGATCCGGACAAGTTGTACAAGAGCGAGGCGGAGAATTTGGAGGTGATGGAGTATTTCAGTTTGTTGGATGGGATTGAGGAGAGGGTTTTACATAATTGGAGCTCTTGAGACTCTTCGCTCTGAAGAGTGGTGGTTAATTACCAATGTTATAGGTTGGTAGGATGAGTGGGTGTATGCATAGGACTATCACTGGTGTAAAATGTTATGTTCTGGGCTTATAGACACGATGATGTGTTGAAGAGAAGTAGTAATTATCCGACTAGGCTGTTCAATACGTCTCCTATATTCGACTCATTCGACTCAGCATAGAATAAATGTACATTATGGACTCGTTACATCATAAATCATAATCACACCAACATTGACTACATACAACTCAACTAAACAAAACCAGAATCCGAAAGATGAATCATACAATTTCCGCCTTTGTCCAACGTCCTCCTTCAGACTCCCCGGGTTCTGGAATTATTACCCAAATGAAAGCGGAAAGCAGACGACCACATAACTAGATGTAGAACATGCTGTTCTTGACCTTATCATGAATCGTTATCATCCCCTGTTTCATCTCCAAAGTGTTGTTTGACGCGTCGTTGCTCGTGTCGTTTGGATCGAACACATCTTGAAGGTAGCAACGGGCGCGCTCGCAGACTAGATCCGCATAGTAAGCCGGAGGACAGATGCTGACTGCTTTTGTAGCGCGGCCAAAGGTGTAGCAGAGACGGTGGGACAGGTCGATAAGGACTTCAGCGGAGTTGGTGAATGGAGCACTGATTGGCATGCCCGCGAAAATCTCATCGTGAACGACGATGTAATGTGCTGGTCGGGCGGTTCCTTGCAGAGCTGCATGTGACTGCAAAAAGAAATCGAATGCTCGCGCTTCAGTAACGCCGCGGTCGACAACGGTGCCATTCGGGGGATTCTTGGACCTCGAAGCGTCTTGCTCCCGAGTCACGTAGAAACGTGTATGATGGCGCTTGCCTACTACCACGATGGAGATACGAGGTTGTTTCTTACCGCACATATCCCTGCACGCCTTTTTGAGTTGGGGGAGCTCCTCGGTTACGACCATGTCGTATTGGCCTTCAGAGACACCGTCTCGGTAGACGATAATGTTTTCAGGATATTCCTCATGGATATTGTGCCAGATCTTGAGACGAGATTTGAGTAGAACATCCAGAGCATCGACCTTCTCCTGCTTTCCAGCCTGCACACGAAGCTGGGCAGGAAATTGACTCAAGTCTTTGCCCACGGAGGCCACGATAGCCGCAATACTTGGGGCATCTCTAGCGGAACCAGGTGATGGGTGAGTAACATCAATTCCCACCAGCATAGTCTTTCCTTCGCTGACTATACCGAGCTGGTTTCCTCCAACAACATGATTCGTCCCGTTCAGCTTCAAATTGACCTTCAAAGCCACGTTCGCATCGTATTGAGCACCTCCCTTGGCGAACTTGTCCGCAACAACACAAGCATGTAAAAGTCCGTACTTGACATCGCACAAATACTTGATGGTGTTGTACAAAACCGTTTCACGGCCTGGTAAGACCACTAAGATGAAATCAAGTCTGTACTTGACCAAGCTTTCAAACGCAGCATCCACCTTTCGCTGAGGATTTTCGTCTCGACCATACGCAACATTCACACCAGGAGCAGTCGGCCTGGAGTCCATAGCGATTCCAGCAGTGCGGATATTCGAAGCCCATTCCTCGATACGCCTGATGCACGCCTTTTCGTCGTCGCCGAATCTCTTGTGTGATATGAATGGGTTGATGACTACCCACGACCATCGTGTAGACACGCGTCTGGCCTCAAAGAACACAACATCTCTCAAATTCCAGGTTGCATCTTTTGGCTGAAGGCGTAACTCTTGCTTCCTATCAAGCTTTTTGTACGTGACAACAGGAGCCTGCAGAGTACGTCCTGGCACTGTGATGAGTTTCGGGATTGGATCAAGGCCGAAGGCTTTCTGAATTTCGAGAGCATTAGATCGTGATCAACGAAACGAAAACCAGTCCACTCCGCTGACTTACCAAGACGTTGTTTGTTGCCGGTGAGAATCCCAGAAGAGGGGCACCCTGGTTGACGATCGAGTCCGCATTCTCACCTGGTGATCTCACAGCGAAGCGGATCATCTGAGCCGTTTGATTCGCAGACAACTTCATTTTTGCAGGCTGTCCCGAAACCACTTCACATACATCTGCTGGGACATACGACGGCATGTCGCGGGATCCAACATTCATGACAGGAATTCTGTTATCAACATCAATCTTGTGCTCTATTATTCGAGAATTAGCAAGTCAACAATATCAATCAGTAATATGTAGACGAACTAATTTTGAACCAGTAGGCGACGGTGATAAAACCAGGCGCCTTCATTGGCTCCACAGCCTTGTCCTGCCAGAATTCAATTTCATTTGGACCAGCTCCAAATGGAATCTTCTGTCGAGGTTGACCTTGTTTTGTCACGCCCCTGGGAGCGCGGTTCTTGAGCTTTGCCCCGTCACCCTCGCGAGCCAAACCCCAGATACTCTTTTCGCGTCGGACCGGTTTCTTGTTCTTATCTTTCAGGTGGGTAACGGCAACTCGTAAGGTTTTCAAAAATCTCTCCAGGTTCAATTTGCTGGTAGGATTCTTCCCGATCAAGCTAGGCAGACTGCCACACTCGTACACGGCGACATTTTTAACCTGCACATTGACGAGGAGTCTTGCAGTCGCAGCACGGACACTGACAAAATAGCCTCTGATGACCTCGAGTCCCTCTCCAAGTGAGTAATGGTCGTCTGGGCCGGGGTTGAGAGGGAAGTGCTTGTTCGCACCGATACTCGCAATATCAGAGCGAGATTTTGGATGTTCGCCGACCACGATGTTCAGAGCTTGGAGATATTCGGATTTACTGGCGAAGAAAGCGCTTGCATTTGATGAGGTCAAGTAGTCGATCAAATCGGACACTGCAATCATTCCAGTGTACTTGACCGTGACAGTGTATACATCTGGGTTTTCTTCGTATTGGGTCTCATCAATCGCTCTCCAGTGAACACGAAAGTCTGTGCTTTCCTCGTCGTCGGATATTTTGTCAAGTTTTTTGGAGGAAACCATGTTAGCACGCGAATCCGTAGCTATATGACCTCTTTCAGTAGCAAAATGTTCCTCAAGCAGCAATTGAACGAGATGCTTGCACCGTTTGATCGACGGCACCTTCTTGTCAGGGCCTGGTCCAATTTCGATGCTATACCTGTGGTACTTTACACTACCTTTGACAGTAAGTTCCATGTAATTGGCATAGAGGAGTATCTCATTGCCCTGTTTGTTGAACCCAGGACGGAGAGGAAGAATGGTGGCGCCAGGTGCAGATCCTTTGGCGCCGGATTTGGCCATGAGGACAGTTTTCTCGATTTCATTTTCTTTCTGAGAAATAACGGTGCTGTATGGAGGGGCTGGCCCGGGACTATTATGGTATGTTAGTCAAAATCTGCCAAGCCAAAGCGCTCTTACTTGTAGATCTTTGCGTCGCCGCGTCCACGTCCACGGCCACGTCCACCTCGGGAGTCAGCTGGCCCTCGTCCTCCTCTACCCCCTCTATCACCCCCGCGTGAGGAGTCACGAAAGGGAAGATTATGAGGACCGCCTCGGTCACCACGCTGGACGCCTCCACGAGGACCTCCGCCTCCCCGAAAAAGAGCTCCCCCACCACCCGCACGACCTCCACGGCCTCCACGGCCTCCGCGGCCGCCTTTGTCAGACATGCTGTAGCGTCCTCTCGCACAGAAAATTAGTCACAAGATTCGGGGAAGGAGATAGGGTTCGATAAAGGCTTGATGGAAAAAGTCGACCAGCTGAGAGTCACGTTTGTGGAAGATAAATCAGAGACAGAAGATATGTGGGCTATATACCCTCAATCCACAAAGCAGCCTGATCAACTAGGAATGCATTAGACAGGGTTAGTCATACAGACTGTGATTTGACAAGATCGTCCGAAGTAAGTTTCGCTTCTAGACGGGAATGGTTGGATGGAGGATCGAGGATTGATAAGATGAGGCAAATATGATCGAATATCTGGAGAATCGATAAAACTTAGGTAGCTGAGATGAAGTTTTCCGAAAGCTAGATGAAAGCTAAGATCAGGTATTGACAGAGACAAGAGTATCTCATTGACACATAAATTAACGATAAACGACCAAGAAAAGGAGCAAACATGAGACCAAAAGCTATGTCAGAAGAGAAGCTCGATGTTGACATTGATGTTGATGTTGGACTATCCACAGCGGGGCGGTCAGTGGGGAGCAGCCAGACTAGCGGTATTGCCTTATTTCTGCCTTGGCGCCTGTTTTTGTCTTTTGATTGATAACTAATTACTACGTACGTACCTTGGTAAGTTAGTATACTGATCCTGCTCTTTATCGTATGGTATAAGTAGATCATGCTCTTTGTCGTATGACAGGTCCTGTCTAGGACTGAAAATGCGAAATCTCCGAGAGGTCAAGCATCATTAGTGCGGTCGATCTCTGCATGCTGCATGCTCTGTAAGAGTGTAACATGACCTCTTCTCGAACAATCTGATTCTCACTGCTTGGGACGACAATCATCAAAAATCGAGTGTAACTGAGTTTATCTGACCAGAAGAAGATGACACTTTGTTCGGAGGCAATTTGCATCTCGTCCCTGGGGCACGTGCGATTGCTGTCCCCGGCGTCTCTGCCACTATCAAGGTGTTGACTTGCAAACAGCTAGCCTTATCTGCAAGATATAAAAATCTTGAGTTTCGCATATACTTCAGAGTAATCGGAGAGAAAAGTAGACTTGAGTTAGGGTTAAGCATCCCACTAGGCCAGCCAATCATACACTCGGGAGTAACACCGGGCTTAAGGGCTTCTCTCCGTAAATGCCGTATGCCCTCACCTACAAGACGCCAGCACGCTCGTCTGGCGACTGAAGGCAGGTATGACTCATAGTCTTGAGAGAATGTTTATAAGACGAGGCCAACATCTGATCAGCCAAGCTGCCACAAATTGGGACGCCGTCGTCGAGACTGACTAATCATCAGGCTTACAAAGTATGTGCCTCGACTGAATCCCACGATGACGATCTCGAAGATTGTGCAATGGAAGTGGATATCTCATGTCAGGTAACGAGCTCTTTATCTTTATGGTCTTGGAGTTCAAGATGTGCGGTAGCGATGGATCATTAACAATCGTACATAGAGGTAGTTAGAATCCAAAAACCTGGGACAGGAAAGGCAGGGCACATCATGGAACGCATATTCGCAGGGATCATAGAGCCAGCCTGCAGCGAAAAGTAGCGTATAATTCAAAAGACGACGCTAGCTATGAGTATAAATAAGAGGCCGGCCCCTCAATCGTCAAGAAAGTGTTGATCCTGATTGACATTTTTCCGGCGTGGTGGAGCAAACAAGCCCTCTCCAGAGTGTCTACGGCAGCCCAGAGAGACCGACTTTGGCGATAAAGAGTGGCTCGACAACTCGACGACCAACTTCTTCTTTCCGCCCATCTTTCCAGCAACTCTTGAGCGATAAGAATCCGTTACCGAGAGTCGCGATTTTTTACCATTTTTATCTCGACTGCGTTTTCCAGCTAACCGAGGTATAACGACGTAAGCTCGTACGGCTGATACTGAAGTGCACAATAACTTACGTACGGAGCATTTGACGGAAGACCGCGAGAACTTGGTCTGAGGTCGCAGCACACCCCGCCATCTTTCAGGTTCATCTACGTCTCACGTCCAGCTCGTCTTCGGTCGCATTTTAACATCGACTCAGTCAATACTATCCAAGAGTCTGTCAGCCACACTGTATACTTTCACCATGACGCCGACACCGCCATCGACATCATCCAGCGTGGGCGCGCATTCTCCCGAGGGCCAATATAAGGTGGTTAGGAAGCGAAACAGGGTGCCGCTTTCGTGCGCGCCTTGTCGACAGAGAAAGTACGTGGTCGCATCGTTAGCTTAGCCGCAGCCATCGCAGAAAACTGACACAACTGTCATGTTAGATTAAAATGCAATCGCTCCCACCCTTGCGAAAATTGCATCAAGCGAGGGGACGCCTCCTCCTGCACTTATGCTCAACCAGGATCGCGAAAGAAGAGCTCTCCTCAGAGCTCTTCCCAATCGCCAGATGATATGCAAAACAGGATAGATCGGTTGGAGAATCTAGTTCTATCGCTCATGACGAATGGATCGCAAGCGGCTGGACCAGCCGCTGCCGCAGCAGCTCTATCCGGACACGATAGCGTTGAGTCCGGACAGAATTACCAGGATCTTGACTTGGACGACGAAGTTGATGGACAGAATGAAGAGAGCGATACGGAAGCGGTGACAAAGTCGTTCGGCATCATGAAGGTCGACAATAACAAATCAATGTATATCAGCGAGGCTCATTGGGCGTCTGTTCTGAATGATGTAAGTTGTCTTACGGGGTGGAGATCATCCAGTATGTCTAACTTTTGCAGATTGCGGAGGTTCGCCAATTCTTTCAGAACTCGAGGAAGCAATACGAAGAACAAGCACAGAAAATACAAGCCACAAAGCCAGAAGCCGATACTACCACCATGTTACTTTTTGGCTCGGTAAAGGCACCCAGCAAATCCGAGATTCTGGCCTCTTTCCCCTCACGATATATCGCGGATATGCTGATATCGCGGTTCTTCAATAATCGCGATCATGGTCCTGGCAGTTGTATGTATACTCTGAATGGCTAGCGAGTGTACGAAACTAACGAATAGTAGATGTTCTTCATGTGCCAACCTTTCAGAAAGATGTGAGTGATTCTAATCGTGAAAAATTGATTATCATGCTAACAATGCAAAGTACAATGAGCACTGGAAAGATCCCTCCGCTTCATGTCCAGTATGGATCGGTATGCTTTATGCCATGATGCGACTGGCTATGCTTTCATATTACCACGACGGGGAGGAGCCGCCAGAATTCAAGGGCAAATCACTTGATATGTCAAAGACTTTCCGCCATCTCATGTGTCAATGTTTGATCCTGGCGGACTACACGAAGCCGTACCCATATCTGATCGAGACTCTTGTTCTTCACATGCATGCCGATTTCAGCGAGACCAGTGAAGCTAATATTCGTGTGTGGATTCTTTGCGGTATAATCGCACGATTAGCCATGCGCATGGGCTACCATCGGGATTCGAAAATGTTTCCCAACATTACACCTTTTCAAGGTGAGATGCGAAGAAGGGTGTGGGCATACCTTAGGCAGGCGGATCTTCTTTTCTCGTTCCAGGTTGGCATGCCCAGTATGCTACGGCCCGGAGACACCGACACTGAGCTGCCGCGAAATCTGTTTGACGAAGATTTTGGTCCTGATAGCAAAGAGATACCACCGTCCAGGCCCAACGAACAATCCACCCCGTTGTCTTATATGATTGCCAAAAGTCGCCTGTCGGTTGCTTTTGGTCGTGTTATTGAACACACCTCGCTTGTCAAGAATGCGCCATATGAGGTTGTTATTGATATAGATGCTGAGCTTCGACGAGCTCGGGATCTTATTCCTGAACATCTGCGAGTGCTTCCATTTGAAGAGTGTACGATAGAGTCTACTGATTCGATCTTGATGAGATATTATGTAAGTGGTATCCCTTCCTGACTTAAATTGGTACTGACGAAAGCAGGTTGAGAGCGTCTACCACAAGGCACAAGTTGTTCTACACCGAAGATATATTGGCCGTGCCCGAGAAAATCCCAGGTTCACCCATTCGCGCCGGACATGTATTGACTCATCACTGGAGCTCTTGCGTTATCAGGCCATCTTTCACAACCAGAAGTTGCCAGGTGGTCGTCTGTTGAGCAAAACTCGGGATAACGCCATCAATAACAGTAACTACTTGCTCTCTGCGACAGTGATATGTCTCGACCTTTATCAGAGCATGCAGTTGCAGGCAGCTGGACGACCATCAGGCGATGTCTATATCTGGGGCCGGGAACGTCGCGACGAAATGCTTGCCGCTATCCAACAAGCGAGAGATATCTGGCGGGATCAAAGCGACGAGTCGATGGAGTCATGGAAAGCAGCAGGCATGATGACTGTTATGCTTGATAAGTTGAATGTGACGCCACCGACTTCGACAGACATGAACGGCAGTTCAGCCATGCTCGGAGTGCCGGACGAGAAGCAGAGTGCTGCGATGACTTTGGGCCTTTTGAGTAGCGGCATGAGCCCGCAAGATACGGGAACCGGATTTACAGATACGTTCAAAAATACCGACTCGGTACTGTCTCCATCGGCTGTCGCTGGAGGGGCTGACATAGGCTTTGCGTCTCCATTCAATATGCTTGGCCAAATGCCAGACATGCAACTCGACTGGGTTCGTCTCCTCCTGCTTACCTTATATCCCTCTACTAACTTAATTCTGCAGAACGCCTGGGACAGCTACATAGGCAACACGACCCTCGACAACAACAATAACAACTCAAATCCCCTCTGGCCTATGTTCGACATGCCTTCCCAAATGATCACCCCAATCCCATCTTCGTCAGCATCTGGCGGCCAACCAACTCCATCTACCACAACCACCACCGACACACCAGGAAATAGAAGCGCAATATCGACGGACAATATCCGAAACAGGGTACGAATGCCCGGCGTCCTGCCTTCGGATACGGGTATGACGTACGACTCGGCGAATCCGTCGTTCTTCATGGCCGGGCCGAATGGGAATAAAATTGATTAATACAGCCAAAATTATATGCAAGTGGATTGATTCATGCTAATTATACGTGAATCCACCTCTTCTTCTCTCTCTCCTTTTCGATACCCTTTGATTCACTTTTTATTCTAAGTCTCCCCTCGTTAGAATTGTTACTTACCTCTGGAGTTTCGGTGGACTCGAGTTACTTATATGTTATGCCTGATTGGGGACGAAGAAAAATGATTGTCTCTTTTTTGTAAACTGGTATGTGAAATGCGGAAATCTCCTCCATGCGCTGTGTTATGTTCCAGGTATTCAATGTTGGTACATGTGATTATGTATGTATACTAGGATCTGCTCTTCACAATTTATGCTACGTACTATCTATTGATGAAATTAGTTATTCATGAGGCCTACTCTGACTTAGTAGCGAGCTCCAACAATTACCTAGCTCAGAGTCGTTCGAGTGTCATATGGCATCTGGTCTGGCAAGGTCAATATTCGGACGCGCTCCGGACGAACGTTCACAGGACAGGTTATTTCTATAGTGATGCAAAACCAGAAACAAGCAGCTCCTTCTGTTAGGACCCTGTAGGTACAGACAGAACCGCTGCTTTCGAACAGAACGAAGTCTATGAAATAAAATGATGTGAACGAAAAGCAGACAGTGTTGTCAGGGGTAGATGTTGAGGCATATCACGTGATACATAACGAGTCAGCCAACCAACTCCGGTGCTAGCGGAGATTCTGGAAAATTATTTACTTGGTTGGCAAACCTTCATCCTTCAATCTCTATCTTCAAACACGCTTCTCTCTATTTAATTCATTAATTTCGCTTCATTTTCAGATTTGATCTGTTAAGAAATTACTGATCGCTTTATTCTTTGATCTTTTGTCCAGTCAATCATTCGAAATGTAAGCTCGACGTTTTGCCAACCACATCATCGATCGCATTGCTAACTATTTCTTCTCATCAGGTATTCTGCTCTTCGCCCTGCCGCTCGCCGGCTCTTGTCCGTCAGACCCAATGCCTCTTTCCTCAATGCACGATCACGATCAATCACCACTCAATCCAACGCATTCAGCCGCCCAGCTGCTACTTCCAGTGTTTCCACCTTTCAGCAAATCCAGCGACGATGGAACAGCGACGAAGCCGCCAAGATTGCCGCCCAAAAGGCATCAGAGACCAAAGCCGAAGAAGACGAAGCTTCCCTCGAAGCTGCCCTTGAGTCTGCTGCCATGAAAGCAGCACAGGGGCAAGGATCTACTGTAGATGTGACTGCGGCTGAGGCTAAGATCGAGGCTACGGAGCAAGGATCTACTGTGGAGGTGACAGCGGTCGAGGCCGAGATTGAGCCCACAGAGCAAGGTGCTAGTTTGTCTGCGAATGCGGCCCCTCAAGATGGTGCAGCAGACGTAGATGCCTTCCGGAGAAATAATTCCAACGGTCGGATGAATCGTTTCCCGGAGGCCGTCCCTTCACCAACTGTTTACATTGGAAATTTGTTCTTTGATGTCACCGCGGAGGATTTGAAGGCCAGGATGGAGGAGTATGGCGTCGTTGAGAAGTCTATCATTATTTCTGATGCTCGTGGTTTGAGTAAAGGGTTGGTTGCATGATCCGCAAGTTTATACGAGGTCAGCTTACACTGACCATATGATAGATTCGGATACGTTACATTTGACTCTGTGGAAGCCGCCCACCGTGCCATTCAAGAGATGAACCAGCAAGTCTACGAAGGCCGTCGGGTACTCGTCCAATTCACCGCTGCTGGAGCTGGACCTCGCGCTCATAAAGGTCGTGCCGTAGGACAACCTACAAGAAGCCTCTACATCGGAAACCTGGCCTACGACCTTACGGACCGAGAACTCAACGAACTCTTCAAGAGCGTTCGCAACGTCATTGAAGTCCGTGTTGCCGTCGATCGCCAGACCGGTAACCCCAGAGGATTCGCCCACGCCGATTTCCTTGATGTTCCCAGTGCTCAGGCTGCTTTTGAGATCCTTAGCGGCAAGGCACCTCACGGTCGTCGATTGAAGATTGACTTCAGCCAGGGCGCTAAGCGGATTAGCCGACAACCTGTAGAGAACCAGACTCAGAACGATGAGCAATAAGGTCGGGGGAGCTCGACATTGATGCTATAGAATTTCTGTCTACTTATGCAGCTTCTCCATCTCATCAACATTCACAGACACCGCGCGTTGGGGCGTTCGAGGCTAATTAATCGGAGATCCCTGTGATTTTCCGTCTGTTGACTTTTATAATGTGCTTTGTATGGTTTGATGGGTTTCTTTCTACACATGTACCAATTAGCTTATTGTATATTATTTGTCTTATTGTTTTTACGGACTTGCTCTGTGATGAGGAAAAGTTGATCTCCTTTCAATATCACAATCACTTGTGCAATGTTGGTAGATAATTTGATGGATATCAAACACGTGATCAATCCGGAAAGAACCTCGGCGCGGCCGGCCTCGGTGGCGGAGGTCTTTGAACCATCGATAGTTGCCGAAACAGACCAGGCGAGCTTTTGATTCATTTCAATTATTCGAACATATTGTTCCTCTCTTTGAATATTCCTTTACGAAATTGCATTGGATAGATTATTGTGCCCTTGATATTCGAGTCTGAACAAATCAGCCGCGGCTCGGCCCAGTTTTACCCCACGCCGATATCCATTGTCGACCGGATCGATTAGTAACCCAACGATAACCTCGTGAATCGTACAACGACGTGCTCGATCTGTTCTCTGCAGAATAGGCAGAATAGATGGTCACGCTATTAGATCGCTTGATTTGATATATCATATAGTATATTCAGCAACATCCGCCATGTCCTTTCTCGGAGGCGCCGAGTGCTCGACCGCCGGCAATCCGTTGACGCAGTTCACGAAACATGTTCAAGATGACAAGTCTTTACAGCGAGATAGACTGGTGGGGAGGACGCCGGGGATGCAAGAGAGTATGCGTTCCCGGGGGATGGCAGGACCGGGGGATCAGGTAAGAATCAGCTCCGTACGTTACATTTACTAGCTACAGTTCTAACTCGTGTAGATGATGGACGAATTTATGCAACAACCGGGCCATCTCCCCCATCAAGCCCCCGTCCAACCGTTCGCCATGGAACAAATGCGCCGCGAAATCGAGTCGATGCAACATGCACCCCAACGCACAGGATCACCCGGTTGGGCAGCCGAGTTCGACGGCGACCAAGCACGTATGGAAGCCGCCTTTCAAGGTCCCAACGCCGCTCCTGCTGCCCTCGATAGTCGAGGAGGACCGGGATTTTCAGCGGCAGAGTTCTCGCGCTTTCAGCAACAACATCGTACAGCGAGCCCCATTACGCAGTCGACGCAGTCGCCCATGATGAGTGGCTATCAGCGGCCGATGATGAGTGGTTATATGGGTGCGATGGGCGGAATGGGCGCCATGGGAATGATGGGTCCGTCGTATATGCCTATGCAGCAGCAGCAGCAACAACAACAACAGCAACAGCAACAGCCTGCAGCGCAACAGCAAGACGGCAAGGGCAAAGGGCGAATGGTGGAGTTGGATGACGTGAATTGGGAAGCGCAATTCGCTGAAATGGATGCTGCGGGACAAGAAGCGTTTGATGATCAGGCGAATCAAGCTATGGAAGCGGAACTCAATGATCTGGACAGGTCAGTGCATACTATCCCTTATCAGAATCAGAGACACGGTCAAGATGAAGGATTCGATCAATTTGAACGTGTGTGGCAAAGTGCTCAGGCTGAAAGTACGGCTTCTAGACAATTGGCCGAAGATGATTTTGAGGAAGTTGCGAATTTACATCTGGGGGATACTAGTGGATGGGAAGGGTTCGATAGTCTAAACACACGATTCCGTGACCCGCAATTGGGAGATTATTTATTCGAGGAGGATAACATGTTCCGGGCGGTGGGTAACCCGTTCGAAGAAGGAATGAAGATCATGCAGGAAGGTGGAAACCTGTCTTTAGCAGCTCTGGCCTTTGAGGCTGCAGTCCAAAAGGATCCTCAGCATGTACAGGCCTGGACCATGCTCGGATCTGCGCAAGCACAGAACGAGAAGGAGAATCCGGCATTGCGGGCATTGGAACAAGCGCTGAAACTCGACCCAAACAATCTCGATGCTCTTATGGGGTTGGCTGTGTCGTATACAAATGAGGGCTACGATTCGACGGCATATCGTACACTGGAGCGATGGCTCTCTGTGAAATACCCTCAAGTCATAAGTCCCAACGATCTTTCTGCCGATACCGATGTCGGGTTTACGGATAGGCAATTACTGCACGATAAAGTGACAGATCTGTTCATCCAGGCAGCACAACTCTCGCCTTCAGGCGAACACATGGATCCAGACGTGCAAGTCGGGCTAGGCGTGCTGTTCTATTGTGCTGAAGAATATGACAAAGCCGTCGACTGCTTTTCCGCAGCTCTCGCCTCTACTGAGTCCGGCACCTCCAACCAACAAGAACAAGTGCACCTCCTCTGGAACCGCCTCGGCGCCACGCTCGCCAACTCAGGCCGCTCCGAAGAAGCGATCGAAGCGTACGAAAAAGCACTCACCATCAACCCCAACTTCGTCCGCGCGCGCTACAACTTAGGTGTTTCATGCATTAATATCGGCTGCTACCCGGAAGCCGCGCAACACTTACTCGGGGCACTGGCAATGCACAAAGTGGTCGAACAACAAGGGCGGGAAAAGGCACGCGAAATCGTGGAAGGTGTGGATGGAATCGACGACGCAGAGCTAGAGCGCATGATCCATATTAGTCAGAACCAGAGCACGAATCTGTACGATACGCTGCGGCGGGTGTTTACGTCGATGGGGAGACGTGATTTGGCGGACATGGTTGTGTCGGGGATGGACGTGGATGTGTTCCGGCGGGAGTTTGAGTTTTAGCCAGTATCTACGACGAGGACACATATCTACCATGTCTGGACCCTGCATGGTAGATAGTAGTAGATACGCTGAATATATGAGGTGATTGTCAAGTAGCCACGCATGTGAACGTGGTAGTAGCCCTAAGAGGAGCGGTGATAAGACGTCGATAAGGTTACATCCACTCCACATGGCACCGACCAAGAGCTCACGAGTCGTGAATTTCTAGAACTAAAGACTAACGATCGTTAAGTCTAACTCGTGGCTGATGTAACCTCAGTCCTGGTAGCACTTTTACTTTCAATTCATCAAGATAGAGTTCGCAGATTTGATACCTACTTTACCTGTGTCGGGTAGAACTAATTGATGCGGAGAAGATTAATGGATGGCATGGTGACACTCGATCGTTGTCTGTTTACTACCGTACATATGTATGTACCCGATAAGCACATATGCGGAGGAATGGGGAAATGAAGTAATTTAGATGAGACCTGAATGACTCGACGGTTAGACGTATCTTCAATTTGACTGCCGACGGAAGCCAGGACAGAAGAGATAAGGAGTGACGGGCCATAGCATAGAGAGTTAGGGCATGGCCCCCAGATGACCTGCCGTGGTGGGTTATAGTGCTTTCAGGTACCGATCTGCTTGGCAGCTCTCAAGTATCCGCGTTTGGAGCAGAATTCAACATGTAAATCAATGAGGAGTATGATGCACGGAATAGTTGCACTTCCTCTGGCACATAGGTCTTCTATCTCCGCGTTGCATCAAGCTACAACATCCGACATTAACTTCAACGACAGTGCTTTGATCAAAAGAAACATTAATTAATTTTAACTCTGTCGAGTGGGGCTTTACTATTTAGCTGCTTGTTAGTTGCAGCGAGTCTGGACTGGCATAAACAAACAGCTAAAACAAATCGGCCCTTGCTTCAGTAACATGCTTCCTTTTCACAGAGAGTTATGCTTGTTAGTTCTCGCTTTCAGGCTGTTCAGCGCTCGGCTGTGGGCAGTGGACAGTAGACTCCACACCCACTACTACGGAGTAGTAAGTAAAGCGACTAAATCGATGGAGACACTGACTGCAATAAAGCAATTTCCTGGGCGATCCTTTTGCCGCTCTGTCAAATGGATGGAGTCCGAAGTGTTACTTCCTGGCGCACTCCGTAGTGTTATCCTGGTATGCTCCGACCACGACGTAGCATGTACTGCACGGTAGTGGAATGGCCTGTTGATCGACCAGGGATGTAGTATTTATTATTTGTCGAGTCCTCCTTCGTTTCTCTTTTTCTTTTTCTTCTCACGCTCATTTCTTTCTTTCAGATCGTTATTGTTCTATTCACCATGCGAGTCAGTCTGGTAACAGTCGGGTGTCTAGCCTCAGTGGTGGCTGGCGTGGCCGTCAACCCTCTGCCGGCGCCCCGGTCGATCACCTGGGGCACTTCAGGTCCCATCTCCGTGCCGCAGAACGTGAATGTCCAGCTCCCCCGGAACGCAATCATTAGCGACGCCTGGGAACGCGCCTGGACGAGCATCAAGCAGCTGAAATGGGTGCCCCAGGCCACCGAGGCCCCCATTTCCTCGTACGAACCATTCCCGACCGCCGCGCCCACTTCGTCCACCCCCCCGACGCCTCTCCCGTCGTCTTCGGCAGCTGTTGCGCTCAACAGCCAGAAGCGCGGCCATTCACAGGCAACCCTCAGAACCGTCACGGTGACTGTCTCGGACCTCAATGCAGACCTACAGGCCGAGGTCGATGAGTCTTACACGCTCGTCCTCGACTCGGGCTCGTCCACGCTCGCAATTACCGCCAACACCACCTGGGGCGCCCTCCACGCCTTCACGACTTTGCAGCAGCTCGTGATCTTCCAGAACAATGGGCTGATCATCGAGCAGCCCGTCTCCATTGAAGACTCGCCGCTGTACCCCTGGCGCGGTGTCATGGTCGACACGGGCCGCAATTTTATCACCACAACCAAGATCAAGGAACAGATTGACGGAATGGCGTTGTCGAAACTCAACATCTTGCACTGGCATTTGGATGATTCGCAATCTTGGCCGGTGCATATGAGCACGTACCCGCAGATGACGAATGATGCGTATTCGCCGTCGCAGACATTCTCGCATGACGATATCAAGGATATTATCGAGTATGCGCGTGCGCGTGCTGTGCGTGTTGTGCCTGAGGTCGATATGCCGGGCCACTCGGCTGCCGGTTGGCAGCAGGTTGACCCTAGTATTGTCGCCTGTGCTCATTCCTGGTGGTCGAATGATGTCTGGGCCTACCATACTGCCGTGGAGCCTACGCCCGGCCAACTCGACCCTTTGAACAACAAAACTTACGGCGTTGTTGAGAAGGTGTACAAAGAGCTCTCTGGTATCTTTACAGATAATTTTTTCCACGTTGGTGGCGACGAATTGCAGACTGGTTGCTACAACTTCAGTACCTACGTGACTGACTATCTTGCCGCTGACCCCAGCCGCACCTACAACGACGTCACGCAGTACTGGGTCGACCACGCGTTCCCCATTTTCAAGAGTATCAAGAACCGTAAGCTCGTTATTTGGGAGGATCTGATCCTCAACGATCCCCACGCACCCAACGTGTCGACAGAAGGCCTTCTTGTCCAGTCCTGGAACAACGGTCTCACCAACATCAACAGTCTGACCGACTTGGGCTACGATGTCCTTGTATCTTCTTCTGATTTCATGTACCTCGACTGCGGCTACGGAGGCTTTGTGACCAACGACCCCCGCTACGACGTAATGGTCAACCCAGACGCCGTCGACGGCCTTGCAAACTTCAACTGGGGCGGAAACGGCGGTAGTTGGTGCGCGCCTTACAAGACCTGGCAGCGCATCTACGACTACGACTTCACATCCAACTTGACCGACGCCCAAGCCGCGCATGTCAAGGGTGCGGTTGCACCGCTCTGGTCTGAGCAGGTTGACGAAACCGTCATTTCGGGCAAAATGTGGCCTCGTGCTGCCGCGCTTGCGGAGTTGGTGTGGTCTGGTAATAAGGACCCTAAGACTGGCGACAAGAGGACGACGTATATGACCCAGCGCATCTTGAATTTCAGAGAGTATCTGGTTGCGAATGGAGTGCAGGCTGCGCCGTTGGTGCCCAAGTATTGCTTGCAGCATCCTCATTCTTGCGATTTGTACTATAATCAGACTGCGGTTGTTTGATTTGCTGATAGGAGATTTTGGGGTTTTTTTTTTCATGTGTAAATATGTCAGACTGATCTTTACTATTTAAACATAATCCATGTTTTGAAGAAAAACTACGTGTCTGTGCCAAAGAGTATAAAGGGGTAGAAATCGCCCGCTGATTGGTCGGCATCCAAGGCAACCAGGCGGACCGTCCGGCTAAATCTTAGTAGTTGGACGACATCAAAATCATTCATTGATTGATTTCATCCTCAAAAACCTTACTACAGAAAAGATCAAAGGATCGAATAAACTAATAAGCCATGCACTCGCATGCATCCACTCGTTAACTACCTGCTAACTTCCATACAATCGTTACACTTACCTTACAGTGGCAGTAAAATGCCCAGACTAATATCCACCGTCTCCCGCATCCTCAAATTCATCCTCTACTCCTATCTCACCCTCATCGGTCTCTGGGCCTTTCTCCCTTCTGCGCGTGTTTCATCTCAGCATACAAATAGACACATTTCAGATGTCCTCAAAGCTGGGGAATTGCTGCACACAGTCTATCCTTGGGATAGATCGTTTGAAGCTGCTTCAGTGACTTTCGAGCCAGCGAATGCGCTCTATCCGGGTTCGCCCAGGCAGTGGGCGAGAGTCAGGGGGATGCCGAGTAGTGATTGTACGCATGTACTTGCTGACTGGAAAGTCGTCAGCGGAATCGGTGCTGCGGCAAGGGAGTTGGTGATTGGGGTTGGTCGTGATCTCAGGACGAGACTGAATCTAACGGATGCCGCACTCAAAGTCCAGGATGGCATGCTCCGCAACGAGGATGGCAAAACTGATGACTTGGTGATTTCTTTCGATGAAGATGACAAGAGAGATGAGAAGGTTTATATCAGCGACACGATCACCGTGCAAGTTGATTCCGGCGGAAGGGATCATATCATTAATCTCCCCTGGTTCAGTACTCCAGATGCGGCGTGGTTTCATAACCAGATGCACGGATTAACGTACGACATGGACATCAGGCTCGTCGCGCGCCAACTCACAGCCGAGGATGAGTCGATTGTTGTCGAGATCTGGAAATCGGCCCCTGTGACCGAATGGCTGAGACTGCGGTACGAAAAGGAGCAATTGACACTCAAGCCGAACTTTCTTGTAACGCCACCGAAAGACGGGGAAAATGTCAAATTTGTGAAGAATATTTTCAGGAGCGAGGAGCATTATTCCAAGGGCCTGTTGGCGTCGTTTGTCGATGAATCGAGACGCCCACACCTGTCGCATTCGTCCGTGTGGGATGTTAGGATGACGTTTCGCAATGCGGAACTTACCTCTAGGACGTACTGGATTCGATCCGCGCTTCTGTTTGTATTGGCGCCGATTTTGATGGTCACTTTCGCCCTATTCGAGATTCTGATTGAGTTTTTGTCGGCCTTGGTCTGTACTGAGATCTTGTCTCTGGTGGCATGTTACTGTGTTGTTGTGCTCGTCTCGTGGATCATTTATAATATTCGCTATCGCAACTCTGCGCGTCTCAACGCGGCAGATGGGAAGGAAGGCCAGGACCGGAAAATGGGGTTCTTGGAGTGGTCGGCTAAGTTTTGGTTGACGAGATGGCTGTATTCTTGTGTGGTTTATTGCTGTTGCTGTTGTTGTGGTGGCTATAGGGGGAAGAGGAGGGGATACCGGAGCGATGAGAAGAGAGGCAAGAGAGTTGTGATTTGGGGACCGAGTGGGCCTGTTTATGAGGATGGCGGTTAGTTCTGATTGCATTGCTCAATGTAAATGTATAGAAATGGCATGATTTACTGCTGGTTGGGCTGTGAGAGCATTTCATATGATCGTATTCTGGCATTCCCAGAACGGCTGTTGGTTGTGAGTCCTCCCGCCAACTTCCTACAAAGTCTTTCTGCCTTCTCCTACTTGTGTGGTTTGTAAAGCATCTCTCCGTCCGAGATCCCGCTCTACATGGTCGACACCCGCCGCCTTCTATAATGCATCATGTTCTCCTCTAGACATATCTGTGTCATGCCCAAGTACAAGTAAACGGGCTCAGGCAATCCCGAAAGAAAAAAAAAGTGGCTTTGTCAGACCTTGAAATTTCACCGTAACTACTGTTTTCTTTTTGTCCCAAGAGAGTCGGTGGATGAACTTACCCCAAGCTACGGCTGCGCAATCTCCCTAGCCATCTGAAACTGGTCATCGTCAATGTTATCGAACAGCTTTGAAAACTAGCTTGATTTGCAGCTGATAACAGAGGAAGACCCACCGGAACAGTGATTTGATTATCTGGGATCGAGCATGGAATATGAAACGAGCTATACACAGCTCGATCCATAGCGTAAGCACACCAAAAAAACTCGTCTTCGATGTTGGATATGAATCAATGCATCGCCATTTATTGAATCTGGCTCTCTGTCTGGGCTAGATGCATCTGCGACATGACGCAAAACCGAATCGTTCCGTGATGATAATGCAATAATATCCGCTCCGGATGGCATGTGCAGTGGATAGAAAAACCTAGTAGCAAAAAAGCCCTGTGGGCGAAGCAAAGTATTTGGCAATGCCTGAAAATATGGGAGATATTTTGTTGTTGCGAGAGCATGAAACTCCTAAAAGACGTCAGTTTACCTACAGATAAGTATATGGGGGGGCTACCTACTTGCGCTCTGATTGCACCGTTGATGCAAGATTTAGTCATCAGGAATGCAATCGCATAGACCTTTAAGCTGAATATTAGCCAACCGTAATACCATCCCCAAAACATAGCACATACCATATACGCAAAAAAAAAACCCTTTCCACCTCATCGCAACGGAAAACTTCGCCCTCTCCGAAAGCCACAACTCATACCACTTCAGGAACTGGTGCTTTAGTAACATCGGATATTGGGAATGAGCCATCTCAAACTAGGTCTGGATGAGGAACTGCTTCATATCATGACCGAGATCGGGCGTTGTCCGAGGCACTTTTGTCGTTCATGGCTGTAGATGGCTGGGCTCGGTTATTGATGTTGGATAGAGCGCCGAATAGGCTTAAATTAGAGACGTCTAAAGACGTTACCGCCAATGGCGAGGATGTAGGCAGACTAGGAGTGTCATATTGAACTGCTGGTGGTGGTGGTGGTGGTGATGGTACGCGTTGGGTAAGATCGGGCCATAGTCTTGGCTAAATCACATTGACAATAATTGATTACAGCAGCACGCTGAAGATTTATTTGAGTCTGACTGGTTCAGGGCTCTGCATCTCTTGGATTTCCCCAAATGGCTGATATTAGGGCTACGGAAACTCCACCTACTGTTTCCTTACCAAGGGGTACATATATTGTCACTCCAAGTGTCAGGCATAAATTAGACCTATTTATCGTTCAGAACGAGAGCAGTGCATTGACTGTTATATCTTGAGAATTCAGATATTTGATGCCACTAAAGGGAATCCTCGACTCATACAGTTGTGTCGGCTGACCAGAATACTGGTTGGTCCCGAGACGTGGAAAACCTTGATAGAGCTCTGGAGTCTGGACTGAATTCTAGATCAAATTTCTTCGTAGACTTTACCCGTCACGCACTCAAATCCAAATCATACCTAGGTGTGTGCATACAACAACTTCCCGCGCTGCACCAAATCGCTCATCCAATTGCTTCGCATTTAGAGGCATGTGCGTATAATTGCTTTTTTCTCTTGTCTCTTCCTTTTCTTTTTCCATCGATGCCCGGCTTGCCGTGTTCTCGGCATCTGGCATCTAGACTGCTAGATTCTGCTTATCTACATAGTACGTACGTACGGACTAGATCTATCAGAAAGTTCGGTACCTGAACAGACACCAAGAGGCTAAAAGCTAGAGTAAGGATGGAGCCGGTCTAGAAGAGTCTGGGAAAATGTTGTCGTTGCACGTGCGACCTAAGATCCTTGCGTGGGTCGAGTTGTTGATCGAGTTGATGCCAGCTAGAAGATCCCGAGTTGAAGACAGCTTGCCGAGTGAATATTTTTTTGATGAACGCCCGAGAGGAGACAATGACTGACTGGCATGGTATCCTTCTACAGTCAAGTCGCCAGGGATCTGCTAGATATTTTTTTCCTGTCTGCCATAGCTCTCGACTAGATATTGTGGATATCTAGCTCAAGCTATGCGATGGACACTCCCGGAGTGGAGATACCCATATGTATGTAGTACTCAGTCACCCGACTCGACTCAGTCGAGACGCAAGAAAGATCATCTAGGTCCGTTTCCTGTCTGAGACTGATCAGCTCGGCTCGGCTTGATCAGGCAGACATCGTTCAAAAATCCCGAGCGTTGGTACCCGACTCAGGGGAATTGCCGTACATAGTCGAAGCAGAAGAGAAGCAGAAGAAAAAGCCCGAGCTGAGGTTGGTTGGACAAAGAACCGTGGGTCCGGCGGACGGTAGCATCGCCATGTTCGCCACGCCGGAGTCTAGATTTCTCTGGGTGTCACTCGTCTACGCGGAAGACAGGGTATACACTTATGTATCACCCCTACTATGCAGATAGATGGATTTACTATGTATAATGCGCAGTAGTAGTACTACGTACCCTATCATCATTATCGAAGATAGTGGCACAAATGAGTACAAGGGCGCTGCGGCCTCTGGTTGGTCAATGTAGAGGGAAGTGAAAATTTTCCGTCGACAGGGCCACCACCAATCTGGTGTTACTGTATGCACAGAGGCGCCATCTACGGTCATTGAGCAGGGACCCTAATAAATAGTAATGCTGTCGACATGGGTGTACACCGCAGAGTGTACTATGTTATGTACTATGGGAGAGCATCGGTTGTGCCGGCTTATCACCAACCAACGACCGCGCGCTGACAGAACGACTGACGCAATGAACCCACCGGGTTGACTGTTTTCGGCAATCCGAGGTCTGGATTGGCGCAGCTTGCGTGGTGTGGACAAAGCAACGAGTAAAGGACATCATGGCCTGGGTGGTGCTTGATAGGATCGCCGCCATGGGCTGGCTAGGACGTACTTTCTGGATGGAAGCTTGGACTTACCGGCGGGTGCTATCCACGAAGGAAGCAAGTATATGACGGCCGTTCCCCACAGCCATCATCCCTCTTTCTTCTCTACACTTGTTCACCATTTTCTTCCTCATTGCCTCTTTTCCATCAGTCCTTTGACTGACGACAGTGGCTCAATCTAATTCAGTGATCCCTCCACACTGATCTGTTTCTCGTCTGAGCATGGTGGGCTAGTGGGGTGATTGTTCCGACCATCGCGAACATTCTCGACCACCCGCAACAACACAAAACGACATACCATTGACTGACCCATTTTGCATTGACTCACTCTATTATGGACAACGAGCCTCGCCCCGAACTCAGCTTGAGCGGCGCCTCCACCCCTGACCGCATCGACCAAGGCCAAATAACCCCAGACAGATCCAGCGTTGTATTCCCCGACCCCGGCATCGCACCCGAAGAAATCGTGGAACGCCTGCGCGAAATCCGCGTCAAGTTCCGCTCTCACGATGAACATATGCCCGCTCCAGAATATGGCGAAGAGGCACAAGCAGAAACCACCCGTCAAGACGAGATGGGCGCCGACCTCGAAAAAGGCGAAACGGCCAGGTCGGATATAAATGACCCAGAGGGCAAGAATGGGCTGACTCGTATGCCGACCATACGGGATCGTGCTCGACATTGGTTGACGAAGCTGGGAAGACCGGAGGAGCCAGGTGATGGATTGACGCCGCCGATAAATACATCTGAATGGGTGGACAGTATTGCTCCGCTTGCCAGCCCTCAAAATGAGGCCCGTGTCCATCAGGATGCTGCTGATGAGGTGCAGCGTGCACTTCGCGGTGTTGGACTGCATGCTGGGGTGAGGAAAAGGCCAAAGCCTTTTCGCATACATTCTTCGGAGTCTGTGACCAGTGTTGGTGGCTCAGATACTGACGTTGAAACCCCTCAGCATGGCGAAGGAGTGCTGTCTTATCTGCTCAAATTGCATACTCATCACTCGTTCTCGGGACGCAGTACACCGCAGACTCCAGACAGTGGCGCCGCAACACCCAAGAGCGGCGCTACTAGTCCCATCAGCGGTGCGACGACTCCAAGAAAGAAGGTGAAATGGTACAGCAAGCACTCCCCAAACCAGTCAACCATGTCTTTGGTTGGAGCCGGCTTGAATCTCGGTTCACAAGCCGCCCCGATGGCGATGGACGATTTGAAAAAGTCCGTGGCTAGTAAGCGGGAGAAGATGATGGGCACTACCAAGAATGGAAAAAGCAAAAAGAGCAAGAAACATCTCAATGATCATATCGCAGCGCGCATTGCATCGATCATCACCAGACAGCGGTATTTGATGACGTTGTGTCGGGCAATGATGCGATTTGGTGCTCCAAGCCATCGACTAGAAGAGTACATGTCAATGACTGCACAGGTGCTGGATCTGCATGCTCAGTTTCTGTACCTCCCTGGGACAATGATCATGTCTTTCGACGACTTGGCCACGCGGACAACAGAAGTCAAGTTAGTACGAGTGGCACAAGGAGTGGACTTGGCTCGGTTAGAGGACACGCAAAACATTTATAAAAATCTGGTGCACGACAAGATTACCGTCGATGAAGCGATCAACGAACTCGATGATGTGATCAACCGCCCTGCGAAGTATCCTACCTGGCTGGTTGTGCTATGTTATGGATTTGCGTCTGTGTCTGTCGGTCCTTTCGCATTTGAAGCAAGGCCGATTGACATGCCAATCACCTTCTTTCTCGGCTGTTTGTTGGGATTACTCCAGCTTGTGTTTTCTCCTCGGTCTAGCCTTTACTCGAACGTTTTCGAAGTCCTCGCCACAATTCTCACATCGTTTCTGGCCCGCGCCTTTGGCAGCATCCGCAATGGCGTGGTAGACGGCGCGCAGCAATATTTTTTTTGTTTCTCATCCATGGCCCAATCCTCCATCGCTCTGATTCTCCCGGGTTTTCTCGTCCTCAGCAGCAGTCTCGAATTGCAGTCTCATCAAATCATTCCGGGATCTATCCGTATGGTATACGCGATTATTTATTCGTTGTTTCTTGGATACGGCATCACAGTCGGGACAACGATATACGGACTGATGGATCCCAAAGCGAACCCCAACACCACATGTTCCGGCGAACTCATTGGCCACAATCCTTACGTCCAAAGATTCCCTTTTGTGGCAATTTACGTCGTCTTTCTCGTCATTATCAACCAAGGAAAATGGAAGCAAGTCCCCGTGATGATCCTGATTGCCGAAGCGGGTTATATTGTGAACTATTTCAGCAATCTCAAACTCGAATCAAACCCAGAGTTGGCCAACACTCTCGGCGCATTCGCCATTGGCGTCTTGGGCAACCTGTATAGTCGAATATGGCACGGCCACGCCGCAACGGCGATTCTACCCGCTATCTTCGTGCTCGTGCCATCCGGTCTCGCCTCACAAGGCTCCCTAGTTTCAGGTGTCCAATCAGCCTCCGAAATCCGAGCAAATATCACCGGCGACTACTCCAGTTCCGCGACAGCCTCATCCGACAGTTCTGTGTATTCAATGGGATACGGCATGATCCAAGTCGCCATTGGCATCACCGTGGGCCTGTTCCTGTCTGCCGTAGTGATTTATCCACTCGGTAAACGGCGAACAGGTCTATTCTCTTTCTAATTTTTCGGCGGCTTGCATGTTATAGGGTATATATTGAAACTTTGCATTTCTGAGTCAGCGAGCAATTGCATTTGATTAGCGATTTTCATTTTTTTTTTTTAAAAAGCGGCGTTTTGTTTTGTTGATACCTACCTCCATACTAGTTTTTCCGGACAATGCATTTTCGGGCTCAGCCTTTCATGTGATTGATTGGTTTTTTGTAAATGTGTTTGTGTTAACAGAGATGCATCCTAGACGCCAAGCACAACCTCCGCTTCGCAGCAAGGCTGTGACTTGTCACGCAAACATTTGTATTGCTCTACTACGTAGCCGTTTGAGCCGTGTATGTATTGTATTGTACGCACGGGATGCTTGTGGGAGTCGAAATTGAATCAATGCTGCTTTGAGACTAAAATTGCAGTGCAAATGTCCAAGTGCTGCATCTCTACGCCCACTTCCCAGAGCACGTACGTATGTGGAGTCTGTCATCTCGTCCCTCGTAGAGACTAATATTGCAGTGCGATGCCAGGGCGGCTGTTCATTGTTGTCCCCTTCCCCACTATATTTGGAATCCGCCCGCCCTCTCTCTCTCGAGGTCTAGACCCTAGATTGAAGATATCTCCTCGTAGAACCTAGAATTGCAGTGCAATAAGACATATACCTTTCTATGACTATATAATGCTAAAATAAACATGCGTATCTAGTTTATTCCTCTAGTAGAGACTAAAACTGCAGTATAATAGACTTGGTCAATCCTTGTCTAACGACAGAGGCATGTCTTGGAGTGACAGTCGTGTTAGGCAGGTATGAAAAGTGGAGGGGGAAAATTTGAAGGGTTATTCTGAGGACTACACCTTTCGAAAACATACACCAGCCTGCCCTTTGAAGCATAACAAAAGGCAGACCCTGCCAAAGAATGAGACGTATTATGCAACCCGACCGCATGAACAGATCGAGAATTTTTGTTATCAAAGCCACTATATCCGAGGACTTGTCAGGAGAAGAGAACCACAAGGTTGCCAAGCAAGCTACAATATCTCCAGAATAGAAATGAAAAGCTTAACTACGGTAACTATCACAATATGTACGAGCAAGGAAAATAATAAGAAAAATCTGATCCTCTCCAAAGCGTAGAAATTCAACATCAGGGGAAGAGCAAGACGAACCCTGGTAAGCAGAAGGAGATATGTTTCAAGGACCAAGGGATGATATGGTAAGAAGTCGAATTTGAGGCCCTATTGGGCCCTTATAAATAATCAAGTATTTCCCCTCGTAGAGACTAGACGTAATGATTCCTCTCGCAGAGCCTAAAACTGCAGTGTGATGGATGATGGATGATGGGTGGTTGGGCTGGAATAGTTTACAGGTATGTTGACCTCATTCTGTGCCTCGTTGGCGTACGGGGCGAGCTACCTACCCTAGATACTAATGAGATATACGTGTTATCCAAATCAATTTCTCGTAGTACTAAAATTACAGCGCACAACTGTTTGTGCCGTCCTTGGGCTCAGAAGCCATTTTCTCAGCCTTGTCAACAACCGTCTCACGTAAGAGTTCATGGGGGTGTCGGCACAATATCATTGCCTCTCAGACACTAAAATTGCAGTGCAGTGCTGCGACTGCATAACAGACCGACTTCGAATGGATGTTCCAACTTGACGAGGCTGAAATTGCAGTGGAGGGCATTATTCTAGATCACTCCGCATGGACAGTGCAGGGACTGGCCCGGCTTCAATCAATAAAGATAACACGAATGCTGTCACGCGTGATTCTAGCTTCTCGTAGAGTCTAAACTTGCAAGGTAAGAACTAGAGGCTCTACCTAACTATTTACTATGTAGCTGTAGGTAAATTAGCTTTTACTCATATGACGAGTATAAGTACTATTTCCTCTTGATAATTTTTTTTTCCCCATAGAGACTAAAATTGAAGTAAAGGAACTAAGAGAGGCTTAGATTTACAATATTGTATGTAACTGCGGGTAAATTATTATCTGCTAGTAGACAGAGCCTAATACTATTCTGCTTTAATTCGTCTTCTCATGGATGCTAAGATTGCAGTGCTTGCACTGTAGTCCTATGGTTGACCAATACAATGCAGATTCAGCCTTGTCGGCCTTCTCGGATACTGGACCTGATTCGTGCTAGACATTAGAACATACTAAGCCGTTTATATCCATTCCTCATTAATACTTGATTCGTATTTCAGAAGTTCAATCTTGTACGAATTGTGCAGTTGTAGATCTGTGCAGGCTTCTACTACTATCTACACTCCGAAGGAGAAACACAACGGCGGAAGATGGTGGTTTTCCCAATTGCGATTTCTTCTCAGCCTGGGAAGATCTGCTTCCTCTAATGATTAGGATCCAAAGCAATCCGATCAATAAGAGATGCCAAAAGATTCGATAGGAATGGTAATGACGTTGATATCTATTCTATCTAAAATCGCTCGTAAAGTAATTCAAGACGACTTGCAGGTCAAAAGCCATTGACAGCACGACTGCAGAGTGCTTTTTACGAGAATTAAGCATTCAAGGTCTTGAAAATGATCAGCGCTTGTAAATTAGATCAGAAGTATATGTTAATACAAAAGTAGTAGCGTACTCCAATGCTTTGCACACGCTAAATTTGCAGTGCAGGCGGGCTAGGGTCACGCGTCCACTTTTATACTAGTATACGCAACCAAAGAAATGCAGGAATGAATAAAATCAGCCTTATGAATTCGACCTTCAGGGTCTAATTCATGCTTGGGTATTAAATAAGTGTACAGCGGCGTAATTCAATATCCTTAGAAAGGACTAGATTTGTAGTGCAGCCAGTTTTAAACCGGCCGATTACAAGTAGTCATGAAAAGTAAATGCCACCGCGTGACGTTCCTGGTCGTTCCCTCATAGATACTAAAATTGCAGTGCAATATAGGATGAGGCTGTGCCGCCTCACTTTGGCCGATCTCCGGGTAGATCTTTCCCTACTGGGTCATGTAGTACGCTCTCAGCTTTCTGTTAGCTGATTTTTCCAACAAGATATGTCATACCACTCAATCTGGTATCTGACAGCTGCAGCGCTATATCGCAATCTATCTGCCGGGCAAATTGTCGGAGATTAACTTTCTCCTAGGGATGTTGAATGGTCGTCATACTTCCCAGTGGCACCCGATATAATCCTTGCGGCTGAAAAAGAAAGGGTACTGCATGTTCGGGATAGCTTCCCCATGGGCTCAAGCTGTCCGGACACAAGGCATGTGGCTATATGCATAGTTGAAAAGGGGACCTGTGTAATCTTAGAAAGTAGCTTGGGCCTTGCGGACGCTGAAACTGCAGCCGGATAGTCAGATATGAGCCAAAGATAACCATGTTTGACTGCAATTTACGTGCAACTAATTAGGAAATTAGGATACGATATATTGATAATGAGAATTTTAGTGATTGGTAGTCGTAAATACTACTCGCCCAGTCCCTTGAGGATCGCAGACGTTGCAATGCAGGAAATAATCACAGGACTCGAAAGATAAAGCCTTTGTCCTTTGGCCGAGTGTCCTAAGTTATGAACCCGGTAATTAAACAAATGTATTAAAGTCCTCGTGGAAATTAAAAATGCAGTGCAATAGCTCATCTCCACCGGTGGGTGATCGCTCGTCATTTTCGGGAAGATCCAAGTGGACGGATTCCTGAGACTGGTCAATTTCATGCATTATAATCTCAGATACAAAGAAGCAGAGCTTGTACCCTCATGTTTCGAATTGCACTTCCCATACATCCTTGGCAAACTTCTTCAAGTCGGCGGTGGTTAAAATGATGTCCTGTTCGTTTTCTGATCGTGGGCGAAGAAGGATGTGCTCGAGAGGAATTGTGAGAGGAGCTTGATTGCTGGCCTTGACTTGTGCTCGCCCATTTAGAGATAGTACATTTCGGTATACTGTCTGTCGGGAATCATTGCCATACCACTGGCAGAATACAATTTCTCGGTATTTTGGATTAACCGCAATTGTGATGGCAGACTTAACGTCGCCGTTCGATTGTGTGATCCACCAATCGATATCCGAGTTCAACTTCCGTTGCCCTTCTGTATAGCCAACTTCTAAAACCAGACTAGGCCACTGTCTACTTCGATTGCGCGGTCGTCTTTTTGGCTGGTATATTTTATCTGCCCGTTTCTTACGATCTTCACCTTCCACATGGGCATTTGCAAAACCGAAGATCTGCTTGTCGAGGCCATGCATGGCTATGAGCTTGTGGTGAAGCAGCCAGTCGAAAGCCTCATGGGCCCAAGCGTGAGTGTGTGTCTCCATCTTGACTATGATAATCTCGTCTGGGATCGAATAGATTTCGAATTCGGTGGAATTTCCAAGGGGGTTCGCAAAATCTCGGCGAAAGATGTCGTGATTCACTCCGGTGAAGAGAATGTATTGACTTTTAGATTGATCAGCATCGAAAAGATCAGACTCCTGTTGCAACACGGAGAGAAAGTGCTGAGTACCTCGGTACTCATACTGAGGTGTGTTGGCACTGAGCCCAAAGAGAAGGTGGTAGTTGCCTGACATTGCTAGTGCTTGCTTCCTGCCGACAACGATAAAACTTCAAATCCTAATGAATGCCTGGCATGGAGGAAATCTCATGTTTATCTATAGTTACATGTAGTGCTGGTGCTAGCGCTATATAGTGGTAAAGATGACGATTGTGCATGGTAGGTTAGTGAGCTACGGAATATAAGGCCGCTTACTAGTCAGCTGAGTTAGACTACACTGTAATTCTAGTATCCACACGGAGTTGAAATATCTTGCTACCTATCCTTCTTAAACTTTCGTGATTCAGATTTCTGGTCTAGATTACACAAGGATCTGCGAGATAGCGAAGCAGGTCTGAAAGAAATCATCAATCCATGGTATCATTATCCAGATAATCATCCGACTCTCTTAAAATGCTCCATGTACTCGTCCTTGTTCTTCCAATCATTGAAAAACATCATGTCATAACTGTACGTAATTGGCTTGGTATAAATTGGAGCCCCCGTAAGCACAAAAAATATACAGGTAATGCAATACTGACCGTAGAAAATTTGGATAGTCCGAGTCATACATCCTAAGAAACTGCACAATGCGTGGCTGGATCTCATCCTTGCTATATTCCAAGGCTCTGCATTTTTCCTCCGTCAAATATTTGAATGCATTATACAATATAGACACTAAAATTGCAGTGCTTTCCGTTCCGCTTCCGTTCCGTTGGGTTGTTCATCTGTGGGCTTTTCAAATGCGTTCGCGAAGCCTTTGGATATCGTCATGTGTTGTCTTGCAACAGCCGCCGACGATAAAATATTGGAAAGGGCCTTTCTGATGGGCATTTTTCACCACAGCGGCCAATTGGGTCTCCCACGGAAGCTGTTACGAGGTTAGCAACTGATACTGAAAGCCTTCTCCACAGCTTCCGACAAGTTGAGAGTGTATCTTACCCTGTCCCCAGTATCAATTTCTGGTTTCTCCCAATTCTGCGTTGTCGTGTTATAGACCTCGCCATTGGTGCCATCTGGATACAGCACAAGGGTAGGTACAGTTTGTATTTCGTCTTTAGCAAGCAATTTCGAGATGCTATTTCCGAAAAGGTCGACAAGGCACGGGAGTTTATGTGTCTTTGTGCAGTTAATACCAACACCCCACGGGGCAACTCCATTGGCCATAGGTGCGAGAGCCGCTGTAACAACTTCCTCGATTGAACTTCCGTCAGGCAAAGTGTGCATATAGTCAGACTCCATACCAGGGAAGACACACGCAACCCAGAAAGGGACCGTAAGTCCTGCCGTGTGCATAGCTCTTCTTACAGCGCGGATCTCATCCAGTCTGGGAAGCGTCTCAAAAGCGATATACTCCACGCGGCTCAACAGATCGCCATCGGCTTCCGTGAAGAGGCACAACCGGTCCAGATGCCATTGGAATAGAGCATCTTCATCATTATGAAGATCATCGTATTTTCCACTATACTCCTGTCCAGGAATCATACAGGCACCATACGGGCCTAGACTCAATGCAATTTTCACTTGCTCACGAGTCTCTTTGGCTTCCTCAGCAACTTGCACCGCAGTCTCCAAAAATGGTCCAATAGCATTCCGTGGGATGCCATTAGGGAATTCAGCTGTTTTTGTGCGTCCGAAACCTTCAATTGATGCTTGATAGGTGGCAGTTAGCAGCACGTCAGCGCCGGCAGCGATAAAATCCCGCTGACATGCTAGAAGAGTAGCAGGGTCGGAGATGAGCATATGAGACGACCACAAGGGCGTTGAGGTACTGCTGAATTCAACCCCATATTTGTCTTGCAGAGACGTCCCAAGGCCGCCGTCTAGAATTTTGACATATGCCATTGTGATTTTTATGTTCAACGTTTGTCTCAGAAATTCCACGCCGGTATCGCTGTGTTGGCTTTCTGCCGATCGCGTGCTTCACCTACCGTACTCACCGCCCTGATTATAACAACAGCTGTGTTTATGTTTGAGTGCCGTTTAGACTTAAGCGTACCTTGGAGATCGCCTTTCATCTTGAAATCAGAACTCAGAGATACATTTTAGAAAAGAACAACAGCTAGCTGATTACCGGAATCCTGGGCAGCCGCAGTGGAAGCATATTTCCAGTGGTCAATCGTAGGTACGAAGTCAAAGCAAGTTAGGTAGAAAGTGTCTGATCCCATATTGAAAGAAATCATCTTGCTATGGTTGATGTTTTGTCTGTTAGGAGCTTTGTTATCTGTGTCAATGGCCAACATTGCTGTCTGGATGAGCCTTTGCCGTAAGATCGGCGGAATCTTAATGACTCATACTTGCTCATTATTGGTGGGCTACGCGATTATTTATAAATCGAGACGTTTTCAGATCGAAGAATTGCATGACTCTGTATGGACCTGGAAGATTATCTCGCAAGTCACGCAGAAAATAGTCGAACGAAAATGGGTGCATCAACCAACCCGTCCCCTATACGCGCTCTCATCCCGAGCCTTTATATAGGCAGGCATACTCCAGGACCTTTGAATTCCATAACCGATGTACCTGGCGTTCTCGTGCACACCGAATCTGTCAACAAAATAGCATCGGAAACCCAGCGTGGACACGCCATCAACACCGGGGTCACTACCATTCTCCCCCGGCGCGATTGGTTTGACAATGCCTGTTATGCAGGGTACTTCCGATTCAATGGCAGCGGCGAAATGACCGGCTCCCACTGGCTCGACGAAACCGGCCTTCTCAATTCGCCCATTGTGCTCACAAACTCGTTTTCGGTGGGTCCTTGCTATAGTGGAATTTATCAATATGCGATTCGTGAATATGCCAAGAATGGTGAACCGGCGGATTGGTTTCTTTTGCCTGTTGTTGCTGAAACTTGCGATTTATCTTTGAATGATATTGCGGCTATGGCTGTTACTCCTGAGATGGTAGTTAGGGGGATTGATAATGCGTCTAGTGCCAGAGTTCCAGAGGGGAACACTGGTGGAGGAACTGGCATGATCTGCCAAGGATTCAAGGCTGGTACCGGTAGCGCAAGTCGCATAATTGAGGGTATCGAATTTGGTGAAAAGAAGACGTACACGGTCGCCTCATTGGTTCAGGCGAACTTTGGTGCCAAAAGAGACTTGCGTTTTGGTGGTGTTCCTGTCGGCAGAATCATGATGGAACGAGAGGAAGCCGAGAACTCATCAGCTACGAATCAGGGTACGACTGACGACGACGAAGAAGAAGAAGAAAAAAGACTGGCTTCAAAAGACGGCAGTATTATTGTCGTTCTTGCTACGGATGCCCCTTTGCATCCAGTCCAACTTCAACGCCTTGCTAAACGAGCCACTGTGGGTTTGTCACGAGTCGGCGGCTGGGGCTCAAATTCCTCTGGGGATTTGTTTCTCGCGTTTAGCACTGCTGAAAAGATTCCAAGAAGTCCATCGTTCTCTTGGAAGCCGACTATAGAGCAGACCGTGAGCGTTGTGCAGGATGTCACTATCAATGCGTTATTTGAAGCGGCTGCAGATAGTACAGAAGAGGCCATTTATAATGCTTTGGTAGCGGCAGAGACTATGGAGGGGCCGTTGGGAGTATCCAAAGCCATTGATCACCAAGAGCTGAAGGAGATAGTCGAGAAGTATATATGATGACTACGAGGATTGAACATTTTATGTCCCAAGGTATCCAGAAAGTTTTGTAATACTATTTCATGTACCCAGGTAGCTTGGCTCAGTCTTGAAGACACTAATAGTGAAGTACACCGGGGTAGAATTCGTAGGTACTAGCATATTGAATCTGCACATTCTCACGCACCTAAGTATCTCAATATCTCGTAGATGCTAAGATTGCAGTGAGTCTCATTGAGCCTTATCAATTCCCACCAATTCTCACCAAGACCTAAATTTAGCCTAGATCAGAGTGACACTTATACTATCCCACAGGTATAGTGAAATGGCATAGTCAGATTGTAATGTGTTTTTTTTTTTTTTTTTTTTTTTTTCCAATCCTCTTGAGACTAGCCCTATCGATTCAACCAAACTTGGATCTGATTCGCAGAGTCGGAATCTGAGTCGGTAGAAACTGTTTCCTATGTTTGGTAGATACTAAAATTACAGTGTAGCATCCCACCATGTGTCAGGATCTGAGACAAAGCGGCCTAAGGTCTCTTCGAAATAGATATAGGTATAATTGGTGCTGTCGAGCTATCTTTGGTGATGGTCAAGATGAAACGTAGAAAATGTAGGTCTTTATCGACAGGGCTATACCCAGATACTAAACCGCGATATCTCAGTTACTCAAGACCTAATAAGTATAATAAAAACACGGCATTATCAAGTTCATCAATGCTTTCCAGATATACCTTGTGTCGGTTCAAAATTGAAGCTCTTGGTGTAGTCAATTGAGTGCAGAGACCTAAATTGCAGTGCAGTATCCACAGAAAGACTTCTCTCTGCGCTCGAACATGGCTGTAAGCAAAAATCCATGGTTGACCTTCAGAGTCAAAAGGTTCCACGGACTGTCAGCCCAAAATTTCCTGCTCAACAAAGAGTTCCGTGTGGTTATGAACCGCAGGGGCAAGAAACTCAGAATTCCGTCGGATAAGACGCTCTTGACAATCCTAAATGCAAGTGGCTGCAATATTATGTCGACCTGTTCGAAAGGCACCTGCGGCACCTGTGAAATACCGGTTCTGGGCGGGAATCCGGAACATCGAGACACGATTCTATCCCTTGAGGAGCGGAGAAAGAAAATAAGATTATGATGCCTTGTGTTTCTCGCTGCATTGGAGACGAGCTCGTGCTTGATCTATGGTAACCACGGGTCCATGTCAGGTTCATGTTAATCAGCGAGGAGACACTGGTATCAGTTATGGAGAATAATAACAGAGCTGACTTTCAAAGAGTCTTTTAAGAAATTAAAACATCACAGCCGAGAGGTTGCTCGAAGCAGTACTTGGCAGAGCTGGCGATGAGCTTGGTAGATGAAGGCCCTGTAGGCTTTGCGCTGTTGGGTAGCCGTGAAATCGACTGGCCGGTGGAATTTGTTATTACCATTGACCTGAGGGGAGAAAGTGTGCATAGTAGCAACCCATACTGCTATTGAGACGTTATGAGAAGTGATTAGGTTTATTTCTGTACACTGGCTGTAAGAGCTATAGCTAGGAAGAACGCACAATAGTTGCTTTCCCCCTTGAGTCTCAAGGCGACGAGTTCAGGCAACAACAATTGCTGCCTGAATTCATTGAGCTTTGAAGTACAATGCCACCAATGAAATCATCATCATCATATAAAGAAATGCTGACTGTTGAATGACGATTAGCGTCCACCACACCAAAAGCTTGGGGGGCCGTCGGACCGAGGCTTACTCCTTATTGAATTACTTCTTAATCACTTATACCTTATTCCCAGCTGTTTCTTCTCTCAGCTCGTGTCTGTATCATCCAAGAGGAAAATGGTATGTGCTTGATATCAGCCAACAAAACGCACACAGAATGCGATGAACGAGGACGAACCAAAGTATATAGACACTAGCAGGCGCCATCTGCAACACTAAGCGTAAATCAGCCTTAGTATATTCTCTCATCCAATAATCGATCTAGATGAGCAGCAGTAGAGTGGATATGACGAGTCCCCACGAGCCGAGGCTCCGAGTACATGTGATTATGCCTGAGGCAACGAACATTCATCGTTTAGGTGAAGGTTCCATACCTTGAATTATGGTTGTATATAAGTGAGTATAGCAAGTCATATGAAACTCCGATATACAGTCAAAATGGAGGATGGGGGTGTCCCCAACGTCGGGGCATCGAGTAATGCATCAGCCTGCAGGATATCGATCTACTTTGGCCAATCATATCTATTTCTATTACAGCAGATGAATATTCCTTCACGCTTACAAGTATACTCCTCAATCATACCAATGCCAGCTATGCATCAGATGATATGTCCAGGCAACAATGATACCTGCATCCACCGAATGTTGAAGTAATTGCTACGACGATGCTGAATCATTATTCTGTAAGAAAATGTTGAATGATGACTAGCGTCTGCCTAACCAAAACTTAGGGGACCGAGGCTTGTCGATCGTCGAGTTGAGTCGCAGATTAGTTCTTATTTACGTGTAATCCCCATCTCTCTCTTCTCTCAACTCATGTATATCCTCGAGGAGAAAGAATGAAATACTACAAATAGGTGATAAAAGTCAAACAGGATGCTGCTCTTCAATGAAGAATTAGCGGTAAATCTCACGATTTCCGTCGTCGAGACCGTCGTGCTGCTATCCAGTAGTACCAGCTATGTCTCCGGATGGTCTTTCAAAGGTTTACTTTCAGCGGTGTTTGCCATCAACTTTGCGATTCAAGTATTTTGGGATTTGTTGATTTATCCGTTTTGCGTGAATCCTTTGCGACATGTTGCGCGCGTCACGGTACCTCCCTTCCATCCCCTGCTCGTGACTGCATGTTTAGAAGATCAACTGATAGAGAAAAAAAAGGGCCAAAAAAACCAAATGGGCATGATAATGGACTCCCCCCGCGGCCGCCTACCGCTCGAATGGATGCGCACAATCCCCAATGACGGCCTAATCCATTTCCGCGACACATTCCAGCGCAGCTATCTCGTCGCCACAAACCATCAAGCCTTGCTGGATATCATGAGTACGAATACATACGACTTTGAGAAGCCCTGGAAAGTGCGTGCGTTTTTAGCGCGGATTCTGGGGTTTGGGCTGATTCTGTCCGAGGGAAATGCGCATCGAGTGCAACGGAAGGCATTGACGCCGGCTTTTAATATCAAGAATATTAGGAAGTTGTATACGCTTATGTGGGACAAGACGGTGATTTTGTTGGAGCAGTTAGAAAAGGAGGCGAAGGAAAACCCGATGGAAGGTCTAAATGAGAATAGTAGGTCCGGGAAGATTGAGATGTCTGTTTGGGCGAGGTATGGCCTATGATCCTATTTCGCTACTTGCAGAATGATGACGGCTGACTTTGTGGCAGTCGCCTTACACTCGATGTCATCGGTCCCGTAGCGATGGGTCGCGATTTTCAATCTCTAGTCAACAAAGAGAACAAAATTGCGGACAGCTTTTTGAGGATTCTAGAACCATCTCGCGAGAAATTGATCTTCCTGGGTATTAACTTCGTCTTACCTCAATGGTTTGCGAGTCGCATTCCCTGGCGATTGAACAGACTCATTGACCAAGAGACTGGATTCTTGCGCGCCGTATGCCATGACATCGTCCGGGAGAAGCGGGAAGCTCTCAAGTCGCATAAAGTTGATACAGAGGAACTTGAGGCGGATATACTGGGCACGATCATGTTGCGTGGAGAGTTCTCGGATGATGAGTTGGTGGATCAGATGTTAACTTTTTTGGCTGCCGGAGTATGTGTCTCATTTCCGTTCGTTCGTTGCATGACCCAAAGGCTAACGATGATAAATAGCACGAAACGACCGCAAGTGCCCTAACATGGGCTTGCTATCTACTCTGCCTCCATCCCGACATCCAGACCCGTCTCCGAGAAGAGATTCATGCTACCATCCCCTCTGCCGAACACGCCATAACATGGAACCAACTCGAGTCCATGCCCTTACTGAACGGGGTATGTCAAGAAGTCCTTCGCCTCTACCCTACCGTACCTGCCACAATCCGCGAAGCAGTCCGCGACACAACCGTCGCCAACACCCGCATCCCGCGCGGAACACGCATCATCCTCTGCCCTTACGCAATAAACCGCAGTCCCCATTTCTGGGGTGAAACGGGAGATCAATTTATTCCGGAACGATGGATTGATACAGACGACAAGGGCAACAAATCAATCGTAAATCATAATGGCGGCGCACCTACCAATTTCGCGCAGATCACATTTCTGCATGGACAGAGGTCATGCATTGGCAAGGATTTTGCGAGGGCGGAATTACGGTGTGCGGTTGCTGGGGTTGTGGGCAGATTTGTGATGGAGATGCAGAGGCCGCAGGAGGAGATTCATATTGCGGGAGCGGTGACGACAAAGCCGAAGGAGGGGATGCATTTGAAGATGACGAAGGTCGAGGGATGGTAATTCTTGGCCGTTAGGGCTTCGGTATAGTTAATGAAGTTACGATCTAGTACATTTTAGTACGTTAATGTACATTGCTGGTATGATGTACCTGTCCAATGGGGTGATCGGAATATCAGCAAGAAAACAAGCCTCATCTTGGAAGTAAGTAGGTGAACAGTAGCCCGGTGAATACACCTAGGTAGGTTGCTACGGCCGAACGAAGTTCACTCGGACCGGTAACCGAGGCTAAAACAAAGCTACATACCACTGTCTGTACGAGTTATGCTGCCGGAAGAGAGTGGTCCAGGAAGAAAATTCTCGGAAGCAATCAAACAAAACAAAGGATAATTTTCAGGGATATCGCAGACTAGTAGTGCACATTCACAACCACGAGCGGGCTGCATGATGCGAGATGCTAGCTCTTAGTCGATCACTTGATAATTTCTGGATGTCCAGACGGCCTAGATGAGACGTACATTGACATATATTTGCCTATTAGGATCGCTTATTCGGGCTCATCCAACGCTTTTTCCAGATAAAACCAGCGGGACCGATTGGTCAACAGTTCGGAAAATGCATGTGTGATCAACTCTTGTAGCCGATGACTTAAAAAGTCGAAGCCATACTTAGTTGGCCGTGGAAATAAGACGCGGAACAGGCGCTGTGATTGGTGCCTGTGCCGTGCCCGCTGTTGCCTTTCCCAAGACTTCGATTTCCCCGCGAAGTTAAACTACAAAAAGAAAAAATTTCCTTCATTCTTCTTTTCTGTATCTGTCCCTTGCTTACCGCTCTAGCAACCTGACTGCGAATCAGTTGCCGGGTGTCAACACTGGCCGGACAGTAAGTGCTGTGGTACACACGTGCACACACATTACAACAAACGCAGGCGACCCGGAAGAGAGAGAAGCAGACTGCAAAGGTATCGATACACAGAATACCACATGATTTTCAGATTCGTCTTTGGTTCGTCTTTGGCTTCTTGAACGATTAGTGCAAGCAAGCGCATGATAGCTGTATCTGATACTACTGCTCGCTGTTTATCTATCAACTATCTCTTTATCAGCTATACTAGCTAGTTGCAGTCTGCTAGCTCACCTACTAGGTTCATACGGTACTAGCCACAGCTGGAATCAGATAACAAAAGTCCAGAAACTGACTGGGATTGACGCTGCCACACGCACCATCTTTCTCCTCCATGCATCCTGAAGATTCAATATAAAAGCATTGACTCGGCACATTCTTCTTCTCCACGCAAAGCCAGACCCTGGTTCCTGCTTGATCAGGTCCCCCAACGCGGCAAATCACACTTCCCCGCAGATAACTAACTACGTACTGTAAAAGCATTCCCCAAGATTCTTACCGACATGACAGGCCCCATCGACCGCTCTGTCGACGATGCTGCCCTGGCCCGTCTAGGCAAAAAACAAGTCCTCAAGCGTCGCTTTGATTTTTGGTCTCTATTCGGTTTTGCAGTTTGCGAATTGATTACATGGGAAACTGTACTAGCTCTTTTCAGCCAGGGATTCGAAAATGGCGGACCTTCCGGGCTCCTGTACGGATTCATTATCGCTTGGAGCTCGACATTGTCCGTGTATACAGTTATCTCGGAATTGGCCTCTATGGCTCCTATTGCCGCTGGACAGTACTACTGGGTCTATATGCTTTCCTCCGAGAAGTATCGCGTGTTTGCTAGTTATATCATCGGGTGGCTGACTTCGCTTGCGTGGATCGCCACCGTTGCGACTGAGAGCCTGTTTGCCGGCGAGATGCTCCAAGGCGTAGTGGTTTTGGATTATCCGACCTACATACCCACAAGATGGCAGGGAACCTTGCTGACGTGGGCTGTCGCTCTGGTATCAACTTTTGTCAACGCTGTCATCCCAAGCATGCTGCCGCGCATTGAGATTGGTACGGTTGTGTTCCATGTTGCCGGTTTTGTGGTCATCATTGCGCTGCTTTGGCACTATACCCCGTCCTACCACAATGCCGACTTTGTGTTTCGCACGAGCTTGAACGAGGGCGGTTGGCCTACTCAAGGCTTGTCTTACTGCGTCGGCTTTTTGGGTAACGTCGCTACCTTCGTCGGTGCCGATGCGAGTGTTCATTTAGCCGAGGAGGTTTCAGACGCGGCGAAGACTATTCCCCGAGTTATCACTTCAAGCATGATCTTGAACGGTATCGTCGGATTTGCCATGATGCTTACTTTGTTATTTTGTTTGGGTGACGTTGATTCTGTTTTGGAATCGGACACCGGATTCCCTTTCATTCAGATCTTCTATAGTAAGTCTGTGTTGCCACAATACGCCTGACATGATCTGACGAGGAAAATAGATAGCGTTCAGTCAGTAGCCGGTGCTACTGTCATGAGTGCCATTGTTCTCATTCTGACCTGGGCCTGCGCCACTGGTATCATCACCTCCGCATCACGCATGACCTGGGCTTTTGCGCGCGACCGTGGAACCCCATTTTCCAGGATTCTCAGCAAGGTCGACGCTCGCACTCAAGTACCCATTATTGCCGTCGGAGTCGTGGTTGCCATCGCCTGTTTGCTTACTCTCATCAACATCGGATCTTCCACTGCTTTCAACGACGTCATATCACTTACCATCACCGGCTTTTATGGTAGCTACCTAGTACCCTCTGCTCTTCTGTTATACCACCGACTCAAGACCGGCAACATCTTACCCTACGGATCTGTTGTGGACGGACAAGATCTTGGTGTCAGCAATGCTGCCTCCGGAGTCCCGTCGCCTTCAGACAACGACGAATACAACGCCAACAAAGCAGAGAAAGTCGCAGAAAGCAAAGCCGGAAACGCCAACACACCCATCTCAGTCATCGCTGCTGACGAACAGGGCCGAATCACATTTGCGCCTACGCAACTCGTCTGGGGGCCGTGGCATATTCCCGGGCTGCTTGGAATCATCAACAATGCGTATGCATGCACCTATATGGTCTTTGTCATTTTCTGGTCTGTCTGGCCTCCTGCCACGCCCGTTGCGGCGGATACCATGAATTACTCTGTGGTCGTCACTGGCGGCGTCATTATTCTTAGTATCGTGTGGTACTGGATCAGAGGACACAAGGAGTACAAAGGACCGTTGGTTGACAGGGAGGTTATTGAGATTATCCAGAGGACTCAAGTCGGAGTAGTATAGACGGGACTGCGAGCAGATTGGTCGGACCGAAAAAGAGTGATTTGTGGAGATGCATACATTGGGGGCGTATAGATTACCAGGGACTATACTCTGGATGTTCCTGTCTCTATTTGTGTTTGATAGAGTTGAGATACCACATTGTTAGTTCAAGCGTGACTAGAAACAAAGAGCGAATAAAAACTGCTGCCTGATCTACTAGCCAAATGGCGCGGAAACCGGTTGTCGCACATCCGGCCGCCAAAAGGGATTGTCGCCGATAAGCTAGTGCTTATTGTCAAGCCCTCAGCTTTGATCGGAAAGTTACATTAAGTACGTTTTCCCTTTGGGTATATATACTTTGTTATTCTATGTATGAATAGAAATAGCCGCGGAAAAATAGACAATGCCATCGTGGAAACGCAAAATCAAACCCGACTCCAGGAAGGAGATTGATAGCAAAGGGAATGCTTCATCCGCATCTTCCGCATCGTCGTCGCCGACATCATCAGCTCACGCCCTTCTCTCCGCTGTACACGACACTCTGACAACCTCTTGCAGCCGTCCATCAAGCCCAAGTAGCACATCCTCGACCTCCGACTCGAATAATGACACTTCCGGCTCAGAACAAGTACCATCCCCCTCAGATCTCCATCGACAAGCCCGCCGCGAAGCCGAATTCGGTCCCTTGGGCCATCCATCGCACCTCTACGCCTCCCAACACCCCGGTGGCGCAGTTCCAGACCCTATTATTGATGAACCGCCTTATTTCTACATGTTCACCACCTACATCAGTTTCTTGGTGCTGATATTCGTGGGCCACACGCAAGACTTTCTGGCACGATGGTTCACGCCCCACAAACACCGGCATCTGATGGTTCAAGACGGCTATGCACCCCTCTACAGTGATTTTGATAGCTTCTATGCTCGGCGACTCAAGTTGCGTATCAACGACTGTTTTGAGCGTCCCACTACAGGTGTGCCAGGGAGATATATCACGTTGCTGGATCGGGAAACTGTTGATTATAATGAGCATTTTAGGTTTACGGGTACGACGACGGATACCCTAAATCTCAGCTCATATAACTACCTGGGTTTCGCGCAAAGTGAAGGCCCTTGCGCAGACTTTGCGGAAGATACGCTCCGAAAATCCGGGATTACGATGACGGGTGCGATTGGCGATGCAGCGACGACGGCTCTACATGTTGAAGTAGAGCGACAGATCGCGCGATTCGTGGGCAAGGATGATGCGCTCGTGTTTTCCATGGGGTTCGTGACGAATGCTACCATCTTCCCTGCCCTGGTGAATAAGGGTTGTTTGATTCTGTCGGATGAATTGAATCATGCATCGATCCGGTTCGGCGCTCGGTTGTCGGGGGCAAGTATTCAGGTCTTTGCACATAACAATATGGCGGACCTGGAAAAAAAGCTGAGAGATGCTATATCGCAGGGACAGCCGCGGACTCATAGACCTTGGAAGAAGATCTTGGTTACGGTTGAGGGTCTCTATTCGATGGAGGGCACGATGGTGAATCTGCCTGGTATTATGGAGTTGAAGAAACGGTATCGATTCTATCTGTATATCGATGAGGCGCATTCAATTGGTGCCGTGGGGCCTCAGGGTCGTGGCGTCTGCGATTTTTTCAAGGTTGATCCGGCCAACGTCGAAATTTTGATGGGCACGTTTACAAAATCGTTTGGCGCAAATGGTGGTTATATTGCTGCTGATAAGGTCATTGTTGATAAATTGAGAGCTACATGTTCCGGACAGCTGTTCGGTGAAGCACCCACTCCGCCTGTCCTGGCTCAGATTTTGGGTGCACTACGACAAATCGCAGGCGAAGAAATGGGTAAAGAGCGTCTCCAACGTCTGGTCTTCAACTCACGCTATCTCCGTCTCGGTCTTAAGAGATTGGGATTCATTGTCTACGGCCACGACGATTCTCCCATCATCCCACTCATGCTCTACAACCCGGCCAAAATGCCCGCTTTTTCGCACGAAATGCTTAGACGCAAGATTTCTGTGGTCGTGGTGACATATCCCGCAACACCATTAGAACTGTCGCGGGTCAGATTCTGCGTTAGTGCGGCACATACCAAGGAAGATCTCGACCGGTTATTGATTGCCTGCGACGAGGTTGGCGATGCTTTACAGATCAAATTTTCGTCGGGGATTGCAGGTGGATTGCATGAGAGACCGAGTTTGGATGAGATGGGGAAGAAAGGGGTTAACAGGGAGAGGCCGAGGTGGAGAGTCGAGGAGGTTATCGAGAGGGGGGTTAGAGATGTTAAGGGGCAGCTGTATTAGCCCGCCCTTTGGTGCTGATGGATAAAAGATGTGTGTTATAACCACGGATTAGATTAGAGGTCTATTGACCTGCTTCTAGATAATGAATAATGTAATAGCTAATAACAATGAGGCATTGATGTCAGTAGATGCACCGATTGATTCTTTTGGGCCTCGATCGAGCATCCTTGTTGAACTTCAATCAATTTTGTGTATAATTTGCTTCTATTTCCACTGATTGACTAGAAGGTTGCTAAGTGTACCCTTGTAGAGAAAAAATATTTTATTCGAGAGACGAGGGATGGTGTTAGGGCTTGGGTTTGAGTAGCCCTAACCTGATGCCAGTACAAATTTCTGTCGCTAGGTAGGTGGTGTTAATTCAAGTATTAGTAAAGTCGACACCCGAGAAAAGCCCTGAGGTCACATTGATAGTTAAGTTCCATTGGATTATTCCGTAGTATATATACATCTCATATGTACACAACGCTTACTGTACTTTCTGAGTATTTACCACCTTTCTGCACTTACTGATCTGCAAATACAGTGACACTACCCTCTTCGTATCCCTCATCCTCAGCAACAGGCCACTGATCCCCCAATCTATAGCCCTCCTGAAACGGATCCGACGGGTCAAGAACAACCTGCTTGAACGCCGTTATCCAACCTCGACCCTTGACTGTGGGTAAAACAGCAGGATACTTTCCCACTGTAGTGAGACCACGGATGCGGCTCACAAATTCCGTGCCAATAATGCTTCGATGCCTGAATATCTCGCCTTCCTTCAATTCGCCTCTGGCGTGCATCACGGCCAGTCGTGCGCACGTCCCCGTACCACAGGGACTTCTGTCAAAGCGTCCAGGAGAAACGACCACCGCGTTGCTAGCAGCTTTGCAACCATCTTCCTCGATTTTGACAGGCGCAGTGAATGCCAGCACACTGAACCCCGTAATACCATCATTCTCCGGATGCACTGGTCTATAAACCGCTCTCACAGCCCTCTTAATCCGCTCCCCCACATCAACCAACTGCCGTGCAAACCGATTATGAACCTCCAACCCAATTGAAGTAGCATCAACCAGAACATACATCATGCCCCCATACGCAATATCAACCGATATCTCCCCAATGCCCGGCACATCCACCTTCATATCAAGCTCCAACACAAACGAAGGGACATTATTAAACTCCACACTTTTACATTTTCCGCCTTCACACTCAGCAGTAACAGTAACCAATCCCGCCGCCGTATCGAGTGCCACTTCCGTAACGGGCTCTTTCATGGGTATCATCCCCGTCTCCAAAAGCACAGTCGTCGTGCAGATTGTATTTGACCCAGACATGGGCGCATACTCATTGCTCTCCATGATCAGAAATCCTGCATCTGCCCGCGGATCACATGGTGGAAGGATCAGATTGACGTTCATGGGCGCGCGGCCACGGGGTTCGTTGAGAAGGAACTGGCGCAGGTCGTCCTTTTTGGTCTCAAAGTAGCGTAGCTTTTCGAACATGGTGTTTCCGGGGACGTCTATCACGCCGCCTGTGATGACATCGCCGACTTCACCTTCGGCATGGCAGCCGACGATGCTAAGGGAGCGTTTGAAGTGCATGGTTCACTCGACTTGGGGTAGGTATGTCAAATGAGCTGCAGCTATAGCTTTGGCACATAGGTATATTTAATAATTATCTCAACAACCCAGTAGTAACGAGATGTAGTAATTTAATCCCTTTGGCAGAAAAAAGAAAAGAAACCTCAACAATGGTCACGCGGGCAGTTGGGGGATGTGGGGGACTTGCTAGCTACATCGATTTTGCTTATTCTAATATGGACTGGGTCACTGGGAAGCCAACAAGGAGGCTGGAAGCCGTTCTTCTCTACCCTAAGTTACTTTGAAAATTAATATAACAGAAGAAGATAGAGCTTCTTGACTGAACATACAGAAACATGTAGCGAGAAAGAACGTGAAGTGAGAGCGGCATCTCAAGAACCCAAGCCCTAACTGTCCGCATTTTGTAGGCCGTGCCTTGTCTTTAGCTTGAATAAAAGCTAGCTTCCTGGATCCTATATTCTTTTGGTGAATGAAAATCTTCTGTTACCTACAGTCTAGAACGCCACTAACAATCAAGCTTGTCCCTGTGACTAAGTTGCTTCAAAAGGTGGCTTACGCTAGAGATAGCACTACCGGCACCTCGTTCTCAACAAAAAGCCCTTGAAGAATCTGTACTAACGTGAAAGAAATGCTTTAGTCTCTGCTCAAGTAAAACTCACCCCGAAAATATTGTGTTTTCTGATGGAAAATGAAATTAAAAAGCAAGCAGGCATTAGGATAACGCTAAGATGTAAGCGAGAGAAAAAACGTAATCAACATGAACATATCGGGGTAGATTCCAGATGTCAAGAAACCTCTTCCGGTACAACTTGGATCTAAAGATTTTTCTACGTAGCACTCAATCTGGGCAACATTCTTGAATCCTGCATAGAACTCCGTAATTAACCATGCCAGGGCTAGCCCTACATGGGCTCAGTCGGGTCGAATACCACGACTACGATTCCAATCCAGATCTGTGTATCCACGAGTTTCATTAATATGCCTCTCAAACTCTTCAGCTACTCCAATAACCTGCTGGAAGTGCTGGTAATCAAGTGTTGTCTGGCGGAAATGGGCTAACTGCAAAGATGTGCGTACGATATTTCGAATCTCTCGCCCATTCAGTACCACAGCAGCGAGTTCATTTATGTGGCTCTTGAGATCATCAATCTTGACATCAGGGTTCGACTTGCTTAATCCATTGATGAAGTTAAGCCATATCTCGTAGCGACCTTCGATGCTAAGAGCTGGGTAGTGGATCGCAAGCTGAAAACGAGATTTGAAAGCACTGTCAAAAGTTCCGATGCGGTTGGATGTGAGAATGAGAATTCCATCGTAGTATTCGAGCACCCGTAAAAACACGGATACCAGCGCGTTACGTTGGAGGTCGGTCTCGCGACGCTCTTCGAGGAACACATCTGCCTCATCTAGCAATACAACGCAGCCCCAGATTGTGCCGATCAGCAGGACCGATTCGAGATACTTTTCGACTTCCTCGGCATTTGTCCCGATGTCTCCACACGTCACTCGATACAAAGGCTTTCGGGTCAGTTCCGCTACTGATTCTGCAGTCAACGTCTTGCCTGTTCCGGGACCTCCATGAAGCAGCATGATCAGAGCATTTCCTTTGCCTTCGATTATGTCAGTTGATTTGGCGGACACAGTATGTACAGTGACGAGGGCTTTGATGAGCTCCTTTTTGCTGTGTTGCAAGACAAGTCGGTCAAATGCGCCTTCGTTCCAGTCAATGTCTTTGATATGTTCCACGAGAAGAGTTCCTACGGCAAAAGTTAATACTCAATAAGCAGTATACAAGGCTGGCAAAGTACTAACGCCACTTCTTGTCATGCAATCCAAATCCAAATATTTCATGAGGAAGGAGCAGGGTGAATGAAGAATCCGGCGGCTCCTCGCCCTTCATTGCTTCCATGCCTAGATCATCTTGCGGGGGAGAAGAGGTTCCGTGCATTTGTTGATAGGTAGTGCCATCGATCATATACCGTGGAGTCGACTATAAAACTTAATGAACTAATTTTAATGGCGTCGAAGACATAACGAACTCACAGTATGTAGCTCTAGAATTGAGTTTGGAGGATTATATGCCACAAACCTCGCGTGGCGGCACTTCCAAAATATCCGTCCCCTAGCTTTTAGGCAATCAACTACCTCGGATGAGGCAAACCGTAAAGGATATATTTCAAGCTTGGAAATCAATATTGGCTCGTCTGTAGGAGCGGAAGATGGCCAAGCGAGTGACCAGTCTTCATCTTTCCTGTAAAACGACCCATTGAACTGCCATGACCACAGCCCAAGAGTGATCGGCCCCTTATATCTGCTATCACCCCAACGAGATTGTATATTTTCTGAGGTTGGCGGCCTTGTAATCATATAGGCCCGGTTATGGCCGTTTTCAGTGGTTACCAAGACTTGGTTAGGGCCGTATAATTTTGCCACGTGCTTCTGAGTAATTAGCCCCCCTGAAATCAGCGCATCGGCTTCTTCCCATTGATGTCTGTTCGTAAGTTGCATATAGTCCAGTAAGTCGCTCAGATGAAGGATCTCTTTCGAATCAAGAGCACCAAAAGTGCGCTCTTTGATATGACTATAATAGTAGATTGAGTTGTGCAGCATGTTCATGTTCCTGGCATCATCAAGATTCGAGATTTCGTCGCGGCTCATCCCCGTCACTGCTACCAAAGCATCCTTCAATGACTGGGAACGTATCTGCATGGTCTCGGTCGATGGATATGCCGGGTGGCTATTGTTTCGCAGACTGAAGAAATATGGTCGAATCGAGTCAGGGACTTCGGGGTCATTCGGTAATGGTAAGTGATGGAACATCTTTTGAACTGGCTCGAGGTTACAATATTGAAAACAGTGAAATTGCTTGGTCACAAAGAAATTTAGGTTTTTAGTATGGCGCTCGAGATACTTCGAAACGTCTGCAACCTTTTCTCGGCCTCTGAGGGCACTCATCTTACTGTCTCCTTTGAATAGTTTCGGATGATCGAGATACACAGCCAACGGTTCATGACCAATATGGCTCTCAGCGCATGAACAAAAAACGTAATACAAGATGATGTATGCCTTGTTGTTTTGAACGTATTTTGGATTTGGAAAGGAAGGCTGTTCTTTCTTCGGTTTTGCTTCCAGCTTCGGTGCTGCTATTTCCTCGTGGGAACAGGCTCGAGAATCATCACTGCTACTATTAGTGTAACTTCCGTGCTCATCAAGATACCTCGCAATGGGATCATGAGTAGGGATGCCATCGAAGTCTTCTGAGAAGAAAGGCGAGTTGCGGGCTGTATGTGGACGATCTCTCCGGGGCATTTTGTGCTGTCTTCTCGTTTGAAAAACTTATTTACTTGGAGTAAGTTGTTTGAACAATTTCAGATGCAGCCAGCAATTAATAAGAGTTATTCGACAGCTCAGCCTTGCGCGGTACCCCGCAGCCTTGTCTGGCATCAAATCTGTACTACTCTCTTCCGTAAGCCGCTCATTATACATGATTACTTCTGCAATCAGAGATAAAGGATAGGCAACTCGGACTACACACCACTCTGAATACATCCAAATGCCCGCTCGCCATGATTATCGAATCGGCTGGATATGCGCCCTCCCACTAGAATTGGCCGCGGCGCAAGCGATGCTAGATGAAATCCACCCCCAGCTACCTAATGTAGCAGGAGATAGGAATAACTACATTCTCGGAAGCATCGGTTCCCATAACATTGTTATCACTTGTCTTTCAGCGGGTGTATACGGTACGACTTTGGCGAGTACGACGGCCACACAGATGCGGTTCAGTTATGCGTCGATACAGTGGTGTCTACTGGTAGGAATTGGCGGAGGCGCAGGCACATCAGGTACCAGACCAGATATTCGATTGGGTGATGTCGTAGTCAGTGAGCCTATGATGCATTATGCTGGAGTGATGCAATATGACTATGGAAAAGCAGTGCAGGGAGGTGACTTTGTGCGTACGGGAACACTCGACAAGCCTCCGGAAGTGTTGTTGAAGGCACTAGCGCGGTTGAAAGCTCAGCATATGGTACATGGCAGCACAGCTCATCTCATTCATCAGCAAGTCCTCAGCAGGTATCCTCTCCTCCGAGAGGAGTTTTCTTGTCCAGGACCTCAAGAAGACCGCTTATTTGTTTCGGACTACTACCATGGGCATGCTTCCGTTTTGACTTGTGATCAATGTGACCCAGATAAATTACAACGCCGCGATCTCCGGCCTGAAAGCTATACCAGAGTGTTCTATGGTCTGATTGCATCCGCAAATCAGGTCATAAAAGACTCGAAACTGAGAGATCAGCTATCACAACGTTATGGAATCTTGTGCTTTGAAATGGAAGCCGCGGGCGTGATGAATGTGTTTCCTTCATTAGTAATTCGAGGAATATGTGATTATTCAGATTCACATAAAAATAAGAGATGGCAAGGCTATGCAGCGATGGCAGCAGCGGCTTATACCAAAGAATTGATCCTTTTCATGCCATTATTTGACATGGCTAAATCGGTACCGGTCGAGATCATACCTACGCAATCTACTTTGAAGGAGGAAGCAGTAGAAGAGAAGGAGCACTTGGAACCAATTTCAATGCTTGACAAACTGAAGATGCCTATAGACATCCTGGCAGGTAGTCTGGTGACAGGACTAATATTCGATACCTATGAACACTCAACGAAGTCTAATGACGCTTCTTCAAATCTGGAAAGAGACAAAGACGATACTGCCATTGATAAATCTCGACTGGAACATCCTTACTCACCGCGATGTAAAGCAGAGACAGACTCACGTGAGACTTTGAAAGTAGAAAACAACATATCTTCTAATCAGGATAGTCATGGAAGTATCATATTCCACTTACCAGAGAGTGCCAACAGAATGTATGTGGATGTTGAAAGCTTGCTAGAGAGAACAACGCCGGAAACAGATCCCCAAAATACCCTCGATATTCGACTTTCTATGGCTCGCAAAGAAGGCACTTGGCATCCCTGGCCAGGTGATTGCGTCGGCATCTACCATGCTCTGAGTGATTGGTTTAAAAATGGATCTTCACCACTGGTGGTGGCTCCTGCATCGGGAGCACATACCAGGGTCAAAGATCTGGCTGTCGAAGTCATCAGATTTTTGATACGATGGAAGGAGGAACATGGCTCCGAATACCAAGTACTGTGGGCTTTGGGGTTGAACCATCCTGATCGCCCAAAGGATGAGCTACTTAAGTCGCTTATAGTTTCTATCAGCAAAGCTTATCCAGAAGTATTCAGTCAAACGTTATCTCAAATCGAGATCAAATCCCGAATCGAAGTCGACGAGGATGGACTATGGGTATTGCTACGGCTATTGATCTCTCATATCACCAATGTCTTTTTTATAGTGGATCCTGAAGACCACCAATTCCTCTCACAGATATCAAATCTTGCAAATGAATGTTACAACAATGAAGGTACAAAGAGCAAGGTTAGATTCTTCATCGTCTTCAACGGCGTTGAGATACAACACCGAAGGGTCGTTAAGGTACCGCCATTGCCACCACGGGCGAGAATGCGAAGCTTAGTTAGAGAATCTCTTGGCTGGAACTTATTTAAACCAGGTTTTTAAGGTCGTAATCAAGAATTTCTTTGGACACCTGCCATACAACCCGTCGAGCATATCAGTGGACGGATCCGAAAAAAATAAAGTCTCATAATGAGGGAGGGCAGCATTCATAGAACAAACCATGTTCTTAAACCGTGAATTTGAAGATACATTCGTATATGTTAACAAAATCTGATAATTCCTCTAAGTTCACTCACACCTTACTTAGCTCATCGCCCTTCATTCCCTGTACAAACCCAGTATGTCTTTCGTGCCTTTTCTGTAGATACCGTAATTTGGCACCTCGATCTTTATCATCTCGCGACAAATCCTCTGATATAGTAGACTTGGCAGAAATGCTCCAGGTAGTCGTTGTCTCTACCGAGTAGTGTTCTCTTCGTCTAATATCCAATGCGTCCTGTGGACTACCATGGATATCAAAGCTGCCAGGCTCCGTTGAATTAACTGAATTATCAAGCGGAGATATTGTAGTGATTTCAGGCGCACTAAGATTGTCCGATGCCAACGGGGGTGATTCTAGTCGATCCAGTCTAGCAATACCAGGCTTCTCCTGTGCCCAACTATTCCATAAGTTTAGCAGTCGACCGCGTAGCCCCTGAGTGTCGCTGCGCGTTTCATCTTCGCCTAGTTCCCACTTTGTTTGCCTTTGACTTGGCTTCGCAGTGTCGTTCGTCGCTTTATCTTGATTCACGGGGCGAGCGAGAGATAATGCGCTATTAAATAATGGGGGCGGAGGCCAAGGTCCGTTTCGAAGGGAGAATTTGTCGTCTATTGAACTATCGGAAAGCATACCGTTCTCTTCAAAAGAGAATTCGTCAAAATTCAGATCGGTCGTGGAAATTGTGCGACGCGTGATTTTGCTACCAGTCCATGGCGCATTAATGATTGCAATATCAATTTCAATAAGTTCACTCACGGCATTGAGATTGGTTATCAAGGAATAGTTTCATTTGCCTTCTTCATCATATGTTCGGTCATATAGCCGAGTATATTACTGAAACAATTGATCAAAGGCCACAGATATCCACGGAGCGAACTTGAAGAGCAAAGGAGGGGTCAAATAGTAACATGCATTATGACAAGGCTCGCCACGTTGGCAAGGCTGCAATCTTGAGTGATACCGCCATATCGATTGAATATGACATGCCCCTACGAGTGTTCAAAGCGTTCTGATAGGATGATTAATAAAGCTCAAAGTTCGTCGGCCGAAAATGAAAGGTAAGAAATTTCCAACCCATGTTACATCTAGCTCAAATATTCCTGGTCGTCTCGATCTTTAAGTAGTGAGAGTACATCTTGCATCATCAGACTATAACCATGTGCTCACTTAGTCTCCTTATGACGCCCAAATGGATGGTCCCTGCTTCTCGATAGATAATGATCTTCACGATTGGCTGTGGAATAGTTGGTTGAATCATCACCATGAGGTCCTTCACCATGAAGTGATTTTAACGTTAGCCTATCAAGCCTTTCGCGAATATTGGAACTTAGAAGCCTGGTCGTCGTCTCGTTTTGACAGATCTTCCTGATATAGTAGACTTGAGGCCAACTCTATGGATTCGATGTTTCTGCCTCAGGACGAATTTCTCTTTGTATCACAGCAACGCTTCCGCTCGATTGACGTGTTGCTGGCACGGGAGTCTCTTTGTGGTACCCAAGATCATCCCACTGATCTTCGATTGGATCTAACGGGGAGGTGTTATCAAAGCTGGCTGAGCTGGCTATTTTCTCTGTATGGGGTGACCGCAACATTCCATTTGCCATACCGCTGAGTCGCTCATTCGGACCTCCGCTCCGAGGCTCTCTCATCGTGGTATTGGACGTTATTTCGCTGCTAGCACAATATGCCCAATCCTGAACTTGAGGCAATCGCGTAACGTGAGATGGCTTATCGAAGAATAGGCTTTTCTCCGTCACTAGATAGATTCGCGCCGTGGGGTGTTCTTTCAATGGAGGCTGGACGCGGAAGCTTAGGTTTGCACTTAGTTTCTTGTTCAGTGATCCAAGCCCCTTCCCTGAGGCGGCGATCGAGTCTAAGTTACCTTGACGCTTTAATAGAGCAGAGTCGTCGTGGGACAAGATTTCTAACTCAACTAGATCGCGTGAAGTACGACTTAAGAGTCCAGAACAAGGAGCAGTTGTATCCAGCACTTCGACTCACACCGTCGAGGATAGATATCAAGAACGATGTCATAATCAAAACCTGACATAGAATGATCCGACCGGTCAGGGCAGGTTGATCTTCACAAAACAAAATGGACAACGCAGAGTGAGCAAAGGAGTTATGCATAATCACAAGGCTGGCCACTTTGGCAAGGCTGGGAGCCATGTGACGGCCACATTGAATAAGTATCGTATGCAACTAATTATCACGAAGCTGCTATGATAGCTTAATTGGCAGAGGCCAAAGGAAAATCAAGATATTCCGAGCCTCCTATCTTTGATATCGCTACCCAATAATCTTTGTTGAACTTCGATTGGTTCTTTGAATCAAAGACGACATATTTGCCATAAAGAAACTTATTATTTACATTTCATACGGAGGTAGTTTGTTCTGGGTTCTGAGTGGGTAGTTGGGGCTACAAAGAAAGGCACCAGCGATGATTACATACGGTAACGCTGATTCTCACCCATTGCCAGCTACTGTATTGTCATTACCATCCCAGAAGCTTCATCTTTTCCACGTCAATGCTCTCTAAACAGTTGCCAATCCAAGTAGACAATCAGACTGAATTCCTTGAGATTTTAGAACAATGAACAATCTCGACGCGAAGTGAATCGCTATCATTCCACTCGAATTGAATAACTTTATCCTATAGTGAAAATAGAATTGGCGCTGTTTCTACACGGACAAGTACCCGTCCCTTCTTTCCCTGACGGGACTGAATGGAAAAAATCTCATGGAAGGGATTGCCCTCAATAAATCTTTTTCTATTCATTCAACAAGGCCACATCGTATTGTGTCGGACTGCTGTTTCGGTGACCAATTGACACATTGGGAACGCGTTCTACGTCCAGAGTAAATCCTATACGATCGCAAAACCACAATCGATGAAGCGGACAAGTCACCAACAACGCCAACGGCGACGATGGTAGGCACCTCGCGATCATCGACCAAAGACTCGGTGCAACCACATCAAGCACACGCGAAAACGCCTGTCCATTCGGATTTTCTACAGCTTCGCGATGAAGGGAATATTGATAACGGCATCAACAACGACGATCGCGATCAAGACGAAGACGAAGACGAGCTACAAGTCACGCAGAATCCTACCAACGCAGGGCCAGACAACACGAAAATTTCACGAAAAATGCTAGCGACTAGCAAGAGCCTTCCCAATCTGAGGGCGCACGCAATCAACTCCACTACATCTTCAATAAAACGGCCTCGAGTATCATCGTCGACGATATCTCCTTCGCCGCCGCCGCCCTCTCGCACTCCCTTGTCGCATGCTCCACGTTCTACTTCCCGACGACCTCCGAAACGCGCTCCGTTAACTAATCGCCACCCATCGGGTTCGCAACAAACTACTTTGGACAAGTTTTTTGGCGGAAATTCGATCAAGGATAAAAACACTCGCGCAGAGACTGAGACTCAAAGGCCGACGAAGAAGGCACGTTTTGAACGCGACGGAGATGCCGCTATCGGAGCTCAGTTGACCACGTCTTCCTCGACAGCAGCAACAACAAATCAACAATCTCTTGACAACCGCGAATCCCCCGATCCGCTTAACGTCGTATCGTCTCCTCCTAATGGCGGTCGAGTACGTACGCGACAGAGATCGAATACCTTAACGACATCCGCCACGACCGGAACCATCACAATACCTACAGAAACCACTACGAGCCGGTCCTCGCGGAACAAGGCACATCCAGTTATTATTGCTGACGATGCCACCACAAGGAAGCCTGAAAACGAGGTGGGTGTGAACGCGCAAAGCAAGCCAACAAATAACACAGCCCAAGCCCAAGAAAAGAGGTCTCTGCGATCACATGATGGAGGCTCCCGCTCGAGAAGTGAACTCGCGCTTTATTTTCCCAACTATGAGCAGATCATTAGTCTTGAGCCGGTGAAGACAGAATTTCTCGCTCCGGAGACAAATGTGACAATACTCGATGACCTGACTGAGCCGCCTCTTCCATTGCCCACCCTCCAATCGGGATCTCCATCGCGAACAAGAAAACAGCGCAAGTCTATCGAGCAGTTTTCGCCATTTGGGAATCCTCTGATCAATTTACACGGTGTTGAAAAGATTGAACTACCAAAAGTAGAGGACAGTGACATTGTGGTTACGGATCCTTTGAATGAAAATGTCTACTTCAAAGCCCACCGTCGACACGAAAGGCAAGAAAAGCAACTACGGAATATCGAAAAAGAGCGAGCTCAACATGAAAAGATACAACTTGATCGTCTGTTAGATGAGCTTCAAGGCCATGATTGGCTTAGAGTGATGGGTATCAGCGGTATCACGGACACAGAAAAGAAGCTCTACGAACCAAAACGCGATTACTTTGTAAAAGAGGTTTCGGCCTTGATAGGAAAGTTTCATTTGTGGAAAGAGGAAGAGAAACGACGCAAGCATGAACGCGAACAAATGCTTCTCGAAGCCGCCAATGCTGCTGCTGAAAAAGAAGAGCATGCCGTTGATGGAGAGATGTCAGAAAGCGAAAAGCCATCCTCAGATATTGACTCGAGCGAGCTGGATGCCGCAGCTGCTCAACAACTTCTACAAGAAGCGCGATCCGCAACAGCAACAGGTGCAACGACATCCTCTCCACCGACAACAGCACACCCTCAACCCCGTCGGAGACTAGTGGATGAATTAACTAGCACACCACCCAAATCCCGATCAACTCATCACAGAACAAACTCCAAACATGCCATACATACTACAACAAACCAAGACTCCCCGTCCAATTCTCAGGTCCACCATCCCGAGATTCAAGAATACGACGAGAACAAACCTTTTACATCCTTCTACCGAAAACGACATCTCCGCGACGCCGCATTCTCAAGTAGCCGTCGAGGCGGTCGCAACAGATCTGCCTTTGGACAACCATTACCAGAACTCATTGAAGAACGAGAATTCGAGCTTCCGCCAGAGATTTTGACGCCGGATATCGTCTTGTCCTTAGAACGGAAGAGGAGACGGCTGAAGAGGGAGAGTCGAGGTGGTTGAATGCTTAGAATTTGGACATCATACCCATACTCTTAACATTTTTCGGAATGTTATGCTTAGGAGATGGACCATTCTTACTCTGTCTCATTTTAGCGAGGCATTTACTCAATGTCAAGTTGCAACATTAGTATACCTAGGTCACTCACTATACAAACCATATTTTCCCTGCCTGGTAGAATTTTCTTTCTCAAGCTGCCGCCGCTATTGTGAGGGGGTTCATGGTCCGGCTCACTGAGGAGATTTCAGTCGAAATCCACACGCACTCACCAGCTCAGGGGGCTGAAAATTCCGACTCTGCCACCTCCTCGTGGTGCAGCCTGGTAGCATCACTCGTGTACGGGACTCATATACAGACAAGCTCGGAATAGGGCTTAAAAAGTTTGCGCGCCAAGGCATAAAGCTTACAAGTGACCTCAAAAGAAGGTCTATATAGAAGCGGCCTTTGGAACATGATGTACGCGCAGAAGAGGAATGAAACATTACCCATCGAATTTGACTTTATTGCTTCGTATGTATGTACCTAAGGACACCTTAGTGCGCCCACAGAACCTGACTCTTTTAGATGTATTGTGATATCAGAAATAACGCTACCAATTATAGTAGTTATCAAAACGAAAGGGTCCCTCGTACTTTGAGGGTTGGAAATTGATTACATATGGTGCAATAGATGGGAACTCCAGGTGGGACAGTTACTATCAGATAATCCGGATATCCAGAAGCAGTCTCAAGGAAGCTCTCTGCTTGATAGCCCCTCATGACAGGTCACAAATGATGTCAACCCTACATGCTGGAGGCCAGCAAAGCTAGCCAGCCCAGAACGTCTATAAAGACCCCAGCGTTGGAGCCTCATGTATTGAGAAAGACGGAGAACGGAGTACGTCCACCAGATGAGGACCGGTCTTGGTTGAAATGGCGAAAAATTGCGAATTTACTTCAACGTGGGAGTGGCCTATCAATTCACGTATAGCCTTACGCTTGATGTTGGCTTAGTGGTGAGAGTATACATAGTATGGTTACATGCCAATAATTGATAAGATCCTCTGCATAGTCAAGTATTTCCAATCCTTGCCAGGTGCCTTCTTCCGGAATCATCCGCTCGTGCGTATCATTCGTAAACTGGACAGGCCGGTCAATGCATGTCTAATGATACCCATAGGAGCCCCTGCCAAATTCGAGCTTCGGTGCGATAGGCATAATCTGGCCAGTCATCTTTTAATACGATACGACTGACATAGAAACCATAACACGGTCTAAACCCCCTGTTTCGCTTGGTGAGACTAGTCCTTGATGAGCTTGATGATCGCGGTACATCTAATTCGTGGGCCCAAATCTCTACATTAGACATATAGTCTCCCGCAATCGTTGGTATCATTCATTGAACTCTTGTTTCTCGAACGGGATGAAGTAATCGAGATCTATGGGCACAATTATAAGCCAGGTTCGAGTCTGACGTTTGCAGCTGGGAGAGAGGACGATGAGATTAGACGTAGATGGTAGACGGAAGTTGATCATGGCGCGTTTTTCTTGCAAGTCTATTTGAAGCGGAACAAATATCTGAGCATCAAGCCTTTTGGGATGGCTGGAATAGAAATATATACGTACAACGGTATCTTCTGTATTTAATCTCCAGTTGCTGATGAAGACCACTTTGTCTGCAGCAGAAGCGGAGCAAGAGTCATGTTTTGCTTTTCTCAAGACTAGTCCATGGATAGAGTAAGTCTCCTACTATTGACTGATTCAAATTTTCGTTCTTATGGGATAAATTAACGAGTGGAATGTGGTGTTCGGAAGAATTGGAAGGAAGAGTCGAGGAAGTCATCCATTGTTGCCTGCCTTTTCATATTCATCAATTCCATATTACGTGGTTATCACAAACCCTGAACCTCCAGTCTAAAGACGTTTGTTGACATCGAGAGTTTTCAGAGTTGTCTGAATTCAGTAATGAATGCAATTCATAAGTCTAGTTGCCTTTGAACGAATCCTCGTATCTGGAAATCCGCTCAATATCAAACCATCAGCACCTCAAGTAAATGTCACCCTCCTCTGAGAGAGGATATCTATTGACTGTTCTTGTTATTAATCCCTACATTCTCATTTGCAATCTTGCAGGCTAGTGTTCTCTTATATCATTTAAAAATTCAATTACGGTGTGACAAATTCATATCTGCATTGCTTCAACGGAGCCTAGTAAACAATCGCTTATTTGTTTCCTGATCATGCCAACGTTTGACTCGCTAAGTTGGACGGAAGATCATGTCAGGTAGCCAAGTCAAGCCGGAATTCTAGAGCTGGCTAAAGTTGATTCCCAAATCAATATACCAATATCCTTCAATTGCCGTTGAAGGCGCTGTCCAGTTCGTGATAATCTTCTCATTAACAATCTGCTCGCCAGTTGCACTCGTCAGACGTACACCCATTGGCAAACTAATAGGCCCAGCATTAGCTGGCAACACCCAGGCACCATATCGCTCCTGCGGATGACCCTCCGGGTAATCGGCCTCTTGGACAAGAGCCAGCCAGTTCGATTGCCCATCAGGGCGTATCTCGAAGCCTACGATCGATCCCAGTCCGCCGGCGTTAACTGCTGTAATCTGGAAAAAATATGGCCCAGCACTACCCCGGAGCCATAAGTATACGTTGCCTGCTTTAGGACATGGTACGCGCTTGTATTGCGTCGGGATCACGCCTTCGACTAATGTGCCAGCCTGTGCTCGCGTCATGGCCACGTCGGATAGATCCAGGTGAATTGAACCGTTGGGGAGCGGGCAGCCGTATGTAAAGTCAGAGACTTCCTGGCATTGATCGACGCCAGGGCCGCCTGTGTTTGTTTATTTTAGAAATCTTTCACTAATCAAGAAAGTAAGGGAAAAGAGTTCACTTACAACACCATTTAGTATTTGCTGCACATGGGCAGCTATCGACAATCTCGAGGATGATCGGAGGTGAGTATCCGGCATCAGTCGTGGCATAAAGGGTGCCGTTGGGATAAGTGCGGACCAATTCAAAGCACTCGCCGCAGGACAGGTAATTGTCTTGCTCCTCACTGGTATCCAAAGATGGCAGCATAGGCCAGAACTGTGTGTAATAATTGCCATTCGGTGCCGCGAAGTTGCCTCTAAGCGTAAAATTGGCTGGGTCAGTGCATAGGTCGGGATACAGAGAGCAAAATTGTGCACAGTCTTCACCCAAGTCGATTCCTGAGACACTGGCAGTCGTGCACATGCCATACAAGCCAAATCCACAGGCTCCTGCTGGGGTTTCGCCGAAATGGGTAGAGCGCTATGTAGTCGATGTTAAAAGTTGAAGTCACAATAGCATCAGAAGGGAGGCGGTCCGTGTAATACTTACACTGTAGTGCCATGGCATGCTGTCATTCACAGAGGTTATATCAGGGTAGATGGTACCAGAGCCACAGTCCGCGTTATTGCATTCAAGGCTGGTATAAGGCACTTGTGTATGACTTGCTAGGTCTGTACCAGTCAGAAAGGTCGTTGAAGTGCGGTATGGCGTCGTCTGGGTAGTCGGTGGCGTAGATGTCGTTACAGGACTCGTTCCAGTACTGGTTGGCTGTGGTAAATGTTATAAATGAGGTTTACCATATCAGATTAGGTCCATGGATAAGGCCATACTCACAGTGCCACTGAGACACTGAGCATAGTATGAATCCTGTGTCTGGCAGGACCACCCTGTAGGGCAACAAGTTGCGCCTGTATACCCAATACCACCACATTGGGAGCTTTTCAAGAGATAATGTTATGTTAGAGACAGGGTATCAAAATAGTAACTATGGCTATGTGTCAGGATCAACGTACTAAATGGAAGCACAGGCACTGGCTTGTTGAACGGATGGCTGAGCGAGGCAAAGCAGGCCCAATACCGTATATTGGAAGTCTTTTGTGAGCAGCATACTGTAGGTAATACTATAATCGTGCACTCACTTAAAAATACGGGCATGTAGTAACCAAACAACGAGAAAGACCGTTTACCGTTTCCACCGAGTAGACCTGCGGCTCGTTTTATACTGCCTAGTTAGATTCAATCCCCTCTAAAATATAAAATATTAGAAAGATTCGATGTTCCTCAATGCAACGCGCACCGCTGTTGCCATGTGACCCTCGACCCGAAGAGATGCAACACCATCTAGGTACGCTCCGCATTTAAAGCTATGCTAATTCATTCGACATCCGGCATTTGAAGTCTACGATATTGATTTGACACATTATTCCTTAGTGGCGGGGCTATATCTTAACAACGCCATTATTTCCACTCGATTGAAACGGTGAGCGATGCAGTCTGAGGGCTTATAGCGGAGTATCGGAAGCCCTTTATCTCTACTTACCTCACCCCTGCGGCCAGCATGATCAGCGTGAGACTGGCATATACAAGTTCAAGTTTAGGCTGAAGTATGACAAAATTTGTTTCAAAATTAACAGAACCAATGAAGAGATTCCAAGTCTCCACTCGTGGCTGATTGTAACAACTTGTAGTCGGATATGCATCTCACATTGCAGTCGATTTTCGTTCGATGTGTGTAGAGACCCCTTTGCTGGCTGTGGAAGCAGCATGCGAAGTGCCGAACAGGTCAAATTTCGTCAATAATTTGGCATAAACTAAATGCTATGCTTAGAATGCCGATGATCAACCTGTGAGGTTTATGGTTGTTTTCTAGTCCAGGTAGTGTAGCATACTAGTTATACCCTGCGGTGATCGATCGGGCTGAAGGTTCGTATTGAATATACATCAAGCCCCCTAAAAATAATCCATAGTTCATTGATTTATCTGATAATTTCAAAGCCAGACACTAAGCCGTATATCAACCTCAAATAAAAATAAGGGCTTTCCCTCCTAGCATCCACGCCACATTCTATCCTAGCTTCGAGTCCAAACTAGACTTATCCTTACCATCATCAGATTCAAATTCGCAGAAAACAGGTCTTTTCTCAACGATATCAGTGGGACTCGATGGCTCCGAAACCGAGCCTCCAGTATACACCATCACGTCAACATCCTGCATCTCCTCATCCCGAGACGCTTCCGGACCAAGAATCAAAAACAAAAGCATATAAGCCCACCCCGCGGCTGTAAATATAGCAATTGCACGGCCATAATCATATCGCTTTGTACCATCTGCTGCCGGAGCAAGAGGGTATTTCTCACCATATATAGACTCAGCAGTAGTGACGGGTGATGCAGCAAGATTACCCAGTTGATACGTAAGCCCCACCATCAGCGTACGTAAAGTATATGGAGCCAGAGTGACAAGATGTATTGGAATGGGGCCCCAGACACCGACGGTAGTGAAATGTTGGAAAAAGACACAAGCGCCAATTTTCATGCCTCGTGTAAGGATATAAGCAGGGAGGATCCCGGCGCCAACGATGCATCCACAAATCATAGTCAGTCGACGACCTAGAAAACCGCTGACATAGCCTATTGTAATACCGCCAAAGCAAGCTCCCAAGTTTCCCAGGATGGAGACTATAGCCGCGTGCTCGGCGTCTAGTTGGACCTGGTTTTTGAGAAAGGTAGGGTAAAGATCAGAAGCACCGTGGGCACATGCGTTGAACCCCGTCATTAGCAAGAACATGTAGAGAAGCAGCAGCCAGTTCTCCTTGATAGATCTGCCAGAGTCATGCATGAATGTCTTGAATTCACTCGTCTTTTTGGCCTCCTCGGTTCCTGTGTTCGCTTTTTGTCGGGTCCTAGCTTCTCGTTCGACTTTGACCATCAAGAAATGATTTGTTTCTGGTAACCACCAGCGGAAAATGATGATTAGTAATGGAGGCCCGGCACCGAACCAGTATAAACTTCGCCAACCGTACTTCGTTGTTGGGACAAGGGCTCGGTACATTGTTGACGCAAATAGACTACCCATGGCGGTCCCTCCTTCAAAAACACCCGATAGCAGACCTCTAGCATCTACTGGAAGGTCTTCAAGGGCGATCGCAGCAGAGGGGCCAATCAAACCTGCATAGTCCGTATTAGTTCATGGTTTACCTTGGGCCAAGGAAATGAGTAGAAAATTTTTACCTCCCATTGCGATACCATATACTGATCTCACACCAATGAATTGAGGCAAAGTATTACAAAATCCCGATACTAATTCCAATACCATGAGAAGAACTAGATTGGCAATCATAGGCCATCTCCTCCCGTACCGGTCACAAAGAGTACCGAAAAGCAGGGCTCCGACAGGTCGCGTCATCAGCGTTACGGTTATAGCCTGTTAGTATCATTCTTTATCAGCTTGAATCAAGTATAAAGTGGTAAAGAAGCTCAATACAAACCCATGTAACGGCAGAAACTGGCGCATCAAATTGCTTCCCCAACTCCGTCACCGTTAATGGCACCGTCGAATAATCAAAGGCATCCCAAGAGCGCCCACACATGCCGCAGAGAAACATAAGCCATTGTGCCCTAGTCACTCGCCTAAGTATTTTGACGGGACTGGTTCGCGCCGATATGTTGCTCCGATGAGGAACAAGGGTGGTTAGTCGTGTGGATAGATAATTGAGGATTTGATCACGAGAGTAAAGCCATGGTTTCTGATCAGTGTCTTCTTTGGAGGTGATCATTTTTTCCGTTCTGCGATTTATTGGTATCAGGCTATCGTGCCTGGAGATCATCATTCGAATTTTATACTAAGGGGCGAAAGACGACCTTCTATACGAAGAATGAGTAGCGCACAATAGTGATGAATAGCTGGTTCATGATTTTCAATGGAGGGTGGGTGCATTATAGCCCAAGATCTAGGCCTTCTCATGAAAAGCCCATTCCTTAACTTGAAGGAATGCTACACACATGGGATGGATCGCTATTACTGCATGAAAACCACCTCATATGATCCGGTCCAAAGGTTCGCTCCATGCCTAAAGTCCGTTGGAGCAGGTCTACACAGTCACTGGAAGAGAGTATACGTTGAAGTGGACTACATAATCAGCATAACTTGATACTTGATTTGAGCGCATCAAGAAATGAAAGACTGGAATGAAACTGATGGTAGCTGTCAAGTCCTGGATAGTCACATACATAAATCAGTCGGGTAGGAATGCATGAAAAGAGGGAAAGAAGCATACTTCTTGCTTTTTCGCCGTCCTTCTGATCAATTGTGGGAGCGAGGATTGCACGTGTATCAGCTATGCTACTTGGAACTTAGGGTTCCAAACGAGAAGAAGTATGATGAAGAATGGTGAAAGTGCCTCGAGAAACGTACTGACATTAGCTATGATTTTATTAGCTGCTCCTTATCGCGGGTTTTACGCAACTGAAAAATTAGAAATGCGGGCGATAGCTGTCAACTATCAATATCAGATTCTTGGATGTTTGATTCCAACTGTGCGACCCAGCATACGGCCATGAGGAGATGTACCTGAATGATCTGTACGAGTCATAGAAAGGAGCATGATCTGGTCAATCAAAGTTGAAGCGGTACTACTGGAAATCGTAATTCAAGAATATATGTCTTCCCTGAAGCCGGGTTCTGGTCGAAGTTAGAATGAAAGCTTGCTTCCAATGTCTATGCCTTTTCCCGTGACTGGACAGATGCCATGAGTGATAAACACCTCAACAGTCCTTTTTCTTTTTCTAGATCCCTGAAAAGGAGAAAAAGGAAGGCCTGTTTCTAGCTAATAGGCGGATCAAAGACTCAAGCCAGCTGGTTCACCAATCTCGAATGAAAAGCAATTTTGTTCATTGGTTGACCTCAAGTCATGTCCAGACCGATAAGGAAAGAATGTGAATTCTTCAAATCTAAGCAAAAATAGTGGACCATAATCGTTGATGATCATTTTGACCACGTTTCTAGATAATTTCTCTTCTTCAGCACGGCCATACAATCGGGTAACGTGCCGAAGAATCTCGCTCTTCCTTATGAGGATCATATCCCTGGCTACGTTCTTTGTCTTGGATTGAAATCCCTCATGCGATCTCGCCGGCACTGAACTGTGATCGCATAAACCGTTCATATAATTCAGCACAAACCAAAATGAGAGACAGAGATCGCATCTATCCGATTCCGACATTTCCACATTCTGCAGCAATATTATCTTTGACATTGTGATATGAACTATTAGCGCGCTGCCCCAAGGTCTCTACGTAGTATAAGTCTCTTTTGCTGAATCTAAACTTGTCAATGAGGCTCAAGCATCCGCGCAATGTCGGATTGTCACTACCGAGTCTAGCAGACGTTGAACCTAGTAAGTGTAGTCAAACTCAATCTCTATTTTTCAACTACTGTCTATTGGTACGAATATCATTGCGTATCGCACCGAGTAGTAAGAGAGGCATTACTCAAAAGGCATTGAGATTAAGGCTGCTTTCAAACCCTTCATTCCATCCCTTCTTATTCCTACAAAGTGGCTTGCTTGATCCTCCTTACTTTAGTCCGCCGAACGTAAAACAGTAGACCGAGATAGTTCTACTCATTCCAATGTAAGTCATCTTCATCTCTAGCATAGGAAAAAATAATAATTATTTCGATTTGATCAACAATCTTGTGCGTGGCGAGTATTATGATTGCTGGGTGTTTCGCCAACATGGATAAGAGTACGTTACGTATGTACTGTGAACGCCTGCGGCGACAATGGTTTAAGTCAGATGATCAAACTAAAAGTTTTAATGCCCACCAGAGGAGTCTATCCTCTTTCCATGTGGAACTTGAATTCTATCTACGGTAGGCTCGGAATCACGCGAGTAACTACAATCAGCCCTGTTTCGGGCTTGCCCGGAAAAGTATCCTGGATTGCTATTGTAAATCTGGCTAGAGAACTGATCCCAAGTTCCAGACTGTCTATTCTGAAGAATAATTTCAAAACGGGTTAAACGGATCGTATGTATGTTTTTGTCTCCAAGCAACACGCGGCAAAAATGAAAGCACCGTTCTTCAATATTCAACCCTGATTCCAACCTGAATATATCATGTGCAATTCCTCTAAACGTCTGAAGGCCGATTTATCCCTGAAAATTTTGAAGTACTCCCTTCATATTCTAGTCCTGTGGTGTAATGTGAAGATTTTAGACCTTCACTTTCCATTTCCAAGTATATCCCAAGCAAGTCCATCTTGTCAAGGCCAGAAGGCATGATGCCCACACCAGTAATGACCCAGACCATATAATCATAGCTTTTGGCCCCCCTTTCTGCATCAATTCACCAGTAATAGGAATACTCACCAGTAGGCTGTTTTGGGATATAATAGTCAACCCGGTTTCGACATAAGAATGCTTAGACACGGAACGAATGACTTACGCAAAGCTGACCACGGAATAACAAGTCCCAAACCTTAGCCCAATCTCCTTTGCATCAGAAATCTGTCGAATACAAACCGGAGAGACACTGATGAATGAAGCTGTCGTTAATCCATACAGACAACTGAATATATAGAGAACAGGCACTGATTTCTGAAAGGGATACAGCAAGACAAAAAGCCAGATCGTGGTGAAGAAAACAGCAACAATGAGAGTGTTTAAGCGTCCGTAACGATCAGCTATACGCCCGGCTACTAGACGACCGATCGTTCCAAAGCTTTAAGGTATGTTAGTTCGGGTTCTGTGATGCAGTATGGACTGAAATTAGGAGGCTCACACATTCACGATGACAAGTAGTATGACACTCAAATCCGCCGAAAAGCCTTGAGCTGTGATGTATGTAGGAAACATTCCGAGTAACGAGAAGTATTGTAACTCCAAAGCTACGTACCGTCAGTTACCTGCTTTTCTTCAAAATGCACTGAGAAGTCTGGCAATCCCCTGAAGGTCTGAAAATAAAAAACAAGACGGGACTTACAAAATATACTCACGGTCATCCACGTAAACTTGAGATCTTTGAAACATCTCAAATCAATGACCGTCTTGGATGATTTCTTTTTCGGTAATCTTGCCCGAACCATGAATGAACCAAGGAGACAGAGGAAACCAACGACAAATGCCAGTAACCTCATAGTCCACTTGAAACCAATATTTGAAAATCCTGCCCGCATCACAAAGGGGAACAAAATACCGCCTAGTCCACTACCGGCCAAAGCCGTTCCCATGGCCATACCAGCACGGATCTCGAACCAGTGTGGGACACAAGCCATAGCCACCGTGCTCACAAGAGCAGCGCCTATGCCACCGAGGATACCGAAGGTTAACAGAAATTGCCAGTAGTGCTTGCATTCGGCGAACAAAAAGAGACTGAGCATGAAAATGACGGAACCTCCATAGACAAGCATCTTTGGACCATGCGAATCAAACAATGGGCCGATATAGACGCCTAGCAGTAGTGCAACAAACACAAAACTACTTGATATCCAGCCGACATCGGTGCTGCTGTATGAGGAAAGTTGGTTGGTCTCTAGGTAGGACTGAAATACACCGACAGAGTTCATCATGCCATAAGTAGCCATAAGCAGGAAGAATGACCCCAGTACAACGAGCCATGATCTAGTTCCGCCATCCGGGAAGCTGTCTACTACCGCTGTTTCTGGTGAGACAGGTGGGTGGTCCGGAGAATAGACTGTGTCATCTTGGCTGTCCCCGTGAGGTGGTACCAGATGCGTAATTGGCCTATCTGTGGTGTTCAGTAGGTTGCCGAAGGGTGTGAAGTTCGTCAGCTCGACGGATGATGTATTGTGGCCATCTGATCCGGGCGAATTGTATACTTTGCTGTTGTTGGAGGTCGGTTGAGTGATCGAAGATGAGCTCTGTAGTTCCATTCCTCGCTCTCTCTTTGTTGGTGACCGAGTTGTCAGTATCACTCAATACCTAGGGAATAGTCAGGCATGAAGTTGTTTTCAGCGATTGGACTCTATTAGATTGAGTCATTCACTCAATATTCCGGCGGGGTAGATAAAAATCCATTCCGTTTCGGAATTAGGGTTACCGCATTAATGACCCAATTTTGACTATTAAGATTTGGACGTCTGATCTCGGTGAAGATGGCGAATCATGGCTTGGATTTGTTCAGATCCATAGATTGCCTATTTTGGTGTAGTTAGCCCTAATGTTCGACGAGCTAAGCTCACGGAGCGGCGGTGTGTTGAATATTTTCAGATATAGCGTATCATTTAAGCATTATCTATAATTGACCTGTCGACCATAACCTGAGAACCATTGGACATGTGATTTAAGATGGATATAGAATATCAAAACACGTGCAAAACATATCTACTTGAGTTGCATATCAAACACACAGTCATCACCTGCCAGTCCACGTCGAGCTTTCCTCGACTTCAAAGCATGTTTCAAGCGAGCCGACATCCAAACGATAAGTACCTGGTTCTAATCGCCACTGTTTAACCTCTTCATCCCAATAACTGAATGTGTGTTTTTTATCGAGGGTAATCTCAACGGATTTCGACTTTCCAGGTAGTACCCATACTTTTTCGTATCCTTTGAGCTCGCGGGCAGGTCGCCAGGCCTTTTCGCTGGCGGGAGGCAACACGTAGGCTTGTACAACCTCATGGCCCGGGAAAATGCCCGTATTCTTGACTTGAACCGAGATTTTGATATCTGAAGCACTCGTATTATCGATGACGAGGTCGGAATGCTCAAACGTCGTATATGACAGTCCAAAGCCAAACTCCCATTGCGCTGTTTTTGTGACATCCGGATGTCGGTAACCAATCTGAATACCTTCGGCGTACTTCAAGGTATACTCTCCATCTTCATTAAGCGTAGCAGGGAAATCGTGGAACGTAGGAATCTGCTTTTCATCGAATTTCTTGGGCCATGTCGTCGCCAATCGGCCGCTAGGATTTGCCTTGCCAGTGAGAATATTTGCGAGCGCTTGACCGCCTTCCTGGCCTGGGAAGTGAGCATTGAGAACGGCATCGACATCATCGATAACGGGAGAGACATCAATTGGGTTGCCGCAGTTGAGCACCAAGACGGTCTTTTCCGAAACAGCGGCGACTGCCTTGATAAGTTTGATTTGCCGTTCAGGAAGGATAATAGTGTCAAGGTCGAATCCTTCAGACTCGTACTCGTGATTTCGACCAGCGAAGATGATACTTACGTCCGATGAAGCGGCAATTTGTACGGCTTCGGAAATGGATGTTCGATCATTCACGTATTCCTCGTAACACAAAACGGCACCATGTGGATTGGGTTCGTAGTCATTTTCCTTGGGTATGCGAGCTTGGGTAAGAAGTCGTACAAGGTAAGATTTTCCAGCAAGCATGGGCACAGAAATGCGGCGCTCGAGACCAGCGGGTTCGAAAAGGAAATCTTCCATTGAGACTTCTGACTGTGTCGAGGACGATAAGACGCAGTTATCTTCCACAAGGAGGGAAAAGGCACCGGTAATACGAGCAGCCAAGGTGTGATGGCCGGTTGATGTGGGCGTGATAGTTGTAGATATCTCGTAGCTGAAGCCAGGTTCTTGGAGACCAGGTTTCAGATTTTGCACCATCGCAACCACAGGAATATGTTGGTGCTCGGTATGGACAGGAGTATCGCAATCTTGGTTGAAATAAAAGATATCAAACCCTGGTTTTCCGCTTTTCGATGTGGTCCGATCGAGGGGTACCATAGGAATGATACGGTTTGTGTTGACACCGCGAGCATATTCAACCAAGGATGGGACTGGATGAGCTTCTTTCAAACAGTCCAAAGGCCGCTGCAAGTATTGAGGAGGTGCACTCGCACTGCCACCACCACTGATAACGGGCTCAACAGCATGGACACCAATGACCGCAATCTTTGGGGCTTGACGCATGTCAAGCGGCAATGCGTTCTTTCCGTTTTTGAGGAGAACAATGCCTTCGGAAGCAATCTTCAAAGCCATTGCGTTGGTTTCGGGGTCGATTTCACCACGCTCAGGGGCCTGTGAATGGCATGTTTTCGTTGCATCAACAAGCTCAAGAACCCGGGTGACGCATTCGTCAATAGCCTTCTCATCGACAAGTCCTTTTTTTACATCTTCTACTAGTCTCTGACCGCGGAAAACCGCTGGTACTCTTGGTCAGACAATAGGCCGTCGCTATACTGCGATGATCTTCGCCGTCATGTCAGTTGCAGGCACATTTCTACTCTTCTTTGCGACTAGCAGAGGAATGTTGCTAGTCGGAAAGATCATCAATGGTGCTGTTGTGGGTGGATTGATGTCTCTTGGAACGACGTACGCTGCGGATGTATGTATTCACAACTATACAGCGGGACTCAAGGGAGCTACTGGGCCATCGGAATCATCATGTAAGTCCTATTCCTCTTTACATAACGAAGACGTGCTGATTATGTTTTCCGCAGGAATCTTCTCATCTCCTACGGAACCTACGCCACAGTTGGCGTCGCATGGACAATCTGCCCCGAAATCGGCTCCCATCGTCTCCGCCAGTACTCGCAGTCTGTCGGCTTCTTCGTCGGTGCCATTTCAGGCTGGCTCTTCTCCTTTGTGACCCCGTACATGTATAACGTTGACTCCGGCAACCTTGGAGCCAAAACTGGTTTTATTTATGCCGGTTTGACCGTTATTGTGTTTGCCATCTCCTGGTTCCTTATCCCTGAGACTGCTGGTTTGTTGGTTGAGGATATTGATAATGCGTATGAGAAGGGTACTTCGTCTCGAAATTTCTCGAAGCTTCGGGCTGAGTGAACAAAAGGGGATTCAGAGAAGCAAGAGGATTAATTGGCGATGGAGGAATTTGGAGTATATGTAATGCATGTAGTGCACTGTCTTGGCTCGGTATACAGCCTGCGTGCCAAAATATGTGAGATTACTGCGACCAAATTTGCATCAAGATATGTCTGAAATTGACCCCTATAGTTAGGGTCAATAACTCGGTAGGGCTAGGATAGATAAGAGATGCGCTGGTAGAGTCGACACGCTAGCGCCAGTGTGACAGGACCGCGCCCGAAACTCCACATTATTATTTAATTTCTTTCTCGCACAATATTTCGACTTCAGCAAACGCCACAGGTCAATTGACAATAGTCAACGATAGTATAATCGACGATAGTCGAGAAGGGCGACAATGCCCAAAAGATCATCCGCAGTGGTTGATTCAACTGCTTCGCAACCCCAGGCCAAGCGGACCAGGAAGGTGATCCCAACAACTACCGACAATGTGCCGCAACCTGTCGAGACACCCTCAAAGAAACGTGGTCGTCCACGAAAGGAGTCTTTAGCCGCGAATGAGATTCAAGTGTCTTCGGCGAAGAAGCGCGGTCGTCCAGCAAGAGAATCCAGCGTCGGCGCGATGGAGCAACCATCCGCATTGAAGAAGAGAGGTCGTCCAGCTTCTAAAAATGCACCAGTTACGGCCGAGGAAAGTGTCAGTAAGGAGGCGTTAGAGACCCTGTCGAAGAAACGACGTCACTCTGCAAAGGATGCTGCAATTGTGAAGAGTGCTGTCTTCGGCAAAGAAACGAGGTCGTCCTGCGAAAGATGCGTCAACGGGGACAGCAAGCAAAACCACCTCACCCACGAAAAGGGGAAGACCCACGAAAGACACAGCTGCAGATTCCCCAGCAAAAACCACCACAAAGGCCAAGGCCAAGTCAACGCCGACCAAGAAGACTACTACTGCTCAACCGGGTAAAAGAGGTCGACCAGCCAAGTCAAAGTCCGTTGTCGTTGCCTCAACCGCAAAGAGCGGTTCCCGCAGCGCCAAATCCCCGCCTCAAAAGACCTCATCGCCCAAGAAACCAGCGGCAGCACCAGAATCCTTCCCTTCAAAGATTGGCGACGTCCTCGAACTCGCCAGCGCAGAAATCGAGGACCAATAGCCCGATGTAGCCAAGAATCTCAAGCCTTGAATTCCACGAAGACGCCAAATCCAGTTTCATCTGGGGTAAATTCGATATTGGTATCTACGAGGGCTATCTCCGGCACAAGGGACTGCAATTGAAGCAGCAGATGAAATTCAATTATCGTAGCATAGAATCTGGCACCGGTGAGGGGAATTGGGGTGTGTGCGAAGTCGAATTTCAGGGGAAAAAGTTTACGGCTACGTTCTCGGAGTGCGTTGGAGGTGTTTCGGTGGAAGGGATTATGGATTCGAAGAAGTCTAGTGTGAGTGGACATGATGCCTCGTATTTTGCGAATGGCTGGGACGACCTAGCGTCAGATATGGTGGGGGGATATTTTCTTGTTTGGGAGTCGGGGAGTTTGTTTGTTTCATATTACTTTTGTATGTTTTGGTGTTGATGATTTCTTGTGCCTAGGGACGACTCAGGCAACCAAACCATGTTCCTTAATTATGCCGCTAGCTTCATGGGGCGGGCCCTCATATCTTCTTTCCTTTACAACGCATCGCAAAGCGAGTATCGAAATCAACATTTCGTCAAGCATATCAAACTGGCTCACTTTCAACTGAAGCATACTGCCATTAACTCTATCACGTTCAATATACCGTTACATTCGCGTCAAGTTGTACTGACAGCACGCGTGTGAAACGCCTACCCAAACCTCCCAGAATGAAGATTACAGAGATCGAAGGCGACCTCTTCGACGCCCCCGATGGCGCTGTTCTTATTCGTAAGATGCTTCCTCACTTTTATAAGGGATGTACTAACATCTTACAGATGCATGTAATTGCCTCGGCTCCTGGGGCGGCGGAATCGCCAAAGTCTTCCAGAACAAAGTACCGATCTCCATCTCCACCGTCATCTACCCAACTAACATCTCTCGTCCACAGTACCCTGCAGCCTACAAAATCTACAATAAGCACTGCCGGGCCTTGCTCAAACAAAAACACGCGCACACTCTTGTACACTCCATAACGAATGACTCCAAAACCGTCAACCTGCCTCTGGGCACGGCCCTAATTATTCCACCCCAATCTCAAGACTATACCTCTTCTTCAAAGAAGCACTGGATCGTATGCCTATTCACATCGCGAGCCTATGGTCGGGGCGTAAGTAAACCGGACGTTATTCTCGAGAACTCGGTTCACGCAATTCGAGATATGCGGAAACAACTCGAAGAACTGTTTGAGAACGACGACGAAGCGGGAAAATGGGATGGAAAGATTTATTCATGTCGGTTTAATTCGGGACTATTCGGCGTTGAATGGAAGGATTCGAAACGCATTTTAGAGAAGGAGCTGGATGGGATGGTGGGCGTTGTGGAAGTTGTCGTTGTGCGACCTGAGGGAGAGGGAAAATGATGTGATAATGTCACGTGCTTCATTTGTCATTTCGCTGACGTAATATTGTTACCGAGGTGGGATGTCGGTAGATCGTATCCCGCGCAACAGGGGCGGGATCATGCTATTCTTCCAATCGAGTGAAGGCAGCATGTATGATTATTTGTATTTGGTGTCAACTGCAAGTTATTCACTTATTGATGTACGATTCCCTCGTGCTATGCAATCCCGCCCGGCGCAGGTCTCCTGCGAGACACGTTGACTGTGTATTGTGTGGCGTGGGGGTTTTGTGACTAAGCGGTTTGTGCTGATTTGCGGGGTTCATGGGGACATGCAGCCGAGCAGTATCTAGTAGTATGTGGTCTACGTGGTGGCCAGTATGGATGTATGCCTGCCATTAGTTTTAGAGATAGGAAGAGGTGGAGGAACTATGCACGAGTGACGAGGCATTGGAGTACACGTAATTAAGGCCATTAATTACCTTCTACGGGTCGATAACGGCATCGGACATCTTTGCGTGGGGGAGGGCCACGGCGTTGTATTCATGTTGATACAGTGGAGAAGCGCTTACCTTAGTCGCATTCCGTTTTCCGTTCTTGTATATTTCTTGCCCTTCTTCTACTTCTCTCCCCCAACTACCTACTACTTCTCCTCTGCTTTGTTTATGTTCAAACATCTACATATATCAAAATGTCTCGTCCTCTTGCTGGCGGCGTCTACGTGCCCACAGTAGCCTTCTTCGACTCCAACGAAGAAGTCGACACGGCCACCACCGAAAAACATGCCGTCAATCTCGCCAAAGCCGGTGTCTCCGGCATCGTCGTGCAAGGCAGCAACGGCGAAGCCGTGCACCTGGACCGCGCAGAACGCAAACTCATCGCCACCGTAACCCGCAAGGCCCTTGATGCCGCTGGATTCGACAAGTTACCCGTCATCGTTGGCACGGGCGCACAATCTACCCGAGAAACTATCCTGCTTTCCAAGGATGCCGCTGAGGCTGGCGCGGATTATGTTATTGCCCTCCCACCTTCGTACTACAAGGGTCAGGATACATCCGCTTCTCGGCTTCAGTATTTCAAGGATGTGGCCGATGCGTCACCCATCCCAGTGCTGATCTACAACTACCCCGGAGCCGCCAACGGCGTCGACCTAAACTCCGATGAGATTATCGAACTATCTCAACATGCCAACATCGTCGGCGTTAAACTTACATGCGGAAACACCGGCAAACTCGCTCGTATCGCCGCCAGCGTCAAGCCCGGATTCTTTACTTCAGGTGGTTCATGCGATTTCACCCTCCAGACTCTGATCGCCGGTGGCCAGGGCGTTATCGCTGGTACCGCCAACATCATCCCTCGCACCTGCGTTCAAGTATACAAGCTCTACTTGGATGGCAAATTGGCCGAAGCACAAAAGCTGCAGGCCCTTGTTGCCCGTGCCGATTGGGTGTGTATCCAGGGCGGATTCCCGGCAGTCAAGGCCGCGCTCAAGGCTTTCTATGGATATGGAGGTGTGCCGCGCCGACCGACCCCGGCTGCTGATGTGCAGGCTACCAAGGCTAGCTATGAGGAGAGCTGGGCTGTCGAGCAGAGCCTTGCTTAGATTTCTTGATCGGATTTTTACGATTTCTTAGCTATTTTGTGGTTACGATAGACTACCCATATAGTAATGGTGCTGTTCACTCATATTTATACATTCTACGCCGACAAATGCATCCTGTAAACATACCCGACGCTGAGCCTGAAATCAAGTACTTCCGCCGCCTGTGCTTGGGTCAATCGGTTTGAGCCGATGTTTCTACCCCGCGAAATACCGTAATACCGTAATACAGTAATACCGCGCGGCGCCCCCACGCCGCCCCCACTCCTAAGAACTGCCTGATCGGGACACGTGCCTTTCGACTCTCTTGGCGGGCGTGGGATGTCTATTTCTGTTCATTTGTTCAACACGTTCTATTGACAGACATGGAGTACAGCTCATACATCTACCGTCTGCAACTCCGTAACGATCACTCTGTGGGGGTTCTTCTACCCCGGTCAGACGACAGCCCGACACACCCCGCATGAGCTCGGCCGATGCCCGTGTTTTTCTTTGCAGCAATTCGGGGGTCTCTGCCAGAGTCAATAAGCAACGTCGAGCCGACGAATAATTTCAGCTATGACGATTTGGTCGGGAGCTGCTGCAATGTAACTTGACTATTGGTCAGATGAGGAGGTAGAATAATGTGAATTGGATTCGTACTTAGACTTTTCGAAAGGCCAAAAGTCCAGACCGCAGAGCTTCCGTTATAAACCCACAGGCTTCCCCAACTTTGTTCGTTCCTTTCTATTTTATTTTTCCTTCGACGCTCTCAATCCATACTTCTTCTTCTTCTTTATTTGAGACAATTAAAATGGCCAAAATAAAATCAATTGAATACTTCCGCGTCAAGCCGCGTTGGCTCTTTGTCAAAATCACCGATGAAAACGGTGCATATGGCTGGGGTGAGGGCACACTTGAGGGCCACGACCTCGCTGTCGAGGGCGCTCTGGACGAGATGATTACTCGATTGATTGGATATGAGGCTGAGTACGTCGTTGCTTCTTCCTTTTTGTCTTCTTTGACATTCCACTAATTTGAATACACAGTGATATTGAGCACATCTGGCAAACAATCTGGCGTCTCGGATTTTACCGTGGCGGTCCCGTCTTCATGTCTGCGCTTTCCGGTATTGATATTGCACTCTGGGATCTGAAGGGACGCAATCTCGGTGTTCCAGTCTACCAACTCCTTGGCGGAAAAGTGCGAAATAAGGTGCAAGTATACGCTTGGATTGGTGGTGATCGTCCAGCTGATGTTGAGGTTGCTGCGTAAGCTTTTCCTCTATTGTAATTACTAAAAGTATCAAGACAGGAACTAATGTAATTAAACTAAAATAGCAAAGCACGAATCGCTCAAGGCCTGAAATGCGTCAAAATGAACGCCACCGAAGACGTGAACTGGGTCGACTCTCCCTCCGTCCTTGACAGCACCGTCGAGCGCCTCAAGACCGTCAAGGCCCTCGGTCTCGACGCCGGTCTCGATTTCCACGGCCGTCTCCACAAGCCCATGGCCAAACAACTTGCCAAAGCTCTCGAGCCGCATCGCCCGCTCTTCATTGAAGAGCCGCTGCTCTGCGAACACCCGGAAGCTATCAAGCAATTGAGTGAATTGACCACAATCCCCATCGCATTCGGTGAGCGGCTGTATACTCGATGGGACGTAAAGCGGTTCTTGGAAGATCACTCGGTCGATATTCTACAACCGGATATCGCGCATGCTGGTGGTATCAGTGAGACGCGCCGCATCGCCACTATCGCCGAGGCGTACGACGTCGCTATTGCGCCTCACTGTCCCTTGGGCCCCATCGCGCTCGCTGCATCCATCCAGGTTGCGCTCAACACACCCAATTTCGTAATTCAAGAAATGTCGTTAGGTATGCACTACAACGTCGAAGCTGGAGATATCGATTTGAATACATACCTTAAAGATCAGACTGTCTTTGCTATTGAGGAAGGGTACGTTAAGGCGCCTACTGGTGCGGGACTGGGTATTGAAATTGATGAGGAGTTGGTGAGAAAGATTGCAAAGGAGACGGAGCCGTGGCAGTGTAAGGAGTTTTACGGTCCGGATGGAGGGATTCGCGAGTGGTAGTTTAGTTTGCAGGTATAATAATGAATATATATAGACTTGGTTACGGTTAGAAATATATCATAGATTCACTATCAACACACCTCAACTGCTTCAGTAGATCCCTAAGACGATCTGCATATGAATTCCCGGTTGACCACGTCAAATAGCTACAAAATAGCTCAAATTAAAAAAAAGAAAAGGAAAATGCCTCTCGGAAAGAAATGCGAAGCGGCAAATCAATATGCCGACGAACGTGGGGAGGGGGGGGCGGGGGGGGAAGGGGGGGGCAATTTACTCATGAATCATTATCGCATCCCCACTGCGGAGAAGGACAGAACAGACCGGATATGATAAACAGAAAGGAGAAAGATCCGATATTCGAGCATAGGATCGGGGTGTGATCACATGAAGTCAGTGCTGTGGGGGACTAAATAAGAATAATTTGTTGTTCGGTCACACTCATTAAGGACTTCATTCTATCTTGACAGTTGTCAATTTATCCTGTCAACAATAAATACACAGACAGGCCGACAAAATGTCAATTCCATCCCTCTTCTCGCTCGAAAACCGCACCGCTCTGGTGACGGGCGGCACTCGCGGTATTGGTGCCCAGATGGCCATTGCTGTGGCCGAAGCTGGTGCCGATGTCATACTCGTCCAGGTACCGTTTCCATCGTCCCCATCATATATGCAGAGATAATGCTAACACCCCATAAAAGAGAGACACGTCAAATCAACAAACAAAGCAAACAATCGAATCCCTAGGCCGCAAAGCATTCATCTACACAGCTGACCTGTCCTCTCGCGAGGATGTCTCGGGGCTGACCAAAACGGTTCTCGCGGATGGACACGATGTTTCAATTCTGATTACTTGTGCCGGGATTCAAAGGAGGCATCCTGCCGAAAAGTTTCCAGATAGCGATTGGGATGAGGTATCTACTAACCTCTCCTAGTTGGCTGTATGAATGATTTTTCATTGGAATATTGGAGCTGACGCCAGACAGGTCCTACAAGTCAACCTCACAACAGTTTTCACTCTATGCCGCGACATAGGCGCTTACATGCTCACCCGTCCACCATTCCCAGGCACAGAATCCACCTCCCCCAACGGCGGCTACAGAGGCAGTATCATCAACGTCGCCTCTTTAGTGTCTTTCCAAGGCGGCATCACGGTGCCGGCCTACGCCAGCGCCAAAGGCGGAATTGCGCAACTCACAAAGGCACTATCGAATGAGTGGGCTAGTAAAGGTGTGAATGTGAATGCGATTGCGCCGGGCTATGTGGCCACGGATATGAATGAGGCGCTTATAAACAATCCGACGAGAGCGGAGCAGATTCTGGTCAGGATTCCGGCGGGTAGATGGGGTAGTGCGGAAGATTTCAAAGGGCCGACGGTGTTTTTGGCGGGGAGAGCGAGTTTGTATGTTTCGGGGGAGATATTGACTGTTGATGGAGGGTGGATGGGACGGTAGTCCCTTTAAATGAAAGCCTGACTTGGAAAGAGAATACCTAGGTATTGAGCTAATGTTTTGATTGATCAACCACCATGAATAGACATCAATAATTCGTCAACCGTCCATTCCTGATTAATCCCACCACCAGCAGCAGCAGCAGCAGCAGTAGATGCCTCAATATTGCCAAACCTGCCCCCAAACATATTCAACAAACACCTCTCCACGCCATTCCTGGCCTCTCGGCTCAACGATGTCAACACCTCGGTCATATGCAAAACATACTCTGCTCTGTTCACATTGCCGAGATGATTCATAAAATGATTCAATAGAAACCCTTCTAGCTGCGGGATTGATGCCATCCAGATCGATTTGTGGTCATGCATTGCCTTGTCTAGGGTTGCGAGGCGGTCGTATGACTTTTCGTCGACTTCGATGTCGACGGTGCACATTGACAGGTTGGAGGGAGAAATGAATTTGGTGCTGTTGACATCGGTTGTAGCGGTGGTGGCAATCGTGTTATGATACTTTGATGAAACACATTCCTGAGTCATAACCCCAATATAGAATAAACAAGCTATACGATCGTGTTCATAAACATTCGCCAACGCATCGTCTCCATTCCGCATGCTATCCAGGAACGAGCTCCGTAATATCGTGACAGCCTCGTAGATGGAGTGATAATGCCGTAAGCCCACAGATTGCAGATTACTTGAATTAGCCATTAGACTTCGCATGTCTTGCACAAAGGAGATCAGCCATAGAGAGCGGAGTTTTGTTATCTCAGAATTGTCGGAGTTGCTGCTGTGGATGCGGATGCCCGCGGTGGTGGTAGGCTCGAGAAGAGGCGTGCTTTGCCGTGAGATGCGGAGACAGCTGAATGAATCTGATATCTCGGATATGTTGTTGGAGGGATAGAACCATGACGGTTTCGACATTAATGATATCCTACGCGATCAGCTGTCGGTCACATGACTGTCAACGAAAACGGGGCTTACAATTGCAGCACCAGTCCTAGTCGCCAATTCTGTTTCAACGACGCTAATCCTCCGCGTGCTTGGATCATCCTATCCAATCCATCGCGATGAATGCGCCAGACTGCTTCCGTGCCCCAGTATCTCTTTTGACAATAATCAGCTCAAAAAGCCATCCTTTTCACTCAAGGAGCCAAAAGAGGACCCACCTCGAAAGTAAGCAATCTCACAACAGCCGCAAAAGTAGCATCATTCAACGCCATATTCTCATCCTGCATCCACTGATTAATCAAAGAGACAGCCTCAGATTTGTACCGAAGAACTTCTACGGCGTCCTTTCGGCCGTGTAGGTAGGCTAAATGAGCCGCTGAATGCGCCAATATGCCATAAAAGGATGCCGCATTTGAGAGGTCAAGAGGGAACCAGACGTCCCGCATGGGGTTGAAGTTGACATTCAGCGATGCGGAAGTGTCGGTGTCGAACATCATTGCGGCGTGCGATGTTAGCCCTGTACTCATTAGTCTCTTTAGTCTCTGGTCCAAGGCAATAATGAAGCAGTACAGTGATGGAGTAACTCATGATGCCGTGTCGTCAGACTTATCGGAAATGTATCAAAAGGATCTAACGCGAGCGGCGATAATATATGATCCATAGTCAATATCGGAGCATTTTCGGATATAAGTTCGTCGTAGTATTTGTTCAATAGGTCATCTTGCCAAAAGGTGTCGAAAATTTGCATATCCTGGTCGGACATGCCAATTAATTGGTTATAATCGTTGGGAATGAGTATCGCGTGATCATTAAGGCTAGGTATATCTGACTCTCCGCTTGAGCTGTTGAGGTCTGTCGAGTCAATATCCATGGAATCAATATCCTTCATCGCCGATGTCGAATCCCCTTCGTTCAAATCCATCGGCTCAGGTTTGATAAGTTCTTTAGCAGCTAAAGCTCTTGGCTTTTGCTTTGATCTTTGCTCGTTGAGACTTTTCTTAGCTTTCTCTTCCTCTTCTTGATGCTGAAGGATTTTCTGCTTCCTCTTGCGCCATGACTGCCGCATTGCATAGCTACGGGCTCGATGTGCATCTTCAAATGTAACGAATTCAAATGTCTGTGTTGTCGGTTGCTTGGCCATGGTGATCCAAGTAGTTTTGATGCTTTGTTGTTGAAGATCTGGCTTGGAACGCGATGTGGTCTGATATGCCCAGTCCTGTCCTCAAGAGGGACGCATTGCGCGTAACTTTGTGCAGTTCTCACTTAATCGGAAATTTCATAAATCAACGATTCCAATCATGATATAGACTCATATTATACAATTCGGATATCGAAGCTTTGCTCTCTATCGTGTTAGAATGTCGTCAGATGTTAGGAAGAAAAAGCGGCGAATCTGCTCCTCTCGGCCCCACTAATCTCCGATCCCCATACAACGCATTTCCAGCGCTGATTGGTCAATGCATGCAACACTGAATCACTACGAAATGAGAAATACGAGAAGAGAATGTAAAAACAGGTCAGTGTATTATCCTCGAATGCTTGACTATCAATATCTTCAATATTGTACATTAGTTATATTTAAGAACGTCCCAGATTATATCCACTCAAAAATTCCCAAAGCAGAAACAAGACGACCATCTCTCCATGAATGCTGTTTACTCTTCGGAGGCAATTTACAAGGCAAAGACAGCAAGGAGAGCGGCAACAAGACCAACAGCTCCGCTGGCCTTGTTAGCGCTGGCAGCACCGGTGTAATGAGGGACGACACCGGTAGAGGTCTGGCTGGAACCAGGGAGAGAACCAGATGAGGTGGCAGCGCCAGTGGTCTTGGAGGAAGCAGATGTGGCGACGGTGGTGGCGCCAGCTGACGTGACAGTGGCAGTGGCAGTGGCAGTGGTTGCAGCACCGGTAGAGGTGGCAGCACCAGTGGTGGTAGCGGCAGCAGTGCTGCCGGTACCAGAAGAGGCAGCAGTGGAGGTGCTGCCAGTGCCGGAGAAGGCGGCAATACCGCTCTGGATGGCATCAGTGATACCAGAGGAAAGTTCGCTGGCAACGCCGGCGAGAGAGGATGGAACCTTGTTGGAGATCAAGGTAGCCAGGCTCTGGGCAGCAGTGAGCTGGTTCTGAAGACCAGTCTCGACCTGGCCACCAGCACCAGCGGCGACGAGAGCAGCCTTCTTAGAGATGAGGTCGTTGATGGCGGTCTGGACATCGGTGCTGAGGCCCTGGACGGCGGTGCTGAGGGTAACAGCATCAGTGGTGCTGAGAGTGGACTCGCCCTGGAGAGAAGAGACACCGCTGTTGGTGACAGTGATGATGTTGGAAGAGTCGGAGAGAAGGGAGGAGACGTCACCGCTGGAGTAGGAGTTGATATCGGAATCGAACTTCTTCACGGCAGTATCAACAGCGGAGACGACAGACTCGAAAGCGGCAACATCACGCTGGACCTTCGAAGCCCGGCGATCGACGTAGGAAGGGTTGGCAAGAGCCTGGGCAGAGAGGCCGATGGCGATAACGGAAGTGGTGGTGAACTTCATTTTGATTAACGAGTGTTTTGATAAAAACAGCTACTGTATTGAACGAGTGTATTCGTGAACGAGGAAAGAAAAGCAGGAGGGATGATTAGTATGAACTGCTGCTGTTGGCTTGGGTGGCTTTCGAAAGAGAGACGCAAATAGGACAGGAACGAGCAAGTCTTATATACCTCGAGGAGGTGCCATTGCGGCGACGATCATATGCCAGCCCTCCCCGTTACATTGTCCATGGTCCACCCCCGACATCACCTGCCAGCCGAGGCTTCCACGCAAATACGAGCTCTGAAAGGGTCTCCACTGCCATGGTTTAATCTCCACCATGACCTGGGTGCGTAGTCAGGTACAAGGATCACAGAATGGACCAAGCCCGATGAAGTATTGTCTTGTCCTATAGGCTGAGGCTAGCCATGGCTGGGCGTTTGGCGCCATACTGGGCTGTTAGTTCACAATTGTCGGCCCAGGATTGAGGAGCAAGTGCATATCATGCATGACTCGACCAGGATGTCATTGCCTTGTTCGACTCATTTCGAGTAGTGGCCGAGACTTGATTGATTGCGCGTTCATTTTTAGAAGCATTTGCCTCTCGAGTTGATCTTCGTCTACCACAATGTCTTACATTTATTTCTTTTGATCATATTCTCAAAGCTTGTGACGAATCTTACTAGAGACAACGAAGATGAGTGCAACCATCACGAGCCGCTTTCCAATCCGGATCAAAAGGCGAAGATCAATAAATAATTCGGGCCAGTAGCCGCGATGCCAAGTAGACGACTGGATCAGAGAGCTGGTAGCAAAATTAGACTGAGACATTTGATCTAGACTGCCATAGCTCGGGTGGCTTCTAGCTTGATTTTCCTTTTCATGAGCATCTGAACGCAGGAAACTAAAAATCTGATTGATTCCTGCGCCGTCCAGCGCGATAGCTATGGAACGGCCGGCTATTCGCCATTCGTGCATACCATGTCGTAGCTGTATGCAAGATGAGTTCAGCATGTGTCAGTACAGTAACAGCCCGCATGAAGGAATCGTCTAGAGACATTACAGCAACAACTAGGCCGCATTAGGGTTGTGGCCGACGCCATTCGCGGTCAGATTACCCAGGATGGGCATTGTTGCCGCTGATTCGATGGAGTACCCCAGATTCCCGTTGGTACTGAGCGAGGGGGGCCGGGGTAATTTAAGTCATCAAATCATATGCTTGGACGCTGTCGACAGTCTGGAGTTGCGGCCTGGATGTGTAGTATCGGATGACCCCGGACCCGTTCATTATGAGTATTTTCTTTATTCCCTGCTTTTCCCACTAAATTCTGCTCTAAAATTTCTCCGCATAATTCAATCTAATCTAAGATTTCTGTCGGCCATAAAGTTCTACTAAAGTACTGTGACTAGACTGCGTACTATATAAGAAGGGGAGTGCTCCGCATACGCAGGTGAAAAGGGGGCTGGGAAATAAAATCACGCAAAAACATGGACTATTTGGCTAGAAACTTGTTACACACTGCACGTATTGGTCGAGTACTAGGATACCGTCTGCCTGGATCGTTGCCTCTGCGGTCCTTGATGACGGCCCTGCCCTAAGCGACCTCGGGATCTTATCTGTACCCATAGGTAGTAGAGTAGATCTTTCTGAATCGATCATCGCTCTTCTACGATCAAAAAAGGAATCACTTTGCGATGAGAAAACTCGAATGTAAAATCACATTTCTTTTACAAAAATACACGTAGCTCGCAGAATTTCCCGAAATGGCGCCTTCGGCCTGGAAGTAACGGTGACATTGGCTCTACATATGTTACTATTTACGGTCAATGACTCAGTGGCCACTCACAATCGACTGAATTTTATTGAGCTTAACCATTCGTCAATATACGCGATGATCCGATTGGCCACTATACGTAGAAAGGTGCAAATTAGTAGTACATAAGCGTAAGTGGCGAAGTGTACGTAGTCTAGCGAGACAAGAAAGCAACGGGAAAAGCGCTCAGACTTACTTAAGTTGGATACATACCTCCAAGCCTCAGAAGCCCCAAAATTGACCAGTCAACCACTCATTCTACAGGGAGCTAAAAGTAGAGGACCCTGAGCGGAGGACTCGAAAGAGTTGGTGTGTTGGTCACGTAAGAGAAACTCGGAGAACCAGTCCTTTCAACTGTACGCTCTGAGGAGTATCTTGGCGTTGTCTCCATCCAGGCCGTCCCCCGCGATGGATTCAAGTCACATTCCTGAGCTATTTGTTATGCAGTCGCCTGTTTGGTGCTTAGTTTATGCGCTGTACCGTTGTTGATTTGTGCTTTTCACTCTGTGTACATGTACAGTGTGATAGAGGAGTAGGTACCCAACCGGTTATTGTGTATACGGCGTCGCAGAGAAATCAAGGTCGAGAATTACAGGTGACGTGACTACGGGACTTCCTTGAACATTGCACGACTCAAGAGGTCTGAACGAGTCTTATTCGTGATTGGTAAGAATTGTTTGTTTTCAGTAACCTTGTAACCTTGTTCCTGGCCTAGATGTGCGTTAATCTATTCATGCATGCTCCTATCCACTGTCTAGGAATAGATCTACATCAACAATCATACAACATATATGAACTTGAAAGGTTGAAAATGAGGACCGAAACTCATATCCAATACAATTCCGTCATCCTCATTTGTGATATTGCAATGCATTTCACCGACCAACATTGACACACTCCTGCAAATCTCTTCCCAATTCCTCCATCTCAAACAGCCAAGGTTCGAGGCAAATTACTACAACACTGCCCCAACGCACTTCCAGAACGTTTTGCCAAACAGCAAACATCTGCATACTGATTTCAAAAACCTGCAATATCACATGGACCTATTAATCTAATATGACTCATGAATTTGCAATCTGTCGAAATCTGGCCTGCACGCCGCAGGGGGGCAATCAACCAGGTTGTCGGCTCGCTTACCTAGGCAAACACAAGCAGCATAACCAAACAAAATCCTTGGAAAACAGCCCTCTTGTACAGGCGTTTTACCCTGTTTATGTCGCCGTGGTGGCCATTCACATACCCCAACTTCAACTTCTCGGGGACCCAGAGGTTCTAAACAGTTCCTGGATTTTTGGGTTTGAGTTTGGAGATTGGTTGGGCTAGTCACGCCATCAGGGGCAGCCACCAACAGCTAGTTTTATTAAACATTTGAAAGTTGGGGGCATGTGCCCCTTACATAGGCGAACTTCCAAAAGTGACTTTTGTACATGTGACTGAAGTATGATTTAGTCAGCGTTGGAGGATCGGGAGAACTGTATACGAGCTGAGCTACGTATGGCTGACTCGGGGAATTGATCATTTCAAGTCGCCTCCGCAAATATACCGATTGCTCAACTTTTCATACCCTGCTGGTCTGTCGGGCGAAATTAGGGCTAGACCGCTTGCCTACTACATACTCATCAGAACCGAAGAGCAGGAGATCCCCTCATCCTTCCCATTTCCCAATCTCAGGTATTCACCTGTATCTCGATCAATCCTTACTGTCTTTCTTCATAACTACATCATCAGATTCATCCATGGAGAACGGCATATCTGACTATCCCGGGCTTACAACTACTTACAAAGAGCTATAATTCAACTCCCAGCAATCGAAAGTCACCGAACTGCAGTAACTCGATCCACGCATTACCACCGTACAAGGAATACACGAGCAGCAAATTCTCATTTATAGAGAGGAATTGAGATAAGCTCCGTACTTGTGTTTCATCTGATATCACCGTGATATCCTTCGGATTGGTTAAAAAATCCCCGACATCATAAACCTAGATCAAATGGCGTCGTTGATGGAAGAAACCTGAAAGGAAGAAAACCAAGTCGCTATCCAAAGTTTGGTGCACATGTACTATGTTCAAACACTCAGCTCATATCTAGGGATCTATCTCAAGGTCCTCACTTTCTCTTCGGCTTATTCTTCCTAAGATCTCACGTCCAAGTTCCCTCGAATATCCACGCAGCATAACCTAAAACAATGAATCACGCCATTTTCTCTATAGGGACGAGAAAGAGCAAAAGAATTGATGAAGACTTATGCTTCGTATTGATGCGATACCACACAATCCGCCTAAGAAAGCCTCACGCTATGCTTGATTTGAAAAAGCTGACATGATATATGATGAAAGAGACATGATTTAACATGCTGCGATGCACAAAAAAAGGTCGACGAAAATGAGACTTATTTCATGCCGTATACTTTGAAATAAGATGCTAAAAACAACGAAATTAAAGGCAAGGATGCAGTGATGGACGCTTGGATTTTGGGGCCGATGGATGCGCAACATATGCACAATCTGGGGTAGGAGGTCTGTCGTTTAGGTGGTGTGGAAGTGTATGGTTCATTTTCTCTATGCTGATGCTTATTTTCTCCTGTTGATGGATATGAAAGGCATCACATTGGACTAGAATGAGGTTATGATGTCGAGGTCAACACATAAGACCGAACATCTGATGTTGACAAACCCATCTTCGGCGGCCTCAGTATATCTCCTTCACCAAAAGCAGACCAGATCACGTCTCATCCTGAGAACGATTAGCATCATTTGAGATTTGCTCTCCACAGCCGAGAACATATTCAGCAATTTTAGGAGATCAGCGATATAGGCCTACTTCAGAAAGAGAATCAACCGCCTCTCCAGCAGCACCAACACCACCAGCCCTACCCCCCACCATCCCTGACAGCTGTGCCAACAACGCACCACAAATAACAAACGCACGTCGCGAAGCCAAATCTCTGCGCGCCATCTCATTAAGCCAGTTAGCTGCTTTCTCTAGAGCTTGTCTCGAGGCTTCTGACGTGGAGCCGGGACGATGAAGCGGGAAGTCGATCAGAAGAACGGCGGTGGCTTGCACGGTGTAATGAAGCATACACCACCAGGGAGCCGCTTGGTTGAACCATATACCATCAAACTCGGCCGGAAAGAGATCCAGCATACGACAGGCTGCCTGAACACAGGAAGCGGCGATGCGAGTGTAGAAACCGTTGTCTCCGGGAGAGGTAGATGGTCTGTCAAAGTAATGTAGACAAGGCTTACACGCTAAGATCGTAGCACTGTAGTAATTTAGTGCGAGGCTGAGACTATAACGATCACGCGCCACAAGCGAGCCGTCTTCTTCAACAAATTTGAATCCAGCTGGTAGCTTGGAAAGCCAAGTTTCGAGCTTCGCGTTTGCATCTGTTATAGCGGCTTCGGCATCCCGGGCCGAGTTCTGAACGATCTCGGGGGCGTAAAGAGTTTCGACGATCTCTCGCATAATCCGGGTAAGATCAACGTAGCATACAAAGTAGAGCACCATGTTTGGTTTCAATATATCCTTTGCGTTTCGAATGGATTGCGCGTCTAGCGCCGCTGGTGTCTCGCCAACGGGTCTTGTAACGACATGTGCGAGGAGATTGTTGCGGGCTTTGTGGTCTGTCATGATCCGAATAACCTCTGCGTCGTTGTATTCATGTTCTTCGAAAGGTACCGGTAATGGAGTAGTGCAAAAGTCGTTGTCCAAGTTTAACGGTCGACCGGTCATGTTACCGAGAATGGTCTCGAGGGTGTAGAGCGACCACCAGACTTTGTAGCGGGATTCTTTTGAAGGGAGTGTCACGTAATTGCTTTCGCTGCGTAGATTGAGCCCCATGGCAGTTGCTGATCGAATCGCAATACCGCATATTCGCCATGCCCTAGGTCTGTCAGCTATATTCACCTCACTATCATGCAATTAGGACGAACCTGTTAACATGTCCCGAGGCCAGCAAAAAAAGTGCCAGCAAGCCCTCAATTTGCACTTGTTGCAGATCCGGATGTTCCAAAAGAGTATTCGCCTTCATACCGAGCTTCCATGCCCGCGAAAAGTACAACAGTGTATCGTCATCTGTCGCCATCAAATCGGGATGCATCTGACGATGAAAACACCGCGACGACGTAGCAAAAACCAGATTCAGGATTGAAAGCCATCTACGACCTGGCCTGACAATGGAACTCGTATAGAACGTATTGACCTGGCGGACGAATGTCTCCGGCACTATAATGGGAAATGTCGGATGTACAGTAGTAAAGAAACACTGTACGAGACTGTTCGCAATCGCGTGTGGTGGTCGTGCCAGTGGTTCCGCGTCTTCGAGGATAGGGATATCTTCGTCGTCTAGAAAGTAAGTCACGGATGCAATCGCGTTACGGTCCTGATCAACCGGAGTGTTTGAAGGATTGGCATCGCTGCTCGTGGCTAGAGGGGAAGCGTTGAATTCCAGGTCGCGCTTGAGATTGTATAGCCAGGAAGTCTCCGAGTGTTTGCCCACGAAACCGAGAGCTTTGGAACGTTCATTGCGGTTAAAGTCCTCCTCTGTGTAATCGGCGCCGCTCAGGAAGCTGGCCACAATGGGGCGTGCGGCCGGGGTTCCTGTAAAATCTGCATCAGAAGGACCCGAGTCCGATGGCCCAGACCGAGCCGCAGGTGTTGAAGCCTCATCGATGGATCCGTCTCCTTCAAGCTTATACTACAGACGCTACGTTAGGATGTCGCTCGGCGGCAATATATGGGACGCACGGCGAAGAAAAAGAAAGGAAAAGAAAAGAAAAGAAAAGAAAAGAAAAGAAAAAGAAAAACTGCCAGAAGGTGAATCATCGAAGCATAGATGACCTACTTTAGCCAAGAGGTCTTGGATGAGTTGACTATCGTTGGAATCAAGTTTCGGTTGCAGCTCAGTGAAAAGCTGTTCGTATTCTTGTACCTGCTTCGAAAGATCTCTGAGTTGCCTATTAGATGAAACACCAGAATGTTAGCCACGAATAACTTTCAAGCCATCGGTGATTCAAAATCAAAAAAGGGATGTTGGGTTAGTGACTTTGCTGTTCGTTCTCGCTTGCGGTCACCATAGAGACAAGTCAGACCAAGGTCTTGACATCGCTGGCATGTTGGACGATCGCCACTACACTTGGTCTTTTGCTCTCGACAAGATTCACAGGCATGACCAACCCGTTTGTTTACATTTGACTGCTCTGACAGATTCGTGGCTCTAGGAATGGCCACTTTGGCGGCGCCTCCTCCAGCTCGGCTTAGGGAGGGGTGATGGTGGTGGTGGTGCTCATTAGGCGCACGGAATCGAGGTTCCCCCGCGATGCCTGCAGTACCGATAGAAGAAGTAGGAGAATCTGACAACGGAGGAAAATTGGCAAGATTGCCGACGAGTTGGTTGACCGCTAGTGATGGACGACGTGGAGGACGATGTTGTTCGTCGTCCATCTTAGACAGCACCCCTTAAGCACTTAAAATGGACGGAGTATCAAATAGTGCAAGCCGAGCTAAAGAAAATTAAACTATTTCGCGAAGATAGAAGGAAAGGCGCATTCATTGGGGGGAAGCCCATGTCGGCCCGAAGCAGCCTAGGAGGCAACTTGCTCTCCCATATCCTTTTCTTGTTTTGCCCCCGTAGTTCAGTTGGATATAAAAACGCAAAAACAAGCTTGCAGAGGAAACAAACTACTGACTACAGGAAGATGATTGGGCTCCGGGGAGATAGGTCGTAAAGACGAGAATGTAAAAATGCTGCATCATCAATCTCGCCCATTTGGTAGGCCGGAAGACTTGTCCGTGAACAAATCTGGCCGAACAAAGCGGGTCTAGTCTCTGGTTAAATGAGATTCTTCATTTCAGACCACTCAGATCGAGCTGGAAACAATAGCCATATGATATTCATTGGACTGCACAGGAGGATATTAGAAATAAATGTACCCCGTTCTGGCAGCTGTCCATTTCAATTTCGACATCCACTCCTCTCCTCTGATGTTCAATCCGTGCTCTTCCAACCCGTAAAGCCTTCCTCTCTTGTCGACTATCAACACGGCTCTGCCGAAGTTCGTGCTCTCGTCCCAAGACAGCACTGTACCCTACAAGTTGCTATCAAGATGGACGCTGATTGACACGGAGTTGCCCGTCCATAACGTTCCAGCCGGTGCAGTGGCGGCTTTGGCTAATGGGAAATCTCTGCGGGTCGAGTCATAGCCACCAGGAGGAAGTCTTCTTCATGAATAATGACAGGGTGAGCATCTGCGGAACTGGACAATCCCCGCCAGGACCCAATTGCCGATAACTGAATTCGAAGCCCAATGATCAAACTATTTCTAGTGATATTTCTAGATCCCCAAAAATCTTTTCCCTCGCTAGGATCTATGTTCCACCTATCATGATCGTTTCCTCTTTAGCCGTTAAGCCCAACCAGCAGAAAACTCACCGCTCCGATTCTCCTTCCTTCCGGCCGACAAGGAGCGTCTGGCACCGTTCATACAGATGGAACGTCCTAGGAACGAGGAGACCGGGGAAATCAATCAGCTGAATATGGGACGGGATCGACGACTCGCGTACACCTTCGCTATCGCAATCATTTAATTAAGTCCTACACCGCGTGCTGGAAGTATCTTCCGATTGATCTCCCTGCTGAAGCGCATAAAACAATAGCCGGTCAGGCATCGCTTTATGTGGACACAAATCGATACCATACGTCTCATACCACCATCGCGTAGGTCCTTTACGTCCGAAAAACAGCGGATGCGCATCGCAAAGAGCCGGCGAAGCACGAAAGCAAGCTGCAGCACTTTGAATCGATCGCGGACTTGAGTGACGGGAATTTATGTCTCACTAGACATAAAGTGCTAAGGACTTCTACAGTCAACGAATGCTACGTTGCTTCTGCGATGTGATGTCGGGTGGCGATTTCTCAAACGCAGTGACGTTTCCTACTACACGGCTAGACTCGATCGTTCGGCTCGAACGATTGTTCTTTGTTGACAGAAGAACCAACGAGCTCAAAAACGTGTTCCTGGCCACGGACATATATGTTGGGAGTTGCGGTTGTATGATATCAGATTGTCGTGAAACTGACGTTGCCTTGCCACATCACGTAGGAAGGCAGTCAGCGCGACGACCAGTCGAACTCCTGTTGAATTAGTATATGTTGATCGATCCATCTTCTTCCCCTTGTTTGGACGGGAGTTTCATCCGCGGAAAAAACGTGATGGCGGGTATGCCGATGATTATGTTAAGTGCATATTTTCTGCGCTCGACTAATTCTTACGCAATGCACCTGGATAAGGCTGGTTCGACTCAGCTGTACAGGCCGTAAATCGGCAATTTGTGTCTGGAGTCAGCCGGAGAGGAAAATTATCTGCCGTGAAGAGTCGTTGTTGGTGTAAGATGGGAGAAAAGTGATGAGGAGGCGACGTCGAGGAAGGTGGCGAAACGACGTCACAACCTCTGCCGCTCTTCACCCCGTGATTCGCTCCTCTCTCCACCGCTTACCAAGTTGATATCGAACGACCTGCCAATTGATAACTGCCGCTCGATCAGGCAAATTTTTCTCCATCCTACATGCTGGTACAGCTGTGCATGAGCCTGGGCTTTCCGGTAAGGCAAAGGGAGCTGTGAGAATGTGTAGGTTTGGGGGGTTCGTTGTCAGCTCAATATTGGGTGCGGCCAGTCCATCAGTCCAAAGCAACCGAAAGACCCTCCAATCTCCAAGTCAGAGCAGCGATTGGTAATTCATTGTGAAACCAAACCATCGATTCGTCTCGCGCTTGTTGTTACCGGGCTCAACCGTAGTAATTCGTCGCTCATCCGGTGTTTGACAATTGCGTGCAGCTGACCCGTGGCTTTAAACCCGACAACTGTGTAATTGGAGTTGAAGAATTCTTTATTTCAACTTCAATTGCACAACTATCGCCGGTCGCGCCCGAGTCTTTCTTCGAGTCTATTCACGAGTCTATTTTCGAGTCAATCAGTTACTTGCAGACTGCGAACATCAATGCCACGATCGATTGTCGGTATAGAGATTAGCCGTACGCCAGCGCTAACGCTCGTCCAATTCGCGACCGTCACTACTATGCGACATGACAGGATGATTGAGACGTCGGATAGTCTGAATAATGAGGTTCCGGCATCCGCGCCATGCTTCCGAGTCCAATGAACGATTACAGCCCATGGTGGCGTTGCGCTGTATGCGCGACCACGAGCGAGCGCCATGTACCCGTATCGCAAGTAAGAGGGAGTAAGACATTGCTACTAATCAGACGCGCAACAATCGGTTGATTAATTTCGAACCCTGTCAATTCTTCTATCATGGTCCTCCCAGATTCCTTAGATGAAGGACGTCCACAGACTCTCCCTAAGCAGTCATTCACACCGTGCTAAGAGTCTTCCTCTACTAAGAGTGCAGCGTCCTGATCTGTCATAGAACTGCAGGCCGTCATCACCAACAAATCATCTACATTTATAGTCTCTAGCCTAGCTTTCTCTGTTCCGGGACACTTATACATTCACAACTCGTGCCGACTCTTGATACCTTGTCAGCAGCTACGATATCAAACAATGCAAACATGAAATAAACTGGAATCCACCTTCTACCATTAACTAAGCCCATCCTCAATCAAGAAAAATGAAACATTTCCGCGATAATCAAAACGCATCACATGATTAATTGGCGACCGACCAATCGTAAGCCGGCATAAGCGCTAAACCGCATCCGTAACCGCAGGGTTTTCCCGCTCAAGCCCTAATCGCACGATCCGAAACAGACCAACCCGCGCCAAGCCCATCAACTCGACTCCGCTAAAGCAACCAACGCAAAAAAAGAGCCACTCTCCCATCGTAGTAGGTTTCCTCGTCGTCGTCGCCCAATCCGTCTTGCCTTTCAACTTCGAAAAATCACCTTCGAACTACATATCATCAATTCAAGATGGAATCCGCCAAGGTCCCTGTTAAGCTCGTCAAGGTCACCCGCGTTTTGGGCCGAACTGGTACGTTTTTGTTTACTAGAGGGATTGAGGGAATGGATTCGCGGGAGGGAACAGGCAAGGGCAGAGAGAGAAGCAGGATTGGACGCGGCAGAGAAAGATATCGAAAAACAGCGCAAAAAATGGAGGATCGGGAGATTCTATACACTACAATAGCTTCACATTGAACTTGAATCGAACTCGGCAATGAAACGGACAGGCGTACACTGCTGGCCTGGAAGAACGAATTTTGCTTCTCTCTGCTCTCCACCTTCGATTTTCGCTCCCTGCGTACCAAATCTCAATCGCGACATCCGTGAACAAAACAATGGACTCAAAACTAATATATTTCTTTCACAGGTTCTCGCGGTGGTGTCACCCAAGTTCGCGTCGAGTTCATGGATGACCAGACCCGTTCCATCATCCGTAACGTCAAGGGACCCGGTACGTCTCACCCTCCAATCCCCTACACTCACAGAGTTCTAATATTTTGATCCTACAGTCCGCGAAGACGACATCCTCTGCCTCCTCGAATCCGAGCGCGAAGCCCGCCGTCTCCGATAGACGCCTTTCCCTTTTCGCTTAAATCAAAAAATTTCGAGAAAAAATGGCAAAATATACGACGAAATGGATGGAGCTGTAGGAAAGAACGAGGGGAGAATTTGGGTTTTCGATCGTCGCCTTTTCACTATGACGGTTATTTTTCGCTCTTGATATGAACCGATTTTGTGAGGGAATGATCGACTTAGGCTCGACTTTTTTTTCTAGCGACTTTTCTACTTGTTTCAATGACATATCGACGAAATGGGAGGAGATGAGGAAGATCATGTCATAGGTCTTTTACCATATTTTACCACAATGTGTCACATAATTGAACCCAAGACAATACTTAACGATGACAAGACCGTTGAATGGGATTGGAAAAATCGGATGGAGTTTACATTTCTTCTTTTTTTTAGAAAAAAAAAAAAAACATCAATCCATTTCGATTTACATTTCAGAGTATTGATATGCACGTCCTACAGAGACAAGCTTGGAAGCGGCATAGTATGATCGATCAGGCGTGAGACCAGACTCTTTCTGTGGTACGTAAGAGTATGTATGTCTTATAACCTTCCTAGGTCGGTATGCGTGGAAACGCATGGGCGGACGCTGCATGTCGTCAGCAAGCTCCATCCCGGACAATTCAGATTGATTGAAGATTAGCACAAATCGAAGGTTGCCTATGTACCGCTTGGGTGCATATCAATTGATAAGTGTCCAACAACACAATACGTACATGTCCGGTCAACCGACAGTTACTCAGCGCCGTCTTGAGGCAACACTAGTTCATCAACGTTTCCGCATACTCTGGAGAACATCCGTACCTAGGTATAATACAATATCCGTGTATGATGGCTGGAATGCCGACATCCGTGTCGTCACTCACCAGTCGCTTATCCGTCTACATGGACACAGGAGCAACTACAAGTAGCACCCCCTTCCGTGCACTAATGTTTTACAATAAGTTAATTGTGATCATATAATCGAATCTATTCCATCAATCCCAACTATCTATCGACCAAGGTAGGTAGGCAACTAGCCAGGCTTTCATTATACTTCATTAAGGAATGTATCTCTTTCCACCAAAAGGAGTAAACAACATCAAAAGAAAAATCCCCAAAACGCCTCAAGGTTGCCCCATGCTTGCCTTCCAACATTACATTAAGGAGTGTTTCGTGAGCAAATCAAAGTATGTAAACCTGTGTATATATATGTCCCTCATATCAAGTCGTTATCCATAACCCTTTTTTTTTTTTTATCACTTTTTCTTTTCACCCTTCTCTTACATGGAAGGGTGTTTTGGGAGGTGATTAAAGCACCCGGTGAACAATAGGCTTCTTTGCATCGTTCCATTTGTGGCCCCAGCTGGGAGAGCCGGTGCCTGTGACTACGGGGCCGGTTGTGGTTCCTGTGCCGATGAGAGTGGTGCTAGTTGTGGTTGTTGAGGTGGGCTTTGTGGTTGTTGTGGTTGTCGTGATGCCTGTCTCTGTTCCGGTGGCTGTTCCGGTGGCTGTTCCTGTGGCTGTTCCGGTAGTAGTGCCAGTAGTGGTCCAAGTCGTGGTTAGGGTAGATGTAGAAGTAGACTCTGCAGGCGGAGGAGGTGGGATGACAGCGGCTGTAGTGGTTGTAGCCGTCGTCTCAGGAACACTAGGCGCAGTCACAGTCACAGTCACAGTCGCAGTGGTAGTCTCAGTATGCGTCGTCGTAACCGGCAAGGGACACGCAGTCCCCGTCCCGGACCCAACAGGCACAACAACAGGAGTCGTCGTGGTAGTCACAGGAATGACAGTAGTCCAAGTCGAAGTCCACACGGAAGTAGTAGATGTAAGCCAAGTAGAGAACACAGTCGACGAACCCCTCGTTCCAACGGAAGTGGAGCAGGGCACAAAAGTGGTTTTTGTGATTGTCTCTGTCTCCGTTGCGGTGCTCCATTCGCTTACGCTGGTGGTGGTAGCGGTGACGGGAGGAATGGAGGTGGCGGTGATGGTGCTGGTCTGAGGTGGAGGTGGAGGAGCAATACCGGTGCCAGTGCCATAGTGTCTGCGTTCAGCCCAGTAGCCAGGGAAGGCGAGAGTAGAGCCGATGAGGGCTGCGCTGACGAGGATAGAACGCATCTCAAGAGGTACTTGTTGATATAGGTATGGAACACTTTGGTCTCCGGTTGCAAGCCTATAGCGAGTGAGGCCGCTTAATCAAGAACTATAACGAACGAACGGATCGAATCTGCCGGATGAAAGATTACTTGACAACAGCGACAAGATCTTTATATCTACCTGCTCACTAAGCGAGCACGCCAGCCCAGAGCTAGTGCCCGATTTAAATCCAATGCCAACTTCCATGGTAGTACGGCACGTACGTAGTATAGAGCGGGCGGTGCATTTGCAACCGCAATACACCGTACGGCCTCTAAACAGACATCCCGGTGGGATGCCATCAGGTAACACCGAGACAGGTCCAAGTTCCAAGACCAGCACCAGGATCGTGGCCCATCTCGGGGGCTCTGACTGGCTGTGGAGCCGAGTGGCAGGATATACGTACAACAAGAAAAGACATACTACGTACGAACTTGCTTTTGTGCGTAGAACCTACACGGAGCATTCTCGGTGGGCGGATTGGTGAGGTTCTATAGATAAAGTGGCTCCATCTATGCTCGGCCGGACCGGACTAGCTAGCTGCATTGCTGGGTCGCCGAAAGTTTGCCTGTTTATCGCTCATACACTGACATACTGACACTGACACTGACATGGACATGCTGACCAGAACATGGTATTGTGAAGATTGCACAGTCATTTTCCGGGTGCAGCATTCAACCGAGCGTCGCACCCGTACTCTATACTCCCTTGTGCCCCATCTCAGAATCAGAGAAAATAAAAAACAGAGGGAGAAAAAAGAGCCGCTAATGTCAGCAGATGGCCGTAGTCCATATCGGGTAAGGACTGTCTCAGTTCCAGAACCGAGCAGGATTTATCACGAATTACTATGTAGTAATACATGACCGCAAAATGGCCGGGCTACTGGCCGAGTCTTTAAATCATGACTCTGATATCTTTCAGCCCTCGTAATCGTATCATTATTGTCTGTTCTTACAAGGTGGCAAAGGCTGCCGTGTACCGATGGATGGGATGATTCTCGGGTTCCCGAAAATCTACACGTCTATACTTAGCAACAGCAATGTTTGGGTCAGTTTTTGGTGTGGCAAGAAGTACCACGGAAGTACACAGGATTTGTCAAATTTATCGAACGTCCGTACCTAGTAGGGTAGCTATTGTTGCTATGGCTTTTCCTAGCGGCTGCCATACGAAGGATTATCCATGTCTCCTGTTGGTGATCATGTACCACGTACTTGGAGTGTTCACTAGTGTTCTACTTTGTAGTACGCAACCGATTGAAAGATCCAGAACAACGGTTAGTCCGCGCCACGACTCGTATATGCCCACTTAGTCCATTTAGTCCATCGCTAGACACGAGCCGGTTCGCTTACTGACAGTTGGCCCCATGAGGTCATCCATTCGAACAGCCGGCATCACTTATCTACTATACAGTACCTTCTAACACTGAATCCAAATTGACCACTTCTGATATTGCGATTTCATCTTGTCATACACTATCAAACTGTCCCAGTCGGAATTGAGATATGTGAAGGATGTTGTGCGACTCCGGAAAGAGAAGATATAAGACATACATATGCACATGCTGAGTTGGTATGTTTAGCCCCAGCCCGGTCAACGGCCTCATGCAGGTTGCTCCACCATGAATGTTATCACTACAAGCACTATGTATATTGTTCTACGGTGACATGATTGACACAGTACGTCGATCAATCTGAAAGAAATAAAAACCACAAACGAATTGCGACTGTCTCACCGTCCAACAAACCAAACAGGAAATCGTCTTCTCGTCTACCTAGGCTTGACCAATTTAGCATCCACTTTTAGTCTTTTACTCTATGACAATTCTAGATCAAGCTAAGAAGCCCGAGTTCTGATGGAAAACCCTTGATAACTACATATGGCATAGTCTATGGTACAGGTGACTTTTTGGGGATTTGGGAAGTGAGACATTACGATTGTGCGCTGTAGGCGTGTGCCCGCCATTTTATCTTTCATTGGGAAGATTTGGGCACATGGGTGTATTAGGCTGATGGCTGGTGGCCTCATTGTAGCCTACGAACGAGAGTGGTTGGTCGATTGTTTGGCTGCATTTTCCCAATTGGGTAATTCATATTTGCGGTTAGGGCTTTTGATTGATCGTAACCCCAACCCCGTTCAAAATGGGCGAGAAAGAAATAACGGCGAGAATTGCATCGTTTACCTCAAGAATCTATTCGTTGCACAATGGTTGAACATTATTATTTTCCAAGTACTACGTACCCAGGCAAAGGAAGCTTCTCGACCTTGGTTACGTCCTTGACGGTAATAACGGCATTCAATCCCAATAATGCCCTGAATCAAGGTATCACCAATGAAGCGGACCATGCCATGTTTATCGATTAATTAAGTCACATACATCGCGCTTAGAGAAGATGACAAATAACTAGCACGGCAATCCCAACACGTCCTCGTAATCCAGGAACAGCGTTATGCCGCCGCAAGCTCCAAAATCTGCCCCTGCCTAAGAGCATCCAACCCCGTCTTCCCCAGCGGATCTCTCTTCGTGAAGCTATGCTCTTTCCGCTCCGCAGGTGACCACGTGGTAATATCGTACCTATCACCACCTATTAGCTTGGACCTCATCTCAACATACCCTCTGTTATATCCATGCGCCTTTCTGTATTCAGATAACGCCTTTGTCCACCCCCACGGATCCTTGAGCTCGCAGGACGGGAGTTTTATATCCTCAGTATCAATGTCTTTGATGATAATGTCGTCGAGTTTTGGTGGTCCTCTTAGCGGAACGTCATATTTCTGTGCATAGGCGAGGATGTACGCGTCGAATATGTCAGGATCGAATTTTCGTCCCGTCGGTTCTTCAATCAACACTTGTCGCCAGCGGTCAAAGTTGGCGATGTAGAGGGCCATGATGAAGCCGAGGGATTTTATTTCGGGCTCGGATTTGAGTAGGCCCATACGTTCGAGCTTGGAGATTGTGGACAGGACCATGCGGAGGACGAGGCTGAATAGTACCTGCACGCGGACAGAGTCCTCACACCTGTAGTCTATCAGCAACCGTCCTCCTCACAGAAAGTAATAGGACGACGTACATCTGCATAGGATTCAGAGAATCGCTCGTCAACATCATCGCAATAGCCTCGACAATAACCCACTGCTCCTTCCAATTCTTCTCCCTTCTAGCCTCGACCCAATCCGTCACCAGATTTTCGACTACTTCCATGACGCCGTAGGACTCAAAGTCGTTGTAGACGTACATGCCGAACATATCCGGACAACGCAGATCAAGGTAAATCCTTGCCGTGAAGTATTTGTGGCTGCCGGCCCTGCTAATTATGAATGGGTGATCGGGATGCTCTGCTAAGGGCTTGTTGCAGAGACAAGTTTTGCCACCGTCGCAGGGTTGTTGTGGTTGTTGCTCGATATTTGTATTGCTCTCATTTTCGTCGGCATCGCCCATTTCATCGTCCTCGTCCTCGTCGTAATTCGGGAGTCGGCAGATAGTGATAAACGAATAGGTAACTTCAGGATCTTTCATGCGCACTCTGTAGCTGTAATCGGCATTGCCGGATCCGGAGACTTTGGACCATCATTTGCTCTTGGGAACTTCTGGATCCTCGTCTGCATGTGGGATGTTAGTGGTGGTGGGAGTAGTAGTGGGAGAAGCGGAATTGGAGGCACTTGACGCGCTCGAAGGGGGCGCGCGTTTGGGGGGCATATCCGGTGAACAGCGTGTTTGTCGAAAGAGAGGAATAGCTAGATGTTTATCAATTTCTATATAGATTCAGAAATATTATTACACACAGGGACAATTGGCACCTAGTTGTGAAAACTCCGAGTTTCAGGAGATCAGCTTCTAGAAGATACGGTCTTTGGTTCCCCTGAATGGGTACGTACGTGTCTTTCGGCGGGCTGTGGGTAGCCACAAAACCAGTTGAGTGAGTGAGTGATATGTCATTTGAAAAAAGCAAATAAACAGAACATGATACGCATTCGGAGAGACCACAACTGTGTTAATATAGATAGATACGTGAAAAAGCTCCATGTCTCAATCTTGCTGATCTCCAACGAAGTCGTAACCGTCCCGACAAGGAATATAAATATAGAAAATTAAGTAGTTACCCAGGCATGATGATCATTCGCACGACGAAGTGAGAGCTACACAATGATTATAAATAAATATGGTACATCATCTATACCACAGTTATCCAAATAACTTATTTGATAGAATACTCAGCGCTCAATATGAGATGCAAGGCAGTCGTATTTGGCATCCATGACAGCGGCGTAGGCCTAGGGCTAAATCTTCATAGCGTCGGCATAAAAGCTTTTGCAGGACACTTAAGCAGCTGTTGAACAAAACATGCAGTCATGCCGTCACGAGAGATCATGCTGAATATAATCATTTATCCAGGTAGGTGCAATTGTGGAAGAAGTCAAATCAGATGCAAACAAGACTACGTACGATCTGTACTTTGCAAATGACCGTAGTCTCAATATTGCCCGATTAGGAAAGATTAAGCTCAATAGCCCCTGAATCGCGATCGCTTTGATTTAAAATTTGGAAAATTTGTTAACTTTTGGACACTAGGAGATAGACCGTGGTAGAGAGTGCCATGTTTCAGCGCTGATACTTACCTATGGATAGAAGGCCGATCATAAACAAACCTCGATGATACTTGGAGCTCTGATTTTACGAACCAGCATAATTCAACTGGCGCTACGAATCACTCTCACTTACTTGTGATCCCTCGATCGAAGGGTGAGTTCAGGTCATGAAGTCTGCTCACCTTCTTATCACTTTCTGACCTAGATATCAACATCAGGCAGCTCTCATTGGCTAGGCAAGCAATCATTGAGTGTAAACGACTGTTATTGAAAGCAAACTTAATTGGGGAGCCTCCAAATCATTTCCCATTGAGCAGTGCAGAATTTTCATTGTTCTCCTAGCCCATGTGACGGTTGCCTGGATCGTTCAGGCAGGCACTGACAGGTGACGGCTCTTTCCTTCTGCCTCACTCTACATCACATTTTTATTTGTTTTACGTCTTCGTCTCTCTTTTATCTTTTGTCAACAGCTTTCGTTTGCACCCTTGGGGCATCAGCGTCTCGTTCGTTTACATTTTTCGAGAGGCTACCATCAATAAAAGTCATGGCGCCCGGTCAAGGCCAAAAGCGACCTCAATACCAATCGCGACGAGGAGGTCGCCCGAATTATCAGCCAAAGAGTCATCAAACAAGTCCTCAAGAATCAAAGACACAACACAATAGTGGTCTGGAGTCCAACAAGGAACCGCATGCTCGACCGGCTCCACAGACACGTCCATTGTCTGCCTTGCAGATGATCCTTAATTTTACCAAGGAATGGTCCCCCGAATTGCATCACAACCATCAGCCATTCACGAAGTTGCCTGGAGATGTGGCATTGTGCATCATGGATCATCTCAAAGATCCAGTCGACAAAATGTCATTAGCACTTACTACGAAGAGTATGTGGGAATGGTCACAGAAGGTACTGAAGCTACAAGACTTCAAGCTCCAACAAGTTCTGCCGATTCGTGCTAGTGTAAGACATAGTACTATCAAACCGTGGCCGTACTTTAAATCTTATCGTTGGCGATTGATCGAGAGACTCGAGGACGAACACTGGAAGGCCTGTTCAGGTTGTTTGAGACTTCACCCAAAGACGGAGTTTTTCACTAGCGAGTTAAAAGAACCAGCCAAGGAGCGCTACTGCCGAGCACCGGGTCTGATTCAGATTTGCCCTCACCTTCTGTTGACATACAAAAAATGCGAGACTCTGCAGAAGGTGCTGGCCGCCCAAGCTGAAGAGAATAAAGTCAGAAAACAAGATACCGACTTCGACAAGTACCTTTATCACGAGTGTGTCAGAGGAGCGGAGTATACTAAGAAAGCAGGCCATTTCAAACTCATTATCGGAACACAACCATTCGTCACAGATAGCAAACAACAGCTCGTATTCCGACAGAGGTATACCCTTCATATCAACTCGGAGAGTATGAAGGAAGACCTGAACCAGATTGGAGCCCGATATTTGTTTCCTAATCTATGCCCTCATCGAAGCATCGCCACGCACTGTTTGGACATGGTTGACAAGCAAGGTCCTTGGAACAGTGACAAGATCGTCAAGGACGATGCTGGTGATAATGTCACATGCAAAGGATGCGGCACGTACTTTTCTGGCTTTAAGCGCTATGTGCATTCGACCTCGAAAATGTGCAGAATCGATTTCTTTACTTCAAAAATCCTCAGCAAAAAAGATTTCGAATTGCGAGACTGCCTAACTGGCCACGGCATTGCAAACGAATTGCAATCTTGGATCGACAAGACGCAACTGGCCAATATCGTGGATGTCACCGATTCTGTACACTATGGCTGCAAATGTCTAAAAAAATGCCGGAAACTGGGCTTCATTCCCATTTCATGTCCCTCGGGACGGGCCTCGTTACCTGATACCAGCTGGAAGGGGGATGAGCCTGTCTGGCCGTACTAGACTTTGGCCGTCGCAGCTCACGTTTGAGTGGCCAGGAGGATCCAATCTTTCTTTCTTCGGTCTTTGGATAGTGTTTTCTTGTTTGTCTTTTCTCTTCTATCAGAGCTTTTCCCCTTGATACCAACAAAGAGTGTTTCAACTATTCTCTTTTTTTTGGCATGACTTCTTTTCGAGTTTGTTCATGTTTCCTTTATTAACACTCAAATTGCATACGGGCGTGCCCCAAGTTACCAAAAGTTTAGCATACTTAGTGACAAAGACCTCCTCTCTATCTAGTTCTGACTACGTATCATACAACCCCGAACCAACAATCCCTTCAATCCTTCCCATGACCGAACCAGCCAAAACTCCCACCCCGATTATTCCACCATCACTAACCTCGCGCAACAGGATACTCTTCCCACCTTGCTGCGGCCCACCATGCACAAGCAACCGATCAATATGTCGTTGCAGATTCTCCTTGTAGCGTGGATAATTCTGTATTACACCGCCGCAGTAGGCGACGACGAGTTCTTCGGGACCGTGGTTCCACGTTTCATTGTCCGATATCTGCGCAGGATTTGTGTTATCGTTGTTATCGTCGGAGTCAGGATCCCTGAGCTGTATCTCGCCCGTACACGCCAACAGCCCCACTGTGGCAGCAGCAATCACAGCTGCTGACCTGGACATCACCGCGAACGCGACCGTTCTCAGTATCCCCGCCTTTTCGGCATTCCATGTCCAGCCCTTGACGGACGAGAGACGCTGGTTGAGCTCTTTGGCGAGCGATTCATCCTCCTCGTACTTATCCCATGTCGTCGTCCCCACAGCAGCAGAAGAGGAAGAAGAAGAAGAAGAAGAAGAAGCAACATTCAATGACAAAAAATCCGTGGTCAATCCTCCACTCTCAAGCAACCGCCACGGCAACACATCTCTCGGTATTTTGAGAACACAGGTGAAATAGTCGAGCACAATCAGACGCACCAATTCGCCCATGTAGCGGCCTCCGACGACGTATTCCATGGGCTGGAAACCGGGGGGTTTGGAGGAGCGTTCGATGATTTTGTCCCATTTGGAGAGGATGTGCAAGTCGTGTAAAGGTTGGCTGGAGCGGAGGAGGGTCCATTCTGTGCTAACCAACGTTTCTGTTTCTGTTATTTTCTCGGAAGGTTTGACACCGAGATTTGAATGATAGGGATGGGTGAAATATTCCGTCTTCGAAGGGTGCAGGTCAGATACCTTCATAGGCACGGTTGCGTTACTACCCGCTCCGACAATGAGACCCATCACGACACGACTATTTGGCACATTCATCGATTTGATGCTGTACGCTAGCGAGGCAAATGTCGCGACAGTATCGTTTGTCATGGCGGCGATTTTGAGTTTGGGGAGTGAGAAATGTTTCCTCTTTTTCCTAGTCCTTTCGTGTCCGTCGCCGTCCTGGTGGTCGCTTGAGGCTATGAATTCGTCCCATGGATTAGGTTCTTCCTGCTCCTCTTCACGATTCTGGAAAGGGGGCGGAGATTGTGGCCTTATATGACATTCGTAGCCATCCAAAAGAGCCTGGCGAAGATTCAGGTCTGAATTGAGCGCGAAGCCCTTTCCTGTCGGTGAAAGGACAGCCTCATCAAGTGATTTTTGCCTTTTTCCCATCAGTATCATCCTCCAGAATGCGAGAGAATGCGAGGGGAAAATTGAAAAAAAAAAAAAAAAAAAAAAAAAAAGGGAGGGGTGTAAGACTCACACAATAGGAAAACAAAATGATATCCCCGCCACCAACTCCCTACCCTCCTCAACTCCATGATGGTAGCCCTCTCTATCATTACCACTGCCGTTGCCGTTACTTTCCTGCTCATTCCTCAAACTATCACCCACAACTTCCGCAATACAAGCCCCAATCCACCCAAAAAGCTCAACTGGATGCTCCCATTTCAATCTCTCTTCGATAGGCCACGCCTTTTCCAGGGTTCGGCGCACCGTGAACCATCGTCTACTATTCCGCTTACTCTCTGCTCTCGGCCCTTGATCATCAATATTCAAATAAGGTTGTTGCCGCTGATTAGGATTGTCGTCATCACAACCCAATAACTCGATGAAACCAACATGCAGATAAAATAATCCAACGTACACAGCCAGATATCGCCCGCGCTCTTTACCGGTTGGTAAATGCGTGATGGGCGTGGGGAAGAACTGCTCTGTTGAATGTGCTGCGAGGTATTTGTATGTATTGCTGAGTTTGTAAGAGAGTTGGTAGAGGGTTTGTTCTGAGAGCGTGGTTGTTATGGGGGATATGAAGTCCTGGATTGTTGTTGTGGGTTTTTCGTTATGGTTATTGGGCTTGGGTTGAGGGTGTGCCATCGATAGGGATGCTTTCTAAGGAGCCTTTCTCGTGGTGGATGTCACTTAATAGTATTGAAAGGATTTTTGACTAGACGAAGCTGATGATTCAGCCTATACTGAAAAGTGACAGTGTTGCATCAAAGCAAACGTTGCAACATATCGCGAGATCAATGTCACAATCATTGTGAATGATTTCCATTGGTTGGAAATTCAGAATTCCCCACGAACTAAACCTAAATTTTCTTCATGCTGAGTTCTCTGATTGGCTGTGATTTTATATTTCTATTTCACCCTTTGACCAATCAATTTGCACTTTTTAAACTTGTACACTGGCGTGTCTCTCGAAAACTTCTACAAGCGATGAATGATGAATCTGTGACTGAGTATGACGACTCGTGACATTAATCTATGCGCATCTAAAAATATAGCTAATATACAAGCAACAGCAGAAAACGGTAGAACCCCGAAAGAAACCCGCCAGTGGCTTCCGTATGCAACCCTAATTACTCCTCCATCGTATGCAAACCTTGGAAACATAAAACAAATAAAAGTACACGAGGGCGTCGTGAGTGATGTACAAAAAAAAGAATATGAAAAAAAAACGCATGCAAAAAGGTAGAGAAAGAGGCAACTCATCAGGGAACCCTCCCGCTAATAAACCAATTCCCGTTTCCAGGCGGACAGACAGACGACGCCTGCGACAATCGCGATGATACGACCATGTACTCGGTTACTTTGTGTATGGAGTCCTGTAAGGGTATTGTATCTGTGATGTCGTAGGCGATTATCTCGTCCACGGTGGCGTGGTCATGGTCGTGGTTGTTGTCGTTGTAGCAGGGATATGCGTGTAGTTGGTAGTGGTTTGATGGCCGGGGCGACGAGGAGGAAGAGGCGAAAGGAGGGAGGAGAGTTGGAGGTGGTAGGTTTTTGCGCTTTGAGGGTGAGCGGAGTAGTGAGAGTGGTGAGGGAAAGATGGGTGAGTTTTGGGCGTTGCCGTGGCCAGCCACGGTGGATGAATTAGTGGTGTCTATATTCATAGTGTTCTTTATGGACGTGATGCGCGTAGCATTGGCGGTGTATGTCGAATGTACTGAAGGAGGATTGATCCTCGTTTCGCTGGTGGCGTCGTCGAGATCTGCTTGGTGCCCGATATCTGAATGTGTGCTGAAGTCGTCTCCATTCAGCCTGTTTTCCTCGTCCCCAGTCTTAGTGGCATCCGATACTCTTCTTTCATGGCGAGTAGTAGAATAGACGCGATAGCCACAAGCAGCATTGAGAGCAACCATTCCGACATGAAGTTCGATACTATTACGCAAGTCAGCAAGGTGATTCTGTGACAGAAACGGATTCGGCTTACTTTGCAAATATTTCTGCTTCAAAGGCTTGACCTGCATGGATTGACATGTTAGTACTTGATCTGTAGTCAACCGCTCCGTAGAAAATGACAAGCTGTACGTTATAAGCAAGCGGCGGTACGTACTTAGTGAAGTTCGAAAGATATCATTCACCATGGAAACCTCGACTACTGCACTAGCCGTCACTCTGAACGCTACGTCAGCAATCCGAAACAAACGAGGTTGGAGTAATACTTACAAGCATCCCATGCCTGCAAGAGCGTACATCATTATTTTATCTCTTACTTGCAGTTCGGACATATAGATGATCCCCATTGGTATAAACGTGAATACTGCATCAAAGAGAATCGAGTACACTTGGCATTCGAAAGTTAGAAAACGTTCAACAAAAAGGGAAAGTTCGGAGCATACCCAGCTGTAAATATAAAGAAGGCTTTCGCACTTCATCAGGCCAACAAGTACCAGCTTCGGAAATCCAATAAGCTTTCACAGGCGAGCATTCAGCCAGATACACAACCGCCGGTTCAAGGGTGGTGATAATCAGGCCAGCCATAGCTATCCGCAAGAACCATATCACCGCAAGCCTTTTGGGCTGCGTTTCCAATCGCAAGACGAAAAGACAACATGAACACTTTAAAAGACATATTGTGGGAAACAAGAGCAGATGTGTAATCCATTTTTCCTCCATCAAAAGCTGCGCCGATGATGTTGACAACACCGAGAACCGGAGCGACCTGGTGTAAATCTGTACACCATGAATCTGCAAACCGGTCCGTACAATCAATAGCACGGTCGTGATGAGTATTAACCCGTCGTCCCAGCTGAATGTTCGTTGCGAGGCTCGAGCGAGACACCGGAGTATAGTGGAAGAGACGGAGGATGCTGTGAGTACACAAGTAAGAATCAAAAGGACGGTAGGAATAGTATCGCTGCCGTGAACCTCATCCTGTGCTGTTGTCATAGCTGACGGATGATTATAGTCGCATCGTGCTTTCTTGTTTCTTGATGGCTTATGTTTTGATTTTTCCTCGAATGGGTGGAGTTTATTAAACGAAGGTATTAGTAGTTGGTAATAACAATTCTAAAAATTTGAATGTACGTTAAATATTATATATATGAAACAAATGATTGTAGGGCTGAGAGGTGTAGAATGTTTTCGTAGATCCATGCGGGCGTGCGAACTCCATTCTACTTATACACCGACCTAAACCGTGTAGACTTTCCATTCCCCCCATCCCCCATTCGATAAGTCAACAAATCCATCAAATAGACATTGACGAATCCCCGTCCATAATGGAGCTTCCCGGTGCCAACCTAATACACTAGGCTTACACTTCATCCGAGTCGGGTCAAGTCTCAGGTCTGACGTGCGTCAAAACATTGAAAACAACTCTGAAAAGACCCAAAAGAGCAAACGCGGGATAGGACTTGGGCAGGGGCTAGCTGCCTTGCGAAATTAGGCCGACGCCCTACCGGGATTGGTGTAATCCAATGGGGCGTCGTAGGATGGAAAAGGGGCGATGGTCCTGCCCTAAGAGTGGAGCGTAGAGGCTATTTTAGCGTTCAGCTTACCAGGAAGGATTAATGGCGTGGATACCGCGGGTTCCTGCGAAAGTCAGGGTGAAGGCTGAGGGTTTGAAAAGACTTCTCTTGGGTTTCCTTTTGAATTATTGATTAAATCTCGTAATGCGCTGAGTTGAAGTAAGTACTTTAGTCATCTTTGTCCTAATCGAGTAATCCATTGCAGTTACCACTAGCGAGCCGATGCATTTTCTAGCACCCAGCACCCGGGTAGCTGGAAACCTCGCCGAAACGCAATTGGTTTAAAGGACGCAGTATAGTGCCATAACCTCTTCGGGATGGTGTTTAGACTTACCAAGGTAGGCGTACTTACGATCCTGGTCAATTTTCACAAGCTTCAAGCTTTCTACGAAGGAACCCCTTTTGGTCGTCTCTTCCTTCCGGGGGATACTCAGGATTTTCTATTCTTGTCGTGAAAACACGCAAAAAATCCGAAATATCTCTAGTGCCATTGGATCTGGACTATTCCGGAGCAGGCGTGAAGATAATACTGAAACGTGAGATATTGAGTGATCCCAGCCGGCATACTTTATCTGACAAAGAGTCGAGACACACACCCAATGAAAGTGACAAACTCGGCTTTAACAAAATATCCGCGAGAATGCCATCTGTCCTGAATGGCATGGAACAAAGTCTAAAGTTAGTGCTTTCTAATCTCAGCTGGTGCAGTGGTTTATTAATAAATAATCATAGTTCGTTATGAAATTTGTGCTCGCCAGTGCTTATCGTAAGCCCTAAATCCCTTCACGGAATGCCTCGGAACCATCGGGCTGAGATGAAAGGTGAAGTGCTAACCGATGTACGTAAACCCATTTGAATCAATTGCTACAATTGACAGGATGCGCATTGCAAGATGCGTTTACAAAAAAATTTTGAAACATGAACATCGATTCTAATTGGTTGGACAACTATTGACTTACTAGAATGATTCTCATGTCTCGTTTTTACATGTCTTTTTTCTCCATCCCTTTAAGTCACCATCGTCTCCACCCAGGTTAACCCTCTCGCATCAATTAGTTGCCGGCTCTCATTGACCTGAAAATTCGGTGCAATCGTCGAGGCCATGAGGGTAGCCAATTCTAATGACCCTCAAGACAGGCTCTTCACCTTACTCCACCTCCTCCTCAGCGCGCTTGAGGATACCGCGAGTCATATGACGTTTGCTCAAGTTGTAGTCGACTGCCCTCTTTTTCGCGGCCGAGGACATTGTGAATGCGGCAGATCCACCAAAAGGTCCAGCAAGAGCATTATTGTTGACACGAACAATGCAGACATTACTGGCACCACCCGCGCTACCGGAGCAAGTCATACCTTGGGGCATTTGAACCGTGATAGGGAAGTCCTCAGTCTTCGCGAGGGAAAGCCCGAGCTTATCACCGGGGACATCTTGGGTGACAGTAGCTTGCTTAAAGGCGCTTGGGTCAGTGCCACCAGAAGTTGGATCGATCATAGCGGTCAAAGGGCCGGCTCCATCTTGGTTCACCTAGAAGAAGCACACGTCAGATTTCTAGAAAGCCGACACAATATTAATGGAGGAAGCCCCTACCTGATGATATGTCAAGCTGATGGTTCCATTGTCGGAACACGTAGGCAGGCCACTTTTGGCACCAGTGCCTGCAGCAGCCTTGACACCACCTTCAACAGGCGCGTTTTTAGTCGAGGTGCCTTGGGAGTTAGTCCCAGCACCAGCTTTGGAATTGCCTGCATCAATGTGAGCATTGGGAATATGCAACGACGAAGCATAGACATACCTTCACCGAGCAAGTTCCCTAAGAGACCCCGTTTTAATGTAGTAGAGCCACCTGTTGAACCGGTCATGAATGTGGAGATGGCAGCCGCTGCATCAACAGGACCACCCCCATTCGTACGTCCCAGAGCAGAGGCCTTGTTGCTTCCTAGCTCGTTCTGGCGGATGATAGAGGTATCGGCCTCAGCGCCACAACCAGGGGTGGCGCAATCGCGTGGAGTGCCGTCAATGACTGCTCGTTTATTAGACCGCAAAACATGGATACGTCAACGCTGAAATCAACGTACCCGATAAGCCAGGCATGTTAACACCGTTGGCGCCCTGGATTTGGGTAAGGACACCATGACCATAGACGTCGGTCACCAAGGCGAATACGACAGCGGCTGAAAAAGTGCAACGCATTTTAGAAAGCTTGGTAAAATTTCAGAGTAAATAGTGAATGTAAAAGATATAAAAGATGAAATAGTAAAAATTGCGTCCAGCGCAGCGAAATGAAGCAATATTAGAAAGGCAAATGGAATTTTGAGTCGATGAATTGCAGATGGATAGAATCAAGAGCGACGTAGGTGAGATCAACCTTTATATCTCATTCCAAGGTTCACAGTCACTTTCCAGGCGACTCACCACCTTGTTTGATACATCACTATCTTCAAGCCGAATTTGGATATTGTAGCCAAGGCGAGACAAACCGAATGCAGGATCATGACCGACGTACAGATATCGCACTATGAGTGGCTAGTTTACCGGAAAAGATATCTCAAGCGCGAGCTTCTCAAACATTTTTCTCAAACATACCCAAAAATTGAATTTTCTGGCTCTATACGCAAACCAACCTGGGGAGGACTTGTCGTCACAGGTTATTAGTGCAATAGCCGATCTACACGAGCCGAGATAAGATCGATTCTCTATGGCTTAGGGTTCGGACAAGACATCCCGCGCTAGTCTGGCGTCATTGTTCGAGATCAGCCAGGCATTCTTGATTCGCCAATTTTCTTGCTGGTGCTTCGTGAAATGGGGGCATGAAAACGAGTCATACGCGCTATAGAACCGACGAATAATGCCCGAATCTGTGAATCCAAATCAAACATTAGTAATGAACTAGTCAGACCGGAGTTAAGGCTTTGTGTATGATCATCCAGAGTGAGCAAGCCTCACTGGTCTCTTCGCCATCTAAGTCACTCAGGAGAGTTACAGACCAAGCCATGAGCTCCAGGTTATCTTGTGATACGTGCGAATTGCCGAATTAGTCCCTAACGACTCTATGTCTTCCATTGACAAGAATCGGATCAGATACGCGACAAAGTCTATTTCATAGAGCCTCCATTACAAAGACCGCAGAGGAGGCGCAGTTGTCTCATTTTTGATACCCTGTAGGCCTACGAAGGGGCCTCTAGCATGTTTTAGAGTCCGCAGCTTTGTTTTTGTATGGTGATGGACATAGTTGGGTGGATGCCTTTTTGAGCCCCGACATTTAGCGCGATCTGGGACGCGTTTCAGCCTTTGCCGAAAAGCGTTAAAGGGGATGGGAAAATAATACTACAACACTTTCTACAATGGCCAAATGGTGTACATGACACACGGAATAGGAATTGATTGGTGTCGAGATGTCTTAATTGTAGTAGTGTTAATGCTGCGAGTAAACTCGGAAGATCAACACCATCGCCAGGCAAGCAGATACCGGTAAGTGGATACACCTGGTGGATTCTACGCCCTTGAGACAGTAGACCTTTTTCAGATATTAGTACTTTCAGGACTAAGAACATCAGATCGGCCGGAACACGGCTTCTTTGGAAATCGGTTTACAACCACAACCCACAATTATGCTTATTCCATCATCCTCGGCAAAGTAAGTCACTGATTCCATGTGCTTAACGACTGCTTCAACTCCTTTCGGCCAATGCGAAAAGGATGAAAAGGCGGAGCCCGGTTAGTAAGTTCGCCTTCTCGCATGACGGTCTGGAACTCCCACTTCTACAGAAAACTGGATGTGATGTATCAGTTCCACGTTGCCAGACTAGCACGTACATAGCCACATTCTTGTAGCGATGGCAACATATCTACAGTTGTCTCTGCAATTCCTTCCGCCTACATTGTCTCCTGAGACAAGACCTAAAAGCTGACATACACTTACGTTGCTCTGTCAGTCATCCTAATTAGTCGACTTCATACCGAAATGAGACAACCAGAATGGTTATGACTTATCCGGCTGACAAAATGCCCTGTAATGATCGCCCCGTGCAATTGGGATCTGGGCCAAGTTTGCCCAACCCAGCAGACGACCCGTTAATGGATAGGCGACGAGGGCATCCCAACCATTTTGAAACTACGGCATCAATATGCCCAATTCGGAGAGCGCCTAGACTCCTCGCGATCCCATTTTCGAGGCGAAGTCGTTTTGAACTTGTCGTGTCAAGATAGAGTTCCCCACCGGTGTGATGGCCCAAACTGTTATTTCACTAAAAAGCTTTTACAAGATATCTAAGTATTCATAGATAGAAGAAGAAATACAAACAGGAATAAGAGCTTGTAGCCCGCTACCTCAACATCCGAGACGTGTACAGGTGATTCCATACATATTCAACCAGATATTCCCTGTACATTAGTGTTTCAATTTTCAAAGATCCGTTATACGTATTTGGTCAGTTTTCGAACCTCCTTTCTTGAACCCAAGTACGTCAGTGCCTACTGCCTCAACGTACCCTGCAATATCTTCGCCTTAATTCGAAGGAGGCGTGTCACCGAGGAGAGCGGAAGTTTCCAGACCTTGGGGTTTATGCCAACCACAACAACACGGATAAGGAGTTGCCTGGTTGCGGCGCGGGTGTAGGGGCGTCTTGGAATGCGATTGCTAGGGTGTTAGTAATGGTTGCTTCTCTCATTTGCGCCGTAAATAAAAGCATTCACGGGCTCTTCTACATGCCCAAACTTTGAAGTCAAAGATCCAGTCTTCGGTTTGGGAACCAGAGCCTTCATCGTATTGCTTGCGGTTATGGCGAGTTGTGGTGTTCCGGGAGGGGGAAAGTCATAGTTGCTTTGTTCTTAGTAGAAAACCAACAGATAAGGATATGAGTTGGAACTTCTATAGTAACAGCTCCATGACTAGCTTTCTTTAATTCCAGCAGTAAGATTTGGAGACTACCATTATCTTTTCACACAAGATTTCCTGATCTGTACTGTCCATCGGGATTAAGCCAATCAGTGAGTACTAACTCCGGCGGCAGTCTCCGCATAAAAAGGCCATTTTGATTGGGCGTGTTAATCATTTGGTGCCGAGTCGTGCTGTCGCCATGTCATCAACGTTCGGTATGTACATCTTTCTCAGCCTCCAATCGGTCAAGTTAGTGGTCGAGAAGCACACCACAAAGCTGGGAAGAACAAAGAGAAAGTCTACATAGGCATCCGAGCTCACCTTTCATCATTTCCTGTCAGATCCGAAAACGTCATTCTTCCATCCCCAGATTGATCAAAACGTCGCAGAACCATGGAGCAGAAGCTGAGTATCACTTCAACACAAAGAATTCTTTCGGGACATGAAATCCCAGTGCTAGGATATGGAGTAAGTAGCAGCTCGTACTAAAGTGGACCGCAAAGAACAAGGGTTAACTCATTTTAATCCAGCTTTACCAAGTGTATGTGAAGAAGATCGTCGTAGATCGAACAGATTGATTAACAAAACTAGGCCATTCACAGAGGCCGAGGATCTCAGCATCGAGGCCCTGAAGGCCGGGTATCGCCATGTAAGACCGTTTCTACGGCTTCCTATCTCAAGACAATACAGGTCTAATATATCCCCCAGATTGATTCAGCGGCAGCGTATAAGAATGAGAAGCAGGGTGTCTCTGCCATAGAAAATGCCGGGTTAAAGCGATCTGAAGTCTTCCTAACAACAAAAGTTCCGCCGAAAGCTACTGGCTATGAGGCTGCTAGACAATCCATTGAGGATAGTCTTAAGAAGGCTGAAACCGACTATTTTGACCTGTGAGATCCACATGCTTATAATCAATCCGTTGTTTGCGTGACTGACTCTAGCAGGATCCTTCTCCATGCACCTTTTGGAGGCAAAGAGGGCCGCCTCGGCGCCTGGCGTGCTTTGGTGGAGGCGCAGAAATCCGGCAAGACCCGATCAATCGGCGTATCTAACTTTGGCATCCACCATCTACAAGAGTTGGAAGAGTATATTAGAAGTGGTGGAGGAGGTAGGATCGAAGTTGGCCAGTATGAGCTCCATCCCTGGCTCGGGCGCGCGGATTTGGTAGCGTGGCTACGCGAGCGTGGCGTGGTCATTGAGGCATACTCCCCCCTGGCTAGGGGAACTCGAATGGGAGAGGCCGTTCTACGCAAGATAAGCAAGAAGCATAATAAGAGTCCTGCTCAAATTTTGATTCGTTGGAGCCTCCAGAAGGTGAGACATAAGGATTGACTTGCTCTTAACGAGACCCGTGCTGACATTCACAATCTGCCTGGTCACAGGGATTTATTCCACTACCCAAGTCTGTTAGCCCTGAGCGCATTAAAGAGAATGCGGATGTATTCGACTTTGAGCTGGACGAAGATGATATGAAGTCTCTGCATACTAATGAGTACTCGCCTTCCACCTGGGATCCCACCGTACACAAGGATTGAAAAACGTCTCAAAAAGAACTTTATCTCCATTTGCCACTGTCAGGAGTGAATTCGATTTTATTCTTTTGTTTGTTTGTTTGTTTGTTTGTTTGTTTGTTTCTTAGCTCCATAAGCGCTGGAATATCTGTAATTATCCGCCGTTCAGAATTATCGTTTGGGCCCTCGTTCGAATGCTCAAATCCCGGATAATCTTAAAACACTAGCTGACAGGTATTAAGGATTTTGATAAAAATGACAAAAAAATGTAATTTCACCCTCCTTTATCTCGAAGGGAAAATTTTTGTTCTGTTCTTCTCCACAAACTCTTCAAAAGTGGTCAACTTGCCACGGGCAACTTCAGCAGCCTCCTTGACAACGTCCTTGGTTCTCTGCCCAAAGTACCCAAAGTCTTGATAGTAGATAAACATCGCAACTATCTCGTCTGCAATTCCAGGAGGCAGATACTGTCTCAATGTGCTCTCTGGTATTTGAGCATATTGTACCTTCTTCCCTGACACCTGAGTAATTGTCTTCACGGCTTCTTCGAATGAAACTAGTCTTTCAGCAGATCTGACATATTTCCCCTCGAAGGCATCCGGAGCTGCTAGGATTGCGGCGACAAATTTGCCCGTGTCCGCGACAGTATCGATCAACGGGAGCAGGGTTTGCGGGGTGACAGCGTTCGCAATGACGAAGGAGCCATCACCGGCGGGCTGTGGGACGAAAAAAGTTGTAAAATTTTGCATAAAAAAGCCAGGCACGTAAAAGGCGCTCTTGATAGGCAGGGAGCGTATGTATAGCTCCACCTCAGCTTTGAGATCGAAATGTTCAACGTTGGTGATCTTTCGGCTCGAGAGTACTGCTACGTTTGGCAGTGTGCTGAAAATCAGGTACTCAGCGCCGGCGGCAACAGCAGCATCAGCCATGGCCTTGCCTTGTAGAAATTCTTGAAATTTGGGTACGTTCTCTGGGATCACTTGGAGGGTGACAACAAAGACGGTATGTGCTCCCTTTAGGGCAGGGAGGAGTGACGACGGGTCTTCGGCGTCACCCTTCACGACCTCAGCACCCTTAGCATGGAGAGCTTTGGCAGCGGGCTTAGTCGGATCGCGTGTCACAGCACGTACACGGTATATTTTCGAGAGTTCAGGATCACCAAGGACGTGTTCCACGACAGACCCTCCCTGCTGCCCAGTGGCGCCGAACACAACAAGAAGCTTACTCATTTTGAAATTCGCTTCGATGAAAACACCGTACCCTTTGTTTTGGACAATGAGAGATTCAAGATTAATCCTTGATTAGAAAAAAAAATCCAGCAGTCCGACTTATTCAGTCTTTATATCGATCTCTGTCCCGATGACGAGAGGCGTGGGTCTTGCTCTACGTCAACCACTAGTTACTATGTACGGTAACGGGCTTCCTGGATATCTGCCGCAGACAGGCAAGTCGCGTTCCACCCGATTCGATGAATTACGGTTACCGTACACGGTATCAATCCGCGCATACCCTAATTGGTAGTTAACTTACTTAGTTTACATCTGTATACAAAACGACATTTTTCACAGCTTAATAATATAACATCCTTTAGAGAAAACATACGCTGGGAAAACCTGTATAGTATAATATACTATAATAGATCATATTTTACAGTTTGAAGAAGATCCAACATAATTTGATGAAAATGATGAAATTGCATTGTAATTTCATGTATTTTTAAACTTTTCGGAGAATGTCAACATAGATAATTTATCAGGAAGCATTAGTATGATTTTGAATATATAGTATAGAGTATATATATTGATGTATATATCTCTTTTCCAGCGGACCATCTCTAAGAAGATGATTAAATTAGTAGGCGGTAAAAAAAAGTCATTTTGTATGCAGATGTGAGCTGCCGGCTCGCTTGTAGTGGCGATTCGCTACTGATTACATTATAGCCAAGGAGTTGTGTTCAGTGATACCGGATGTCACTGGAAGGCTTAGTTGAGTTTTACATCATTCGAGATTCGGAAAAAGCTGGCGGCATTGAGCAATGCCAGATCTCCAGATCTACTCTTGAGTGGCCATGTAAGCAAGAGGCATTACCTGAACTCAAGACACTTGACAGAATCCACTATTGTTGTTCAGGGGTAAAATGAACACATAAGCTATGTCCTTTCTGGAATACGCAATGGATTTTGGCCGAAGAGCCTAGGATATCTATACCATTCCGCGATCAATATAAGTACCTAGCCACCAGGGCCTCTGTGACCTCCCAACTCGAAGGATCCCATGGAGGACCCCAGACTAAGAGGGTTACGTGAGGCCGTCGAGTATCCCAGAAGTCCATGAGATCATGGCACAGATCATCGTCATTGAGGTCGTTCCCTTTATGGATCAGATCATCCCGAACCGCTGGAAACGAGAATATGTCCAACCGAGGATTATGTGAAGCCACTTTTTGTAAGGCAGTTGGCTGTAGACTGGCTGGAATACCGTCCTTCAAAGCAACTACGGAGGAAGTGCTAAAAAATTGATATTAACGTGTCGGCGGATAGATATTCAGTGGTCATGCCTCTGCTTCCCGCAGTAAGTCTTCAATTCCATAGCTATGCATCAAAGCAGCCCAAGCTGCAGGAGTGTTTCCGCTCGGATCTTTATAAGATGCATCAGCGCCATGCTCTAGCAAGAGTTTCACCAGATCGTCATCGTCTCGGACAGCTGCAATATGCAAGATGCCTATACCCTTGTAATTTGCCTTGGAGATATCTGTACCGTGACTAAGGAGAAGTTTGAGCATAGAGATGTTTGAATATAGATTCTCATCGTGCTCTTCAGAGTCGATTTCGTATCTATCAAGCCATTCAATGCCATATTCCGTGAAGTCTTTGACAATGTCCTTCAATGCAATGCTTGATCCAGCACTTAGCACAAGAGTTGGATGTGTGCCATCATTCTCGACGAGAGAAATGTCGGCTCCAGCATCAAGCAGAAGCTTCGTGGTTTCTTCATCCAGTGCGTAAATTGCTATCATCAGAGGTGTTCGCCCTTTCTTATCTTTCGCGTTGATCTCTGCACCAGCCGCAATGAGTTGTTGGCATAAACTCGGTGATTTATGTCGCGCTGCTACACATAGAGCGGTTTCACCTCTGTTATTCCGCGGCGTTATAACATCCACCCCTTCTTTCAGGAGCAGTCTGACTATGTCTTCGCTTTCTTTTTCCAGGGCGAGCAGTAAAGGAGGATCCATTCGGTCTCTCAATGACTTGTTGAACTCACAACCCGCAAGAATCAGTTTCCTCACAATGCCAGTATGTTTGCCGATAATTGCTCTTGTCAATGCAGATGACCATTGATCGTTGCAATAGTCCACCTCCGCACCGGCATCAAGAAAGAAATCGACAAGCCCGGAAATGCCGCGTGTCACTGCTACCATCAGCGGTGACACTTGAAAAGGTGTATTGACGGCGTTGACATCTGCTCCGTGGTCAACGAGCAATTTGGCAACTGCGGGGTCTCTGACTCGATGTAATGTATTTCCTGACGCCGAGATCACACTGGCATCTGCCCCCGACTGTATAAGGAGATTTACGGCATCAGCGTTGGCATGCTGAGCTGCGCTGAAGATGATTGGTTTGCCCGAAGGATCCTTCCAAGACACATCTGCTCCGTGTTTGACCAGTAACGCAATCACAGCATTGTTATCTGCTTGGCTAGTAGCAATCCAAAGAGGGGATGTTCCTTTTGGTGGATTAACGTCAGCACCAGCCTCGATAAAGTATCGACAAAGCTCGTAATGTTTGTTTCGCGCAGCCAATCCGAGTGGTGTTAGATTGTGAAATGAGTGTAGGGTATCCCAATCACCCAGTATCTGTATGAGTTCTTTAATCTGGGGAATGTGCGTCCATCCTACCCGAGCAATTGAATGCAAGATGTTGCCCCCTAGCCCATCATTGTCGATGTTACGTCGGCGGATTACGCCCACTGGAAAGTTTGAGTCTTCGATGAGATTCAATATGTCATCAACACTGAGGTGGTCCAAAATTGTATCCAGCAGCTCTACGGGGAGATTGTAGAGATGTATCCGTCCAGCCATTGCAAAAAAACAACTTTCCAAACACGTGTACCGGGAGCAGCTTTTCAAGTTCCATCTCGACGCGATGTGATCCTGTTGGAATCCCACTGAGCTAAAAAGATGTACTATATTTTAACTCAGAGGGAATTCACTTTAGATCTAACAGATCCCCACATTCTCTTGGCATAAATTTCCATCTGTAGCTAGGGTTAACTAGGGCTATCGAAGTTTCTGCATCTCAGTCAGGTGTGAATCATAGTCAAGATTCTACTGTATTGCTATGTCTTAGAAATCATGGAGGAGTATGTGAAAGGATTGACCTACACGTACATCTACTAATTGAAGCTCCAAATAAGGATTAATTGATTGATTTGAAATCTATCGTTTCTAATATGTAGTCTAATAAGAAGCCCGAACATGTAACAACAGCAAAACACCAGTAAATATGTCCACATGAAGTACGACTGAAGAAAAGAAAAAGCGAGTTCGCGGTAGTATGTTTTGAAATTAAAGGAGAATGGTGAAGAGAAGGTTGAGGTTGTCGATTGCAAGAAGACGGGATATGAAAGGCGCAGATTGCGAACTCTCTCTATAATGACGAGGGGAGATAAAGAAAAAAAAAAGAAAAGAATGAAAAGAAAAATGAAAAATTAAGAAGATCCAGCAAACTTCTTGCCCTTGGGCACACGAGCCAACCAATAAATCAAGGTGGCACCGGCAATATTAACGATAATATACACCCAGATGATACCAAAATTGCGCCATGCTTGCGAAAAGTACGTGTTGATGGAAGCAAGAAAAGTGTCGGTGCTGGAGATGGTGCAGTACTGGCAGTTGGATGTAGCATTAGGCTCGAAAAGGTAGCCACCCGCTGCGTTGATATATCCGGACATATAGTCAAGACATGTGGAATACCCAGGAGCAGGGTCGAAGGTGACATACTCAACAGTGGCACATTCGACATTCGTGCCAGAAAGACCAGTCGATAACATGCCCTGTACCAGATATGTAAATGGCGAGACGCGGTACATGAAGATCCAAAATCCAGGCATGGCCTGAGGGGTAGCAAGAACACCGCAGAAAATCAAGCAGAGCGAAAAGAGTAGCGTGACAATGTTACCAGCTGTTTCGGCAGTCTCGATACTAGCGACAACCAAATGCGCGGTAGTCGAGGTCAGGAGTAAGAATACCCAGATTAACAAAAACATGAGACCACCTCGCTCGTGGACACTATCAGTGGGTTTGGCGTTGTTGTACATTCCAATCGGGTAGTACCAGCAGACAAACATCAGCACGGCCATGAGTGTGTTCCAAGGCAATTCGACAAAGATATTGCTAATCATGAAAGCTTGCCAGGAGTAGGTCTTTGCGGGCCGTTCACGCACTTCGTAAAGAGCACGTTGAGTGACAAACAGGGGCATGATTTGTTGACACAAGTTACCAAAGACAGTCATCAACATGAAAACACTGTACATTTGATTCTGGAGACCTTGAATAGTGTTCTTTGCGTGAAAGAATGAGAATCCAACGTAAAGAGCACTGAACACGGTGAGAGCCAACTTGGAATAGATGTAGATGGGTGTACGGTTGTACTGCGAGAAAACTCGCTTCATAGTTTCCCACAGCTGGACGCCGAAAGGAGCAGCGTATTCGCGGAAAGCACCAGGGTCGTTGGATTGAGGAGCTGGTTCTTTGACGGAGAGAGTTGCCTTTAGCTCAGCAAGGTGCTCCTTCACTCCAGCATGCTCAGGACTCTTGCGCCAAACCGCGGGCCAGTCGATCTCTGTATGCGAACCTGGAGCTGCACCAATGACTTCAAGCATCCATTCAGCAGGGTTTTCCCCCTGAGACAAAGGAGTCGCGCCATTTCTCTCGAAATAATCGGACAGGATCTTTGAGTTCTCACCGATATCCCCAAAGTAAATCGTCTTTCCACCCTTGGCCAAGAAAAGAAGTCTGTCGAATCGCTGGAACAACATGGCAGAGGGCTGGTGGATGGTGCAGAGAATAGCTTGTCCGTGGCGTGTCAAAGTATCAATCAAATCAAGAATAGACCAGGACGTCTGACTGTCAAGACCGGAAGTAGGCTCATCCAAAAACAGAAGTAGTTGGGGTCGTGCAGCTAGCTCGACACCTATGGTAAGTCGCTTACGTTGCTCAACGTTCAACCCTTCTCCCGGAACACCAACGACAGCATCTGCATAAGCCTCCATATCAAGAAGCTTGATCACCTCATCAACATAGTCGAGTTTTTCCTTGCGGCTCAGATGTCCAGGTTGACGTAACAGGGCACTAAATTGGAGGGCCTCACGAACGGTGGATGTGGGCAAGTGAACATCTTGCTGCTGGACATAACCGGTTTTGCGCTGGAAGGATTGATCCCTTGGTCGGCCGTCAACGAGCATTTCTCCAGTAACAACTCCCATGGTAACTCGAGTAGCTAACACATCCAGCAATGTAGTTTTACCCGCGCCAGATACACCCATCAATGCCGTGCATGTGCCAGGCTTGACCCAACCGTCAACATGGTCGAGAATTTGTCGAGTCTCGCTCTTGATCTTGACCTCGTAGCACACATCTTGCCAGTGAAAAATAGCCGTTTGTCTTTGAATCTGAACATCTCTAGTTGGAGTCGCAGTGCCAGCGTTTGCAGTTGATGCGGCTCCGGGAGTGGTGTATCCGCTAGCTTTCTTTTCAGAGACAGCACCAACTGAAGACTCCAAATCGGTAGAGCTGCCGGGGAAGGAGAGGTTTGCTGATTTGTGTCCACGACGGAAGAGCAGAACTTCACCCTTTGATTTGACCTCCGAAATATACTCGGTAGCAAGTAGGTAGATTGCACCGAGACCCGCCATGAAAACAAACAGAATACCCAAATTCCTCCATTCATGGCCCTTGACATAGGCAAAGCTCTCCTCAAGGTACAATGATCCCTGGACAGTGCTGGAACCAGCGGCGGCACCTACAGTGCTACAACTCCTATATTGCATGGGAATGCTGTCATACGCACCTCCAGAAGGAACGATAGCCGAACAAGCGAACTCGCGGTCAGCGAACTCATTGACCAAAAAGCTCTCAAAGGAGTAGGCGATAGGATTGATGTAGTTCATCCAACGAGACCATCCAAGCATATACTTGGTCGGAATAACGAAGCCGGTGTAAATGACCATACCAAGAATCAAAACAGCCGCAGGGACGAGTGCTTGCGACAAAGAGCGAGACGTCGCCGCAAGGGTTCGGAAAAGCATGGACATGGTATAGGTAGTCACGACGGAGAAAAGCCAGAAAGTCCACCAGGCATCTGCAGTTCGACGGAGGTTGGTCATGAAGTAGAGCGGAAGGTTGAAGGTGAAGGAGTTGATAATCTTGTATGGCGAATCACAGAGCATAGAGGCGATGGCTTCCGTGAATGGGTGGTAAAAAGCGTAACGGGCTTGCTTTTCGACAATAGGACGTTGAGCGTACAATGTCAAGATTTCGAGAGCGCTGGAAAAACCACTGAGAAGGACGGCATAGAACAACAGGGCTCCACGTCCATAGAAACTTGCGGTGTCCTCGCCAAGATCATAAAAGACAGACGCCACAATCAGAGCAATGATGAAGTTTCCGATCAAACCACTGAGAGTTAGACTGGCATCACCCTTGAGACGTAGGAAGCCTCGGTGGGTGCAAAGGGCAACCTGGTCCCAAACTGAGATGGTGTATGGAGACATGGTGCGCTGGCGTTTTGACTGCGCAGCTCGGCGAGCATCAATGAAGGCATCACGTGATGAGCCCCCAATAGGATATTGCGATTCAAACTGTTCAATCTCTCGCATAAGCTTGGCTCGTGCCTCGCTGTTTTTCCAGGCGGTAACAAATTGATCAGGGGTTTCAGGAACGCGACCTTCAAATCCAGGGCGGACCCTGCGCTCTTGAGGGCTGGTAAGTGAGGTCAGGAAATCAGCAGTTGTCTGACGTTCAGGGCATTCGAATCCCATATCGACAAAGAATTGCTTGGCCTCGGTGGCTCCTCCGAAATAGATCTGTCGCCCTTCGTAAAGCACAGTCACCTTATCGAAGCAGTCGTACGCACTTTGAGAAGCTTGATAGATGGCGACGCAGGCAGTCGTGGATGCATACTTGCTCATAAGAGCCAGATTCTTACAGAATTCCAAAGCGTTTGCACTGTCGAGACCTCGAGTACTGTTGTCCCAGCATTGCAAGGGGGCCTGACTCAAGGTAGCCTCAGCGATACTGACACGCTTTCGCTCACCACCACTAACACCACGAACGAAGTCGTTACCAACACGAGTGTTGATTGTATGTGAAAGGCCAAGCATTGCCATGATCACATCTCTCATATGTGTAGCGTACTGATCACGAGTGACACCCTCGAAGCGGTTTCGGGGCGATCTTGCGAGAGCAGCGAACTTGAGCGTATCGCCGACAGTGAGTTGGGGGAAGTGGACGTCAGTCTCGGCGGTGTAGATGGCTTCACCTTTGAAATTGTTGTGCATTTCCTTGACGGGGACACCTACCGCACGTTAGACTAGTTGTCACTACGAGTTTTCACGAGACAAATACCTTGATAGTTCACCACGGCGTCCTCCGACATGTTGATACCGTTCATCTCACCAGCAATGGTCTTCAATAAAGTTGTGCAGCCACTACCAGGCCTTCCAAGCACAACCAACATTTCACCACTCTTAACCAGGCCTTCAAAGTCGCGCAGAATCTGGACCTTGTGCATCTTGGCGCCGGCAGCTCTTCGAATTAGGGTTCCAATTTCAAGCACCGAATTAAGGACATTCTTTTGGTAGTCTGTAGGGGAACCAAAACCGTGAACACTCAGGTTTCGAAACGAGATTCCAGCCTGTTTTTGTGGGAAATTGACGGGATCTTCTGATCTCAGCTCAAACAGCATCTTAATCCAATCCCTCGCTCGGAAGTTGGGGCTGTGCGGGTTGAGACTTGACTCGGGATCATCTATGACAAATGGATTCTGGAGACCTCCTTTGGCTGCGAAACGAGTGGATTGGCGTGTCAACTGTCGAGCGAGTTGGCCGACCTGGGCGTCGACGATTTCATCGCGCTCCATCAGGGTCTCGTCGGAGCTTCTCTTCTCTAGGTCTTGTGCAGCGTCGGCGGCGACGTCGTTGGCCGTCAGTCCGTGTCCTTGAGTAGCATTGTTGTGACTGACTACGACCTGCGATTGCGGGGTGTTGGGGTTGATAGCGAACGACATTTTGTGTTCCTCCCCGGGATGGCAATTGATCTTGTGAAGCGGCCGCTCTTGCGTTATTTCTTGTCCTATTCCCGTTAAGGTCGATTGGTTTGATTACCCCCTCGCGGATGACTTATTACCGACGAAGGTAATTATGCGATATTGACAGCCAGCTGCAGCAAAGGCACCTGCAATAGTCAGCGTGCTGGAGGGGTATAACATGCATGAAATCAAAAGACACGCGAGCGCTGGCTGCAATATATACGGGCGGGTACGTCGACACGGAAGGGGGGGACTGGGCCTTCCGAGAGTAAGACTAAGAGTAAGGAACTCTCACACAAAGACTTAAATCCAGCTAACCTGAATCATGAATTAGCCTTCTCCGTGTTTGGTTCGCAGTCAAATCGAGCAGGCAAAAAAAGGAGAAACGAGAAAATCAGCCAATCGGGTGGATGGATTCTGTAACCGAGCAAGACGATCTGGAAGCCGTGATGGAACCACACTGCCACAAGTCGCCAGTCAAGTTTTGTTTTCCTTGTGAGAGGTGATCGGACGAAATTCGTTCGATACAGATTGGATCTATGATTCACCGTGAGTCGATCTGCGTCACGGTGTTACAGAATATACACGGATGTCATTAATGTCCACGTCAAACTGTAGGGTCGTGGGGTAATGCTGCTATGTATGATACATGCGAATGTAATGCTTCAATACGCTTCATCCGAACCCGAGCGAATCGACTCCACGAGCGCAGCGGTTGTACTTTTTAGGAAAGTGCACTAACTTACAAAGGTACACACTGACTAAGGAATTTACAGTATCAAACTAACCAATCCAGAGAAGAAAGAACGTCATCCGCGCTGACTCGTGGGGCCTCACAATGAGTCAAGCTGAGTCTTGTCCGTGTAGTCCGATACGGCCTCGATACGCCTCGGATACAGACCACCCCGAGCTCCCGAGAACGACAAGTGCAGCATGATTGGCCGAAATGCGCTCGCCCACGCGTACTATGCGTACTATGTATTTAATTGTAACTGCACACAAACACGTGCAATGCATGCATACATAGTAAGATGATGAAATTGCATATGCTGCGCACTGGTGAATATCTCGCCTTTCCATGTCTGCAATGACAGTTTTCGATGTGCGCATTGATCAGCGGTTTCATGCGTCATCTCCAAGTACGACTACGTATCTACACACCACGGAGAACTATATGTTTCCGTCGGCGTCAATTCTCCTGATCGGTATTATGGTCCGAATTGAACTCCCCAAGGAATCCTAGGCTGCCGACTGAATATTTGAGATTAGTAGATGCTTGGTTGGCGCGGAAGAGCAGTGAGACGAAACACGAGTTTTCATACAGTGATATCTCAGATAATCCCAATTATAGTAACCAACAGATAAAGACTGTAGTTATTGCGCCACGGAGAACTTAATAGCTTAATATGAATCTCGTATTAAATAAGACCGGAGGACGGAATTTCTCGTGAAGCCGCACGTGCGTCTGATTGGGTCTTTAGTCTATTTCAGGCCCACTGGACGGATGCCTTATGAGAGTCAATGCTCGTCTTGGCGTCCGGCACCCGGCAGCTGGCTTTTCCGTAAGGATAGAGATGCCTGTATCACATCTTTCGAGGTGCTCCCATTCGCCAGATGCATGCCTATCAAATATGATATCAAATATGATATCAAATCTGATATGCAGATCAATAGCGTTTCGTCCGGAGAAAACGCCTCCATGTTCTCTATTCGCCGTTGTTAGTTCTGCCGCACGCGATGCCTTCTATAGAACGCCTCTCAGATAAGGCTGTTGTCACTCGACTGCTAACACACCATTCAAAGCAGGCCTAGAAATAAATGGTCTGTTCAAGGTTGCGTCCCATTAATCCTACCGTCCAGTACGGACTATCGTCAATGTAGTATGGTGTTGAAAGTATGAAAGCCGGCGTACCAACAACATTCTTGGTGTCTATGTTCCGAGCGAAGAGAGCCACTAATGCGATCAGTATAACGACTTTGGAGAACTGGGTCTTACATTCAGAAAGCGAGTACTTATAATTCAAAGATCCTAGCTTGGGGAAGTACAATTCTGAAGATAGAACCACCACAGAATGTGTGTCTGGATCAAACAATGAAGAACGAGTCAGCTTCATCAAGCATGATTGATAATCGGATTATTCGACAGACAAAAGCCCGAATGGAGCCAACTCCGCGGGGCTCGGCCTCGGCTTTACACTCTCTGCGCCCTGGTTGGTGCTGCTCGTTATATCCGACAATCAGATAACGACAACCCTCTCTCACTGGCTCAAGACGGCCACTTCGGCCGATCTGATAACTCCGCACCGCAACCCCGACACCGAAAGCTCACGTGATGCGATTTCACAGTTTGAACGTCACCGATGGACTTCACTTTTCTAATCAATCGTTCGCCACAACTTCTTACTCGTACAACCCTTGGTCTATTGTCAATCAATCTTCCATCATCACATCACACACTCCAATATGAATCCAGTTCGAAACATTATCCGCTCCGGACAGTTGCTCTCAGCTGCACGACCGGCTTTGCGGTCGCCGGCTGTTCCAGTTTTGGCGGTTGCTGCTCGCCGAGGTTATCATGAAAAAGATATGTCCAACCTTTTGCGAAGGGAGATGACGTTGAGGAAAATACTGACAAACTCAAACTGTTAGATCATTATACGAATCCTAGGAATGGTTAGTACGATTATTTCATTGTTTTGTGTCGGTCGCATTGTCTTCCCCGCGCTTGTGCAAGGAGGTTGTGAAGGATATTGTACTGTCGGGGGTGCCCCAGGCCATTGCCGACCGGATCAGAACTCATTCAAGCGATGGCGTCGTCGAAATTACTAGATGCTTGGGATATGGAAGACGACTTTCACACGGGGCTTCTCAACGGACGACCATTTGTCGCAACGGCTTATGACAATCTCGGCATATCTACTCGGTTCATTCAAATCAATCACCTTATGGCGCGTTCATCGCTTTCTGCAAACTTAGTTGTGAGATGGAGACATTTAATCATATCATGTGCGTCTACTCGGGGTACAAATCCTTTCGATACACCTACAGCAAAATTACGAGTCGAGAATTCGACAACGGCATGGTGCACTCTGCGGGCAATACGCTGACTGGATTTGCGCTCTTAATGCGTTTCGACGCTTTTCCGGGAAGCTCTTTCATGATTTTACGACGATTGCACATTCTGTTCTTTTTTTTTTTTTTTTTTTTTTTCCCGTGATGAATTGTAATGAGGTATGCTAACTTGAATTTAGTGGGCTCTTTGGACCGCAAGTACGTTTTGATACGATCACTGTCGACATGAGCTAGCCTAACCCTGTTACAGGTCTGTAGATGTTGGATCTGGCCTCGTTGGAGCTCCTGCAGTACGTATCGCACACCTGCCATTTGTCCAAACCCCTGCTAATCAATACCATCTAGTGCGGTGACGTCGTACGTTTCACACTTCTCTCCCAGTCGTCTCTCAATTCTAACAGAACAGATCCGCCTCGATATCCAAGTCGACGAAAAGACCGGCAAAATCGTCAAATCGGCCTTCAAGACATTCGGATGCGGAAGCGCAATCGCCTCTAGCTCATACCTCACCACCCTCCTAGCTGGAAAAACCTGTTCGTGCCCCTCCCTCTTCGCCCTCTCTTGAAGTCTTAAAATTCAACAACTGACTTGTGTTGGTGACGGTGCAGTGGAAGAAGCCGGTAAAATCCAAAATACGCAAATCGCAAACGAGCTTTGCTTGCCACCAGTCAAACTTCACTGCTCCCTATTGGCGGAAGACGCCATCAAAGCCGCTATTAAGAATTATCAGTCGAAGCGACCGGCGGCCGCAGCTACGAATTTGGCGGATACGAGTAAGGCGTTTGAGAGTGTTGCGCAGGCTTAACCCATTCCTTGAACAAGGAATGGGATGAAAGAAAGAGAAAAAAAAAAAAGAAAAGAAAAATAGGGAAAATTATGATTGATATTTTATGAGGAGTTATAAATGTCTTTCATCTTACACGAGTAAGGAGGGCTTTGCAGCGAGGTCAGGCAATTTCACAAGAATGAGTTCAATGGCCCGGCTTCGTTTCTTTTTTTTTTTTCCTTTCGCGTTTTCAGATCGAATCGACGAAACATCTGAATGATACCTCTCCTCACAAATGGTCATTTATCTTGTGTATGTTATGTATAAAGCAAAATCCAGATATATTATTGCGCTGCAATTTCTTCTTTAATTCAACCTTTGCCTACATAACTAGATATACAAAATAAGCTGTTCAGTAGATGATGGTTCAACCATTAATAAGCCCGGCCAAAGCCTCATTAAACCTCCCTCCCTGCACACCGCTCTCATCCACGATCTTGTCTAGAGCTTGTAACTCCGCTTCACCAAGCTGTATCTCTGCGCTATTCTCTTCGACTCTAGCAACGGTCGTACAGCCCGGTATCACCACCATCCCATCCAATAACCCAATCCTGCGCCGTTGAGCAAGGACCCATGCAATAGCGACTTGCGCCGTGGTCACACCACCTGCACTGCGAGCCCTGGCAATTTTGCGTACTTCATCAGCGACACGCATATTCGCCTCGAATGCGCCGGGCTGGAAACGGGGTTGATGGCGACGGAATTCATTTTCGTTCAGGTCGGAGAGTTTTGTGAAGCGATCAGACAAGAAACCACAGCCGAGAGGAGAGTATGCGACGATGGGGATGCTAAGGTCCGCGCATGTCGACGCAATTCCGTTTTGGAGGATGTCAGGCGTGAATAGCGATAGCTCGAGTTCGACGGCGGCGAGAGGGTGAACTGCGTGCGCGCGTCGGATTGTTGCGGAGCCGGCTTCGCTGAGGCCGATGCCGCCTATTTTGCCTGCTTGGACGTATTCGGCAATAGTTTCAATGGTCTGCTCAATCGGGGTTTTGGGGTCGATGCGAGCTGGCTCGAAGATATGGATGGGTACTCGGCCCTGGAGAATGGAGAGGCAGCTGTCGACGCTCTTGCGGACGCCTGAGGGACTATTGTCGGCCCTACCGGCTACGAGCGAGAAGCAGCCCTTGATGCTGAGTGTTACTTTATCGGCGTCTTCAGGGTATTTGCGAAAATAGTACTCCAGCAAATGCAGGGAGTTGCGTTCAGGGGGTCCGTAGAATTCGCCGCCGTTCCAGAACGTGGCGCCTAGTTCAAGGGCACGTTTCATTACTTTGACGGATTCATCGAAAGAAGGGGAGTTGGGTCGAGCGGTGAGACCTGAGATGTGTTAGTTCTCGGAAGCACGTCGCTGTTGTTCAGAATCCAAGGGTTCTAGGTTGGTGTTCACGTACCCATTAGACCAAAGCCGATTGGATTCACTTTTCGGTTGACAATTGTGGCTGACATGTTTGTCGATTGATTTTTGTATATTCAACAGAATGATATTAAAGATGCGGAGTTGTGAATGGAGTCTCTGAGTTGTGATCTGGCTGACTGTTTGATCAAGATGAATCCATGAAAACAGGAGGCTTATATATGTCTCTGTGACTCGAGACGTGCACACAGTCATAATCTTTGCCGGCCATTAGAAAAATAAGTCCGATCCAAAATTCACAAGATCGTTGTGGACGTAAATGATAGTACGACCGTCATATCGGGCAGGCGATATGATTAAATGCAGCTAGCGCGAGATCGTACAGATCAAGCTTGATTCCCGGTTATAAGTAACGTAAATCCGTCTTAAATCTTGTATAGATCCCTGTGATCCAAATGATGGTACCTCAATTCTCATCTAGCCTGGCGCTTGAGGAAGTATCGCGAGTGAAGTTCATAGATCAGACTACAACCAGACAGCTGGATTTCGGGTAACGCTAGTAGTAGTTTCCGACCTGGCCAGTCGGGTTGGATCCTCGTTGAGACTCCCTAAGAACCCCGTAGATGCAGATGATATCACCACCGTCTGATTTTCAATTCGGAAGAACGACAGGGGAAGCTCGGGAGTAGAAATGAGTAGAATATAGATCGCACCCTTGACCAATCACACAACTGGGCTTCGAATACGCGCTAAGAGTAGTTTCCGATCTGACCAATCATATCACGTCTGACGTCTCCACATCATGGTGAACTTCCTTGTAGTTGACTGCCAGGACGTCTTTATTTCCGATGGAGGATGCGAAAACCCTAAATCTGCTCGAAAATAGAATAGAAGCCCCAGGAGATAGATTTCCAACAGCCGAAACCCGACACAACGGCTAATAACCCAGCAGACGGCTGTACGGCTCGAGACGAAGTGCTCGGTCGAGACAATCGCCAGCCTTGTCAAAGAATTCGTTTTCCAGTACAAAAGGGAGACAGACTGGTAGCGGCCATTGCGGTACAAGTGGATAGTATGGAAAATTGGACACCATAAGGTGGAATATATCTCGGTCTTGGCTTATTGGGGGACTCATACCATGGAGTCTGAGACGTGACGCTTCTGCAGGAAAGCCAAACGTTGTTTCTTCTTTCCCACCCTCCTGCTCCAGGTGGCTTGACTCCTCCACATCTATGACTTTCTCTGCAATATCAGCCAGGAATTCCCCTTCTAGGCCACATCGACGTAGGTCATCAACTGCCATATGCCGAAGATAACCCACACGGCAACGAGTAGCCACAAAGAACAGAAGAGGTATTAGCTCTTCCTGTGTCATAGATATTAGAATGCTCTTTCTGAACATGATCGAGTCAAAGACCACTCTGTTCTTGTCGAAAATAGTTTCTTGTCCCATATCTTTGGCTTGATTTATGAATGCAAGGCAGGAATGATATATGCGGAGGATGTGGCAATTGACCCGGTCATTAATGGTAATGTTTTGGGCTGAGTAGACTGACATCAAGCGATTGAACGCTTCAAGCCAGTAGTTCAGTAATAGAGCCTGACGGGAAGAGACAAGAAATGTGGTGTGCCAGATGTGTTGTGTATTGTGCGAGTAATTTGCCTCTGTCGCAACACAGATAGCTGCAAGTCCAGCCAAATATCCGCTGGCATCGTCCATGTTCGCAAATTCAGGCAATGTCGAGTTGATGTCATCGACGCTGAACGATGGATCCTGGTAAGGTTCCCAGCATAAACGCTTCCGAGATTCTCTGTAGCTTTCCACCTCCTGTTCCGTAAACCCAGAGAGGGGTATGCGAGCAATTGGGTTCAAAGCCCGTGACTCCAGCACCGCTACGTGCGTTTCCAATCGCTTATAAACCTGCAGCAACTGTGCGAGAAGTGGGTTCCACCCCGATGATGCCTTAATCGCAGCCAAATTATCGCTACGTGTTGATGACTTTCGCTTGCGAATATGTTTCAAAATAATGTCTCTGCCAGCCACGATATGCTGGATAGCTGGATAGCAATTTCCCTGGAGTTCTTCAAAAAGACAAAAAATCAGACATGCTAATAGCACGATATTCACGTCTGGATCTGGACTGTTGGTTAAGGATTGTAGCGCTTTGCCGTAGTGGTGATAAATCATCTGCTGATTTCGTTCCTCTAGTATCATGGTCTGGTCAAAGGTAGGTGCATGAGTGCTAAGCAGGTGGCCCACGGCGAGGATAATGTGCTGAATAGCAGCCTCGGCATGGCTCATTTGCAATATATAAGTATTCCACAGCTCAGTGCTTGCGAAATTTGTCAGCATAGGCACGAAATTCATAAACTGCTGAAAAGCCCGATGGTCCTCTTCCGTTCTCAAGTGTTGAGTTACTGGAACGGCAAGCAGCAACACAGGACGGCGGGCTCTCGTCAGAGACTGTGTAGGATAGCCGTCGCAAATACGTCCAGTCGAGAGACATTTCTGGCATTGTGGTTTCTGCTCGTCGCATTTGACTTTGCGTATTCTTATTGATCATCAGCCATCATTATTACCCCAAGGTTGTCACTCAAGTTCCGGTCGACTTTCGAAACCACTCAAAATCAATATATAATGCGCTAGGCACATACTTGCACGTAAAACAACCAAGAGCCGACTTGCGTCTCTTCTGGTGGTCCATTACCGACAGGAACATATCATCAGAGATTGAGCACCCAGGCCCGAAACTCCTGAGCAGACCACGTAGAAAAAGATTGAATATGGACGGAAGTTGAGTTGAGGATGGACGAACACTGGCGGAAGGTGCGATAAGGCCGAAACGATAAGATAAGCGATAAGCTTGTCGACTGAAGAGTCTCTGTTCATCCGGAAATAATCTCTCTTACCTTGTAGACCTCGACGCGCTCGAAGACATCTTCCAAAGTTCAAGGGACCGATAACACTTTTCTTTCACATACCTTGAATATCTCTATCGAAAAAAAACTGATTTTTATCACTGATCCTTAGAGCTCTCCGACCGTTTTCCATCAGCCGAGAGATTTCGACGCGTCAGTTTCGTGTCCGACACAACACCAGCGAATTATTTCACGAAGCTGCCAGATTGGCTTCGAAGAATACACTGATATCAAATATATACGGTGTTGGAATTAGTGGCAAAAATGTCGGACAACAATCAAGAGGAAATACAAGCGCTGGAAGAGGTACATATCCCAGAATCGAAACAACACCTGGCTACGGCACAAATGTCCTAACATAGCCAATTGTTCGCTTGTAGCGATTTAAATCTGCCCTATGGCTTGCTATCGGCAAAATTGTCGATGAAGAAACCATGCAACTAGGCGTCAATGCTACCCCCCAATTTATCGGAGCCTTGACGGAGATGGTATGGGCACAGATTGGTTGGTCATTCACTTAGATATACGGATTGTCACGAAGCCAGCTAGCTGACATTCTTCACATGGATACAGAATCAGTCAGCCAGGACTTGGAAGCATTCGCCAAGTATACCTCCCTGCCTTCCCGAAAATGCTCCTCGATTCTCAACGCATCGGTCGAATGATTACTAACTCTATGACATCTTAGACACGCCGGCCGATCTACAATCAACATCAATGATGTGATGCTTCTAGCGCGACGCAATGAAGGTCTAGAATCTATACTAAAAGCTTTCGTTGATCAGCAGAAAGAAGCGGCCCAGCAAGGATCACAAGCCGAGGACAGCGATTGAGGGTCCCCGGCTTGCGTCACTCAGCATGATTAGAAGTGGAAAAATCATCACAACATAAACGATCAGATCTGATAAGGTGGGGAGCTCATCGACCCACAGAATTTTGACAGGCCGGATGGGGTCCCACGGCAACAGGTCTGTTGCAGTGTTGCGGCATTATGATTGACTGGATCTACCGAGCACGAGTCGCGGGATGATCGGTCTCGATGATTTGATTAGAGCTTTCAAAGGACTATTTTCGTGGAGAAGATGGTTATGGGACAGTGATTGGCGGGTGGGATGCCACAGTAGCGTGAGGAGATTGTGAAACTGAAACCCCGGTTACAGCTCGTTTTTTTCTTGAGCTGGGGTCGATCATTAATAAGGACGTATGATCCCCCCCCCCGCGTTCCTTATCCTAAAAATTGGATATGAGAAGGTCCGGCTAGAAAAGCCAGAGACAAAGGAAAACTCATCCGCTTCTTGTCTTGCCACGGTGTGATACCGAAAACATGGTATATAAGCTTGGAGTACCGACAATGGATCGCATTAAATAGAAGACTTTGACAGTTTTTAGTCTTAATAGAATAAATCCACAACAATTCAGACTGCAGAATCGCCGTTCATAACAATTGACGTCTCCGCTATGCCTCGACTTTCACGAAATATTTCCAGAAACCCGTCGCCCTGGCTCAAAGAGCCCTTGGCTACAATTAAGGAAATAGAGATTCCAACATGTCGTGACGGATGGGTTACAGTGAGTTTTGCTCTATCTTCTTTCGTGGTTCACTGCGGTGGTCTTACCAGATCTTGGCTCTTAAAATAGGTCACCAATTGATATATTTTCTTGTGCGAAACTCAGATAAAACCGACCCATTACACTGAGTCCGTTAAGTGTCCATATTTTGCCGGCAACGATCGGTCGAAAGAGCATGATTAACACAATCGGCAGTTTTCAACGCGAGTTGAAAATGGCCCAGACCTTGACTCTTTGAAAGGGACAAGACACGTGAATTATGAAATGTCCGGCGTCGTTCAGGAGGTTGAGATGGGCGTATCACATTTCGTGAAGGGCCAGGGTGTCGTTCTGATGCCATTGCAATCGGAATATGATTTTCGAGAATGTGAGCATGGAGAGCGCCAGCGCTTCATAAAAGACGGATTGATAGACTTGAAAGGTATGCTTTATCGCTCTTCTAAACCACCAGCAACGTCTAACACTGCTATTGTACAGCTTTTTTTTCCTGCTCCCTCGTCATACCTTTACCCTCTCCCGGCGTCCATCTCTCTACAAAGCGCCACATATCTCGCAGCACTCGCAACAGCCTACCATGCTTTATTACGAACTTCTCCGTTTCGCTCTCTGGACAACGTTCTAGTCGTCTCCTCCAATTGCGTCTCACTATTTCTCATTCGACTGTTATATTTGCAAAACGCATTACAAATCATGGTCGTTGAGCAAGATCCTATCCTGAAAAGACTTGCGATCCAGTTCGGTGCTACTCATGTCCTCGACCCCGCAGATATCGACGTCTCCGAATCCGTGCGCTTACTTACGGACGACATAGGCGCTGACGTAGTGTTTCAAATTTCGGATCAATGGGATTTCGAACACACGTCCGCTATTACTTCTAGCACCGCTATGCTCAAAGCCATCAAAGCCAGGAATGCAGCCCGGTCTACAATTTCAGCATGCCGCACCCGCGGGACGATAGTGAACATCGCGCCCCGCGAAATATATGAAGATAGGAAAAGCAAGTACAGGAATGAGTTGATGATGCATGAGGTTCAGTACATGGGTTCTGCGGGGTACGATTTTGCTTCTCTCAGGGCTGCTGTTGCGCTGATGGAGAGGGGGGATGTCAAGTCTGAGGGTATAAGCCTGGCATGAGCTGGCTCTTCCGATTCTTTGCATGTGCCTTCCATTGCATCTACTACACGGTACCGATGCCTTTTCGTGGTTACCGTATTAAATTTTATACGTGTATTTGTTTAGTATGAGTGATACCCGTTCAGCGTTCTGCACACTATTTGCGGCATCTGGATTGCTTGAATTATGGATTATATATTTTCATCGCATCTCAAACGTAAACTTACGTCTTTATTTAGCAAAAGTAGAAACTTTCCTGAGGAGGATCCACCCTTTGTTCCCCCCTGAGTACGTACATACTTTCGTTCAAACCAACATCCGGAGTTCTTGACGCGTAATATCCAACACGAAAAGACACAACGCTCCAAAAATAACTTGTGCCGAATCGGCTTGATTGAAGCAGCCGCCGGTACGTCTGACTTTTTAGTCTGAAAGCATTGGCCCCCCGTGTTTCGTATCCACATCTTTTCTTTGGTGATACGAGTCATCTATCAGGTACATCGGAAAAGAAAAATCCGCCTTCTGGTCTCGAATTATGTTTCAATGTCATTCATGTGTACTTCTGCAAGCTATCATATTATGCCCAAGGTTGAGCTGCCAGCTACCACCGTTACCGACTACGTGCATTGTGAGACCAGGCACTGTCATATTCACAGAGATTGATAAATCATTGCCCGGTGGCCTTAAATTTCCGCATCATTGCGTCCCTGCATGCGTGTTAGTACGTAAGGGCACCCATTTTTGGATTGGAATCGTCAGGGCTTTGTTCTAGACACTTTCCCGTACCTGAAGTTAGACCGTGGCGTAAGATAAGCATCGAGTATAGCGTTTAGCTGCGCAGCCGGTTTCTGGGCTTTTGCTTTGAGCTAGATACGCCATGGCTTCACTGGCGCGAAGCTGGATGCACGTTTTGAGTGTGAATCGGGGGTGTCCGTCTATCATCGGACGGGGTATTACTTGATATGAAATTGGACCATCGCTTTACAGATCTGCTGGCAGTGTTCTACGAGATGAACATTATTCATAAAGTGGACAGACCCAGTTCGTGATGATTATTAATCTATCATTTGCGCTAGAATTCCTGGCTGTTTTAGGTAGCATTCAGTAAAACTACGTAAGCGCCAGTGCGTATCTAGGTAGGAAATTAGCTATACGTCAGCATCAGCCCAGCTTGCTTCATGAAGACGACGTTCTCTATAGACTTCTTGAGACTGGATGAAGGCTTGATTCTGTATGATACTATGTATCGCGTTCATCGTTTCTAACATCCCGAACCATACTCGTGGTGCTTCATGGTAGCCATTCATCGTAAGAGGCGAAGTTTCTTAGCTACGAATTTCAATTCAAGCAGGACATCAAGTCAGTCAAACACGTGCTTTGACTTACTCGTAGCTAAACACACGTGGGCTTGTCATTCAATTACGTAGCAATGTCGTCTCAGGGTCACAACTCACGACGACCTTGTGTACGTATACACCAATACAACATACCTTAGACTTAAACACCCTTGTAAGAAGTTTCTACATATTGCTTGTACAATCGTAATTGTGACCTTCTTGCCTAGATTTCGTGTTGTAGCATCAGTTTGAAGTATATACGTGATTGTGTTGGTTTTGGGGGCGTTTTGGATCGACGTTTAGTTCTAATGAGCCTGACAGGGGATTTCAGGCCTTGTCTAGCTGGATTTAGCGCATAACCGTTCAAGTCGCTTACAAGTCTATGGATGCAGACATCTTGTGACAGCTGATTGGTGAAAGACACAAGTTTTCGGATACGTACCTATGTAACTACACACGTGGCGTACCTAATGTGGTCACCAGCCAATCACTGAGAAATAGTACGTATTACTAGGGCGGCGCGTGTTGGATGACTGCTCTAAAGCACTGAGATTATTTATTAACACGTATCTGACGTGCAGATACGCGGGATTAGATATAGAGTTGTGGGCTTATGGCACAGCCGTAAGCGCAGACTAACTCAGGGTGTCAGCCCTAGCCAGGTCCGCGATCCTCCAGAATCAACAAGCCTCGAGAATTCATCTCGAAATACCTGGGATCTGCTGCAAGAGACTATTTTGTACTGATTCTAGACCCCTTTTCTCCATGTAACGTTATAGGACTCGTGAATGTTCAATCGTTCCATTCGTTCCGAGCCGGAGCTTCGAATCTTATGCTATGGAGGCTTGACCTTGCACTATAGTTACATTTACCCTGGCTGATTTGATACCAGATTACGGCTTGGCACCTATTTGTGAGCAACTATTCCATGATCTTTGCTTGCCATTCTACTAGGTTGTCAGATTGGAATGGGAGGTCAACACAAGAAAGACCGACTACGTAGTATCTTCATGTCAAGATTGACAAGTCAGCCTGTTGCAACCTTGGAAGAATGCTTCATTCTTCCCTTGATCAACGTTTCATGTTTTTTGTCAGTTCTATCTCACCAAACCCCTAAGGCTACCAGACCCGGGGTAGTTCATGCTCTATCTCGGTGGCTTCAGCGTTCGGTTCCCAAACGCCACCAAAAATCAGCAGGTGGCATGGAGTCATGGACTGTATGATAGTCTGAGGAGCGTAGTGGGAGATGTTAGAGCTAAGGTGTGAGCTAATTTCATATTTCCAACATTGTAACTCCAACAATAACATGACCCATAATGAGTGACTAGTAGGGCTGAATAGACCCTTTGGCCCTTGACCTGACTTTGAGTCCATTACCTGTCGAAAAGGAAATGTATAAAGTCATGGCCAGCTCCCTCCTTCGAATAGGATACTTTCTACATCAACATTCCAGTCAACTTCCTTTCAAGCGATTGCAACAAACATAGGTCTGGTACCTAGACGTTCCTTCAAAACGCACTCCTTAAAAACAACATCACTCCTTCTTGACAAAAGAATTTCCAATCTTTTGATACTTCATACCAAAAGTCAAAATGATTGCCAAATCTGTTCTCGCAATTACTGCCCTTGCTGGCGCTGCTTATGCTGCCACCGGCGAAACTGTCACTGCCTCCGGCCTGGCTGTTACTACCATCAATGACGAGGATGGTATTGGTGCTGGTGTCGACTCCTACACTTTTTACCAGGGCGATGGCACTACCGCTGATGGTTGGCCGTCTACTGATGACTGGTGAGTTTGTCATTGCTGACAGAGATGCTCGAAGAGAGTTGATGCTCATATACCATCTTATAGGGTTTCCTTCAGTGAAATGTATGCCTAAAGAGTTCCTGCTTTACCTTATCCTACCATACTAAATATGTAAACCACTAAATCTGTCCACAGGTTCGAAGCCAACACCGCATCCATGCTCGTCGGCTGCGATCAGTACGGTGTCACCGACGACTCCACCGACGAAATCGACAACATCCAAACCGCCATCGAAGCCATCGCCGCCGAAACCTACGTCGACCACCGGTTTATCCTAGCCATTATCATGCAGGAATCCACCGGCTGCGTTCGAGCCCCCAGCTCAATCGGTTCCGTGACCAATCCCGGTCTCATGCAAGACCACGACGGAGCCTCCACCTGCAACGATGGAAGTACCGTTCAAACCCCTTGCCCCGAGAGCGAGATTGAGGGTATGATCAGTGAAGGAAGTAAGTCCAACCCTGCTCCGTACAAATTTCTATCATTATGAATTTAGAATACTGAATACTGACGACGATATGTGCATAGCTGCCGGTACAGAGACCGGTGATGGCCTCGCAAACTGCCTCAACGAGGCCAATGCCACTGGTGCCGAAGCTTTCTACCGTGCCTCTCGTATCTACAACTCCGGCTCTGTCGATGCTTCTGGTGACCTTGGTGTTGGTGTTGGTACTCCTTGCTACGCAAGTGACATTGCGAACCGTCTCACTGGCTGGGTCAGCGCTGCCAGCAGTTGCACCCTCTAAGGGTCAGTGTTCGGTTTGAATTCACTGTATAGAATGCAATATCTAAAAGACATTGCTGGTTGCGCAAAAGTCTTTTCTTGTTGCTCACTTGTTTATGTTTAAAATGCGCTTAGATTTAATATCCTTTTAGCAGCCTAGTTGCTGCACTACGCTCACTCCGATGAAGGTTTGACCGGATTTTTACTGCACATATTGTTGCTTTCTTTCTTCCACGGTTGATTCGAACTTCCATGTCGAATCAGATTCGATGTATATATTTTTTCTCGGATCATGTTTTATGATCTGGGACTCCTGAAGTGTTGTCTATATTTTACTATCTTCAGACATTCAACCTTGTTTTCTAGTAACCACATTCGATGTTTTCACTCCATAAAATCCTTTTTTCAGGACATGTACAAGACAGAGAACCAATCAAACCTGAAGTTGCACTGTAGCAATTTGAGGTAGTACTGGACCCGATAGGTGCATATGCCACGTTCACCTGGCGTCGCGTGGGCGCAGTTGACCGTTTCAGGAGATCCGGCCAGCTCTAGCCCTAAACGGAACATGATCTACAAGCGCGTACAACTATACAATGTGTTGTGTTAGACTGATTCTGTAATAATTACTATATCGCATAATGCTTTGAAACGTGTTCAGTCGCGGTAAAAGTTTATTCTATTAATTGAAGGGTTCTGGCCAATTTTAGATGTGGGAGATGGATAAATTTCAAGAATAAAATACATAAACAAAGACCGAGGTGTCTATAATGTCCAGAAAGCTTTTTGCCAGCAATCAAAGCATATATTGCCAAGGAAACACCAAAAATCAATGCGATTGATCGCTCTCTTGCCAAGTCTTTGATAGCTATAACAAATTGTGATTGACTGAGAGACGAATGGCAAATATCGACAGAACTCAAAGCTTCCAGAAGGTCATGTGCTCTGTAAAATTGGCCAGTCCAACAGCCTTCAATGATCCAACCAAGCCAAATATCCTGTGTACTTGGTAATGATTCCCTTTGTGGCCAGTAAGCTCGACCATCGGTAGGATAGTTATTTTTGAAAAGATCGACCTCACACTTCTCACCAGTGACAACTTCATATATAACAGTTCCTAGAAGGCCAATGTCGATCTGTGTTGTGTACCCGTTGTCGTCCGCTGTCTCCAGCTCAGTATTCAATGCAAGAAGTGATGCCTCTGAAAAATCAGAAAATTTGAGAGATAAATTAGAATCAAGCAGGAAATTTCGGCTAGCAATATCTGTAACAAGTACACGTCTGTCATGGATGTAACTGAGTGTACGGGCCATTTCATAGAACCATTGGAGTTAAAGTTAGCGGGGAGTATTATGTTTTAAAAGGTAAGTATGGAGATCTCTATTAAATAGATAGACAAGTTTTGTAGTCTCAAATGTAAATTTAACGCAATGAACAACGCCACGGGAATGGCTATCTTCACTGTTTTGAAGGCGACGATATACATCTTGTTCTTGTCTAATGCTCTGTAGGTTCACTTCGGCGTTAGAATCAGAGCTCCACCGATATCTTAATGGGGTTTTCACAGCCAACCCATTTTGAAACAGGACGACTGCTGTATTTCCACTGCCGAGAATATGGTCCGGAGGAATAGTGTTGCCTTGACTGTCAATGAAGGGCGAGGACATTTTTGAAAGACTGACTGCTGGGTTGGGCCTTATCATAAATTTCAGCCCTTGCAAACGAAACATTGTCGGGTGCGGATGGCAAACAATATAAACATATTTGAATAGGCGCTAGCCTAACAGCCTAAACTATTAAAGGCTTAGTACTAGTTTCCCGCCCGTCTTGCCCTCTGCTAGCGCCAGGAGGCTTAAATCAGAATCAAGCAAAAGATCACTTATTATTATTTTCACTTTTTCTCGTCATGTCAGGCTCTTAATATAGACTTTACATACATAAAACTCCTAAGCCATATAACTCGATATCCCTCTAATAGCCCAATATGTTGAATATCACTCAGGGCAATGCGTTGAGCCTTATACCACACCCCTTCGTCACACTTGCCACATGTGCTATCTAGCTGCGATGAGCTGGGCAGTTAAAACCGCGCCTTGTTGAGCTTGTTTGAGTTGCTTTTAGTGACGGGATTACAGGCACTGCCCCTTGCAACGGCCTCCACACACCATTGAATGTGGTCATGATCGGGATCGAACAGTGTGCAATCTCCCTCTGCCTTCCCTTTGCAGTCGGGGAATCTGGCCGGGGTTTTTAATCTCTCCCAACACATTTTTGCTACTTATTCGTTAGTATATTCTAAAAAGAGCAGATATCATAGTCCTAAATTTACCTTAGAGGCGTTTGATGTGTTCAACTGCACACAAGTACGCAGCAATGAGGGCCTAAGACGGAGCCGAGTTCTCGAATGTAAAGGTGGTTGTAGCATTGAAGAGGTGCGTAACAAAAAGACCAGAGAGCTTCCACGCCCGCATTTTATAAGGCAGCGTTCTGCTAGTTAGTGACTTACAGAGTTCAACGCACAGATAGGTGACTGAATTCCACCTGCATACACAGCACATAGATATCACCCGGGTAATATAATGTGACAAATATGAGGGACCAGATGCGCCAAGTTGATTCATGGGCCTGTGAGGAATGCATCTAGTAATTTTTATTGGTTACGCTCGTCTCTCTGGATGAATTTATTAGACCAAAAATCGATCCACAACTGGACCCTTGTCACTATTTCTGGACTAAGATGGTTCTTGGCAAGGTGATATCTTTTATGTAGCCAAATCGATAACTACCATTTAATCATTTTATAATAAACCGCGAATTCTGCTCATTAATCGTTTTCAGATTTAGAGAATCCTATCCAGCTGTCACCGTTAATGAGTCATATGCAAGCCACCACTCTTTCATCACTCAAGTTCCTTCCGCACCATGATACATCCCAAAACGTGAAAAGCGTATATAGCTTGATCAAGCTATGAAAGTAAGCAAAAGTAAATTCTATTAATAGGAATATCAAGTCCTGTGGTTCGCGCAAGAAGTAAGACGTCAACTTGACCATTTTAGTGGCGAATATCCACGCTAGCAAGTATTTCATCCCATATTGAGCTTTCCAGGTTGTATTAGAAAATGTGTAGATCAGTGCTAGATCATAGAACAGGGCAAAGTTAATCAAACTGATAGAGTAGACAGCATAAATGCACCATAGCTGGCTCCTCCATACTATCCGATTCGTAAAGATACTCGCAAAATTACTTTAAATTATTATCCAGAACCACCGTACGCATTAATACAAGAACTTTAGATATGTATCTAAAGTTATTTCAATTAGTGCACCTTCATAGTACTAGATCTTGATATTCCAACCATTATAGACCAAATACCAGATAAAGTAATTATCATCATCACTATTAAGTAGTCCAAAAAGTCCAAAAAAGGATTTCTCATTGATGAAGCTATCAAGAAATCTATTATTCTTAATGATCTCAGTACAGTAGACAGAGGACCGATCTAATATGACAAAGACACCTCCATCAATAGCATTTGTTAATCTAATCTCAAAATTATATCTTTCAAGATAGAGAGCGCCGAGCATATTAAAAATAAAGTCCACGTACATACATTTTTTAGTACGACGCACTCATTTATTCGTACTAACGCCACCAACAGTACAATTCTCAAAAGCAGCTAGCACTGTTGGAAGAAAATTTGTGGAAACCCAGAATACATGGTCGTCAAGGAGAACTGTGATCTTTGTTGCAACACGGCGGATAGCATGGGCGATTTGAAGACGTTTATTAGCCTCATCTATAGATAGGGGCAAGACTATCATATCCCGATTGTCTTCTTTGGTTATAGATATTTAGATCATTTGCCTGAGTTTCTCCATCCGCGCGTGAATAGTGACGATAATAATCTTTTTAGGCTTGTTTGCCATGCATTTCTTCAAACACTCCGAAAAATCCTCGTTGGCTGGATCCACTGTTGGTATAATGACTGTGACATCATGAGAAGAATAAGATGGTTGATCAGGAACCTGCGCCTTGCGATAAAAACACCAGAATGAAACGATGTGTACAACGAGACGAAGATACCGAAAGATGAAGAGAAAGAGAAAGAGAAAATGATAGGAGAGATCTTCCATGGCTTTGGTATTTTGGCGACGCTTCAAAATTTGAATCAAGTTATGATCTCCTTCTACTAAGTGTACGACACGCACTATTTATCTTGCCCGTGAAATTTCTCGATTCCTTCCTAGCTACGTAACATCTCATTTATAAAACTCGGATTATCTTATAAACACCTGCTGGACCACAAAGTCAAACGGAGCACCCAGCTGGTCTGATGTCTTTGAAATGGGCAGTCCTTTGTGGTCTGGCCCGGTCAGATTCTATGCACGCAGCTGATGGTCCCGGGTTGGGGATTGGAAAGACGATGAAAGCTGGAAGGTGACAAAGTCATCCGTGCATCAAACCACATACAGGTTTAGTGCATATGCGCTGAACAAGACAACCGCAGTATCCAAGTCCTGGTTGTCATTGAAATGAGACCAGATGCAGAAGATTAGGTTGCAGTGAAGCTACTTCAGGGCGAAGAATGAACATAAGCTAGACATGAGATGTATATGAAGACAGCACTGGCTATGATTGAGTTAATACACAACTCGTTTAACAAAATCTTCAAACTCAATATTTACACTCGTTTTTCTCAAGCTTCAAGTACATCTATCTAACTTCTTCACTGTATCAATATGAGTCAGCAGAAACATGACAATGGTAAAATCCGTGGAAAAATACCCAAAGATACCCTGATCGTTCCGCAAACCGATCCAAATGTCGGGATCTCCTCAAATTACGAGGTAGATGGAAGGGAAGATGGAAGACGATGACGCTATTTAAGTTGATAAAGGGCAATGGGAAGCCAAAGCTGGAACCTCAGCGCTGTTAAGGCGGCGACAGGGACAAGCCGTGTCGGGTAAAGTGCCCCAGGCCGAAGCGGTGTCGCCGCTACGTGAACCGGGGTCCCTAGACGACCATTTTTGGTAGTCCCGACACCTAAACATACATTCTATGTGTTAAAAGCGGTCTGATGTATAAATAAGAACTACGTAGTCAAGAAGATTTTCAATGCATAGCCACTTCGAATTTGCAGGCAGGGGAGTGATATCCGTGTAGCGATTTCGTGTTTAATAAGTAAAAGATGTACCCCCGAGTACTCCACATCTATACATAAAGCCCTATGTGTGTACAGGTTTTTAAGTAGATTTCAATACTACCGAACAAACGAACTGTGCAGATATAATATATTTACCTTTCAAAAAGACACGCCTGAGCGAAGTGTTCAACAAATAGCCGAATTCGGCGGGACCCATATTCCCATTTAGGGAATTATGCAAATCTTGACTTGCATCTCGTGTTCATCGATCGACGAGCGTACCAGCAGATGTTTGCAGATTGAAGAACTAAATAAATGCTCTTACCCCCCATACTCCGATCTGGGTAAGTCTGCAATATATATACGTACATAGCTGATGCCTTGGTGCAGCTGAGATCACGCTCTTAGTCAATTGCCGAGTTTTGACGTACGCCTCAAAGGATTTTGAGCTACTTATTATTTCAAGCAGGTCAGCAGATTGCATAGATTTGAGCAGTGTAGTAAGCAACACTCCGTAAGTCCGTCGTCTAGTCAATTTAACTAGCCTAGGTGTTAAATTGTTAATCTTCTCGGATGCTACCTTAACAAAGCCCTATTCCGCTGTTTCGGCGGGGCGGATTGCCATCTGGCCGATGGAGGTGTGTTTTGACCCCTGAATTGATGGCCGAGGACCTATAATTCAGTAGATGTTTCTCCGTAGAAACTACGTACCCACGCAATGACACTGCATGATAGCCACTAGCCACAAATTATACCTAGGAAGTGAAGAGGTTTGTCTCAAAAAACCTTCTAAATTCAAGTACCAGGCTAAGTTCCAGCTGGGCCGATACCACCCAAATACTAGAATAGGTAATGGAAGCCTTTTTAGCTTTGATACGTAAATCGGCCAGCGTTGCAAAAAAGGGAAACTGGTCTCCATAATCGAAAATTGAGCTGAGTCCAGTCCTTGAATGTTACATCATTTTATGCGTATATATATGTGTTGTACAGCTGTGCCCGGGTGCTCTGGTATGTCGATCATTAGGGCTTCCGGATTCTGCAGTCTGAATTCGCTCTGACAGCACCATTGATTCATTGGGGGCATTTCTTTAATTGTTTTTTGATTATTGAGAGACGGTCTCTTATATATCCTTTTATATTTTTTTTTGTTTCATTGTAGACTGCCGAGAGAAATGGCCAAACTTCTGGTCTCTCTGCTGGCATTGCCGTTTTTGGCGGGCGCCCTTCCCGCAGACGGATTTGCGGCGCGGGCAGATCGCAGTCACAACGCCGCAACTTTCAACGTTTCGCAGTTTGTCCCTGACGATTCGTACAAGCCTCACAAGACGTACGTCTCTCTATTGTGATTATGTATTGAGTTTGGCTGATTCTTGATCTAGTGGAATCCCATTCACATTGCTCGATACTTCCATTCAGCCATGGGTTAAGCTAAACCAGCCATCAAAGACAGCCGCCGCTGCGGAGATTGCTGCTGCGACTGCTTGCACTCCTTTGACAGCAGCGAATCCATCCACTTGGTGGTACGAAAGCATTACCCATGATGGATTGTCGTCTTTCATGTCCTCGGACTACAGAAGCGAGTATTCCGTGTTCCGTAATGTCGTGACCGACTATGGCGCAGACAACACTGGTGCTACTGATGCATCTGTTGCTATTCAGAACGCTATTAACGGTATGTGTTTACCCAGTCTTTGCCTGTGTCTCAGCTCACAATGCCCCTCCAGCCGGTCCCTCAAATGGTGGCCCTGCCAGAGGCTCCGGGAGCTACGGCACAACTGGTCAACCAGCTGTGGTCTACCTCCCTGCTGGAACTTACTTGATGTCCGGCAGTATCCAACTGCTTGTTGGAACCGTAATTGTTGGTGATCCCATCAACCCTCCAACCCTCAAAGCTGCCTCCAGCTTCTCAAATGATCATATCATCTATGCCAAAGACCCGAACTATGGTGGAACCATCAACTTTTACATCGGCATCAAGAACATCATCATCGACTCCACAGCAGTCGACGCTGCAACAAGTATTGCGCTTCTTGACTGGACCGTTAGTCAGGCTACCCAGCTCGCCAACGTTGTCTTCAACATGCCCGACTATTCCACTGGTCACGTTGGTGTCACTTCACAATACGACTCCAACAGCAACATCATCCTCAACGACCTGACGTTCAACGGTGGTGCGTACGGACTGAAACTCTCCGGCCAGCAATGGATTCTCAAAAACATCAAGACAAGCGGCACTACCACCGGTATCTCTGCCGGCGGTTTCAGCGTCGTTTGTCAGGCATGCTCCTTTCAATACGCCGCAACTGGTATTGATGCCACAGGCGTATCCGGTACTATCACTGTGATTGACTCCTCTGGATCGGATCTTGGTGTCTTCCTAAGTGGCACGAACAGCGGTGGTGCTGGCAATTCTGTGGTTCTTGAGAACGTTTCGTACAGCGGAACTACCGTTCAAATGAGCGGTAGCACGGTTTTGTCGGGCAGCGTTACTGATACTTGGGTTTACGGTGACTTGGTAAGATTCGTCCACCACATCTCGTAAATATCCGTGCTCATATCGTATTAGTATTCCAGCGGCAGCTCTAGCGGTGGCCGCGTTACTGGTCAAACCGTGACAACCCCTCGCTCTTCATCACTTTTGTCCGACGGCAGCTACTTCATCACAGAGAAGCCCCTCACATTCCAGGAATACTCAGTCGACCAGGTTCTCAACATCAAAACCGTTTCCGGCTTGCCCGTTTATGGTGACGGTGCTACCGACGACACTGCCAATATCAACTCTATCCTGTCCCAATACGCTGGATGCAAAGTCATTTATTTCCCCGCTGGAACTTACATTGTGACTAATACTATTCTCATCCCGGCCGGCTCGCGTATTTATGGTGATGCGTATGGAACAGCTATCTCGGCCGTTGGCTCCAACTACTACAACCCTGACTCACCGGGCATTATGGTTCAGGTCGGAAATTCGGGCGATGTCGGTGTTGCTCAGATTGTCGATATGATTTTCACGGTTGCCGATGTTCTTCAAGGCTGCAAACTGGTAAGTGTCTTCTCGAACTGTTGGAGATGTCGTATTGACTCTTGTCTAGGTCGAAGTGAACATCGCAGGCTCCAGCCCTGGCGATGTTGGATTCTGGAACTCCCACTTCCGTATCGGCGGCGCTGCAGGTAGCAAAGTCGAAACGAATTGCGGCGGTAGTCCCGATCAATGCAAAGCAGCCTGGGGTCTGATCCATCTCACCAGCACATCCTCTGCCTACATTGAGAATATGTGGGGATGGACTGCAGACCACGACTTGGACGGAGACAATGGACAGACCATCTCAACTGGCCGCGGGATTCTTGTAGAGGCCACCAAGGGAACGTGGCTCGTGGGCACGGCTATGGAGCATCACACCTTGTACCAATACAACTACAACGGAGCACAGAATGTCGTGTCTACCTTCCAGCAGAGGTAATCCTCTCCCATCCCTACCTATATATGTAAACGTAACGACAGCTGACTCGGACCACAGTGAAACACCCTACTGGCAAGGCCCCGGCAACGACATCGCCCCCGTCCCCTGGAGCGCCAACCTCATCACCTCCGACCCGAGCTTCCAGTCCTGCGCCTCCGGCGACAGTCTCTGCGGCATGGCCTGGTTTGAGCGCATCTCTGACTCGTCAAACCTGTTTCTGTACAACGGTATGGTATGGACATTCTTCAACAATAATGGTGGTTGCAGTGGCGATTGCCAGCAGAATGCGATCAACATCCTTGATTCGAGCGCGCTGTACATCTATGGGCAGCAAGTAAAATCTGTGACGAATATTTTCTTGGAAAGTGGTGCAGCGATTGCGACGGAGAGTGCGAATAGTGGTGGTTGGGGAGGGAATGTTGCTGCTTATCTGCGTGATTCTTAAATATCTACTGAGGTATGTATCGCACGATATAGGCAACGATGAAAAGATGTATATACTATCGAAGATAAGCATAATGGAAACAGTAGTTCTGTCTTTGTTCAAAGAGCAATAAATTTGTTCCTATATAGTACATTGTTCCCTTTCTATGAAACAGCCTAAACACCGACCCTCTAACCCAGTTATCGCATCATATACAGTAAAAATCGAGAGTTGTTATAGTGATACATCGAGGAAAGAAGAACATAAATGCCAGATCTACGCAGAATCATCCTCTGCGTAGCTGACTTTTTTCGCTCGTCGACTGCGACGTGCCGGCGTAGATGCTGTAGATGGTGTCGGTAGGGGGTCCGATGAAGGATCAGGAGACTTGCTCCGTGCAGCTGCTGAATTTTCCTCGGAGCTTGAAGTAGACTCAATACTTGCTTCGGATTTTCGCCGTTTTCTAAGCGTCGTCGCTTTCTTCGTTGCTTTCTTAGCTGGCGACTTTTCTGGCGTACTGCCTTTCGCTTTTGCTTTTGACGACTTCTTTGCTGGGCCTGCTGCAGCTGTCGGCTCAACAATCTCAGTATCTTCCCCAACAGCGGTATTCTTCCGCACAATATCCCTCTTCTTCGGCCTTAACCACTCCTCATGTCCCGGAGGCCAATATACCCTCCTTTCCGGTCCACCCATACTAACCTCCTCCAACGAAATACTCGGCGGCGGCGGCGTCAACTGCGCCAAGTCGATAAAATCGCCCGACTTCTTCGTCTTCTTGGGCGGTTTCCACGGCTTATTCTCATCTTCACGGACGTGAGGTACCAGCTCGCCAATATTCTCGTAACCTGGTAACTTGTATTTGCGCATTAATTCAAAGACGGCTTGTTCTTTATCCTTGGCTTCGATCATGAGATCCATTGTCGGGTCGCAAGGCGGTAAAGTGTATACACGAGGGTTGTGTTTGCGTCGTTGACGAGGCGTGATTGCTGTAGGCTCTGGTTCGGAGTAGTGCATTTTCTGAGTTATGCCCTTCCGTGTCCAGGTCGCGCGTATCCGGTCGTACAATTGCATGATATCGAGCGTCCCCTCGCGCAGTTTATCCGAGTCGAAGATAATGTTGTGATGATGATAGTCGAGGACAAGAGGAATATTGAGTTCTTCGCAGATAGGTAGCAGATCATGGACAGACCAGCTGACGTCGTCATTCTCTAGGACAATGCGGTTTTTGATATCCTGAGACAAGCCCTTGTAGTTCTCGCGGAATCTCTCTAGGGTTGCAGCTTTGTCGCCAAAGACCCCGCCCATGTGTAGAATCATGACGGCGTCACGGTTTTGTTGCGGAGGTAATTTGAGTAGCGTTAACAGCTCGGAATGGAATTCGAGGTCCCGAATAGAGCTTTCAATGACTTCCTTCCGTGGTGACCCTAATTGAGTAAATTGCCCGGGATGCATGGTCAACCTATGGCCAAGCTCTGCAGCGACTCGCCCAGCTTCAGCCAAAACTTCCGAAGCGAACGGCGCCAATTTATATCCATATATCTCATGGCTCGCAAACGGGAACATCTCGCTGCTCAGTCGTAAAAACTTGATTCCGTATTTGTCGTTCCATCGCAACATCTTTACAATATCTCGCGCATTGGCTAACCCCAGCGCCTCGACGTACGCTTGGCCTCGCGCATGGTCCGCGGGTTGTTCGCGATCGGGGCGGTTCTTGGTCGCATGAAAAGGTTGCGATGGGTCTTGCAGCGGATGACGGTTTTCAAGAATTGACGCTATCCGACATGTCCGAGAACTGAAAACCGGGGGATTGGCGTATCGTAGGTAGGTACAAAGACAGGCATATCCTAATCGACCTTTCCAGGGTAGGGGCAAGTAGTCACTATTCACCGGAGGGGGTCGCTCCAAAGCTTCCTTGACCTCTTCGACTTCAGCGGGCACGTCTTCATCCGACTCGGGATCTAGCGTCGCCGCATTTTTCTTGCTCGGACTCGGCACGGATTCTAGAACATTTGCAATCCCTGATAGGGAGGAATTGGCACTGGTGGCTGGCGCAGCGGGGGAGGCGGTCGTGGTGGTGGCGCTCGAGGTATGTAGGGAGCGAGTTGCTCTGACAGCGGCCGCACGCGTGGTTGACCGTGCCATGATCATACTAACCGCTTGTGCTGGTGCTGCGGTCGAACGGGGTGTTGCGACGACAGAGATGAGGCGCGAGAAGGCATTTGTAGAATTTGCGATTGAAGCTACGGCAACGAGTCGCAGGCGTGACGTGGGGCTGGCAGAGACGAATTCCTTGGTCAGCATGCTCGACGATTTTGATTTTGCCACTGCTGGCATGGCGTCGCCCTCGCCTTTGCCTCCATGCGATTGAGAGAGCTGTCGAAGTGCCGGGCGATCATGGCGCGCGCATTCCGCGACTTTGTAGAAATGCAAGGCATGACGACGATCAAAGGGTCTAGGCGGCCTCGAGCGATGGAGCGAGAGAGACTTCATTCATTAGATAAACCTGGCTGTCATTGAGAAAGTAGACACAATGACAATTGGAACGACGTCACATCTTTGTCGCGGCTTTTCGCAGTCGACGTAAGCATCAAGAAACAAGGAGGGTCATTCGCGGGTAATCCCACGCGTCTTGGGCTAGCGCGATTCAATTTTAAATCGAGAGGCTTGAGATTGAATGTTTAATTGGTGTGACGATGATGTGTTCTCTTTGTTGAAATGAATGATTTTTCGACGCGACTTTACTCCAGAGTTACTGTTCTACAAAGAGCAATTAGAGGTTGACAATCGGTGATCTCAGCTGGATGAAACATCCGGAAACACTCTAATGAATATGCCCATTTCATTTCACAGAACAGTCCTAATCTGACGGACCTCTTAAGGAGTTAGTTGAAATTAATCGTCTCATGATCCGAGGACATATTATCGACGTAAAAATATCATCGCCAAGAACCGCGAAACTCGGGTGTTGTTTCGAATGGCGAATAGCCTCCTCCTGACCTGGGCATCTGTGCAGAATACCACCTCGGTGGATGCTGTTTCGATTGAAATCCCCTGATTAAGCATCGCTAATTCACGAATGACCTGTCGTTCTGCGCGGAGTACTCCGTAGAGAGGCAGGCTGAAGAAGAGTATAGATCACCGCCAGCCAATCAGTCGACCTTGGCGGTTATATGCTAAGCACTCCACGTTTCAGGCTCTCTCTCGGCCAGTCAATCATCGCCTGCGTTCTAGTGCCCTAGAAATCTGTTCCTGGATCAGTAGACCCCTCATCCTTGACGATTGGCTCGGTTGATGCGGCTCGCATCGGTCGACACATCCCTGCTGAAACGTTTGTATATGTTGGAAACAGAAACGTTGGAGGAATAGAGGCGGCGACTCTTGAGTTGCTGTTGTGCTGGACGATCTTTGCTGATGGATGTCGGCATGCAAAAGAAACAGGCCGCGTTAAATCCCCTATTGGTGTTTCTTCTGTCTTGGAATGTACTCGTCAAACAGGCTTCTGGTGAGGTTGGCGGGGATGCCCTCCACCAATGTTCATCCATTCCAGCGAGTGGATGGATGTCAGGCGGGTTATTTACTAGAAACAAGAGTTGGATAATCACTTAATAAGTCGCAGAACCATGGCTGTATTATTAGAAAGATAAAGAGCCTCAGTGCCCCGAGAAGAAATAAAGAAAAAAACTTGTCGAGGAAACACCCATCGACTGCCCGCACTTTCAGGCACCACACCTTCCTGTTTTGGTAAGTCTTTGTATACGTCTCCTGTTTTTCGCTCCTCCCTCTCTACTGTCTTCTCCTTCACGCAACACCCCAAGACAATAGCTTTGGCTAGTCATTCCTTCAAACTATTCATTCGTTCATCGTATTTATGCCCATTTTCATTCCCTTGTAGCCTGACGTATATACATCCATTCTCTTCATTCTGCTCAAATTTCGAATAGCAAATTGCTAACTGACACAATACTCAGACCAACTCGACTTTCCTTCTTTTCACAAACACTGTCTAGCCCTGGTTGGCATTCAGTATTTACTCTCATCAGAGTCTTAAGATACCTTTTTATTCCCATATCCAACATCCAACATGAAGAGCACATTCGCTATTTGCGCCTTCCTGGCTGCTACGGTCTCTGCACACATGCAGATGAGCAATCCTTATCCCATTCGAAGCCCTCTCAATCCCAACGGCGACGAAAGCAAGAAAGATTATTCCTACACCAGCCCTCTGGACGCCTCAGGATCAAACTTTCCTTGCAAAGGCTACCAAACCGACGCGTTCGTGTCTGTTGCCACCTACGCAGCTGGTAGCGAGTATGGCATGTCACTTACTGGCAGCGCCACACATGGAGGTGGCTCGTGCCAGCTTTCTCTATCTTACGACACTGGCAAGACCTTCACTGTCATTCAGTCGATGGAGGGCGGCTGTCCATTGACGTCCAGCTACAACTTTACAATCCCTTCCGACGCGCCCTCTGGACAGGCTTTGCTTGCGTGGACATGGTTTAACAAAATCGGTAACCGTGAGATGTACATGAACTGCGCACAGGTCACCATTGATGGAGGCTCAAGCAAGCGTTCCCATGCTCGCGATATGATGGTCTCTCGTGCCGATACTGCGTTCAGCGCTCGTCCCCCAATTTTTATTGCCAACGTCAACGGTCCTGGTGGATGCACTACAATTGAAAGTCAGGAGGTCAACTTCCCCGAAGCAGGCCCTAATGTTGTTGGTGGTGTTACTGGCACTGGATATACCTGCACTGGATCTGCCGATTTTCTAGGCGATGGATCCTCAAGCAGTTCTTCCACCAGTGGTTCATCTGGTTCCTCTGGTTCTTCTGCAACGTCTGGCTCTGACACATCTATCCCAGCTGCCGCGGCAACCTCGGCTACCAGCACAACAGCTCCAGCCGTTGCTACTGTCGGCACTTCATCCGCTTCAGCCCCTGCTACCACTCTTGCAACCAGCACAAGCGCGCCAGCTACCAACACAATCTTGCCATCTGCTAGCAGCACAGCGCCCAAAATCGTGAGTTCGGGTACTGCCATAAGTGGACAGGCCTGTTCTGGTAACGGAGCTATAGTCTGCGGTGCTGATGGTACCACCTGGTCCATGTGCAATCAAGGGGCTTTGACTTATATGGGCTCCGTCGCTGCCGGAACTACCTGTTCGAACGGTTCTATCTCCAAGAAGTAACCTGTTCACTTCGTCACTGTTTTGAAAAAAACTGCCTGGACACAACCACCTGCACTTTGTTTACGCTACCTTTGATTTCTACTCCTGCGTTGTTTGGAGTCATTTGGTGTTATGATGTTTAATGATGTTCGACGAGTGGCGGGTCCTCTCCTTAAAAAAAAAGTTAGATTAACAACTTTCATTTATGATTGAAGGTTGTCTTGCGTTTTGGACACGTTTTTGTTTAGGTATAAGAAAAAAAAAATGGAAACACAACCATCATGACTTGGTGAAGAAATTAGAGATAAGTTGACTCATCTGGGGTAGATTATAATATCGTAGTAAAACATCTAATATAATACACGCATAATCGTTGAAATAAAAACACAAGGAATCCGTCTCACATCGACCTTCTCTTCAAATAAGCGAAAGATGGACTATTGCTTCCTCTCATCATCACTCCAATCCAACAATTCCAACAGTTTCTCCTCGTCCATTTTCTTCTGCTGCTGCTGCTGTTCCGCCTCGGTCTGCTGTCTCTGCTTCCTCTTGCGTGCATCGCGACCCCATTCCAACACTCCACTGGCCCTAATCTTCTCCGCAAAGTCTTCTTGATCGCTGTTCTCGTACTCCTCGGTCTTCACTTTCGATTCCTTTTTATTTGTCTCGCTGCCAGAAGTAGCAGCCTTCTTGCCGCTCTTCGCCTCTGACACTTTCCCCTTCACAACTTCCTCTTTCTTCTTCTCTTCCTCAGCGTTGGCCTCGCTCTTTGCGCCAACCCTCAAACTATTCCCATCCTTCTTCGGCTTCTTGAGTCCCTCCGCTTCCAATTGTTTATCCTCTTCTTCCTTTTTCTTCTTCTGCTCTTCCTCCTCCTTGGAAGTTTTGCGCTCAAACCACCATTTGAAAAACATTTCGATGGCGGGTCGTAGCAAGATGTAACCCGCGACAATAACGATTATGCGTAGCCAGTGGCGCACTTTGGGCGTGCCGATGTAGTCTTGGAAGTCATGGAGAGATTCGAGGGTGTATTCTTGGAGGGAGTTGAGGAGATCGGTTAGGAAGGCGACAGGGTCGGTTGTTGTGGTTGTCATTTTGGCGGGGGTGTTTGATTAATTGATATAGTGAAAGGTATGGTATTTTATAAAGTAAGAAGATAGAGGGGTGTGGTATGTTTTATATGGAGTTGAGGTTGAGGTCAAGTGAAGGTCCCACCTGCCAAATATTTTTAGCCTCCTCCGAGTCTCCCGCCCGCGCTGTCTCCGGCTTGCCGATTGCCGTTTTTTCCTATCCCTCTCCCATCGTTCCAAGTATATTCGAATCCTCCAAGTATGCTGCTCTCAGACTTTCAACCACAAGTCAAAAATGCAAGCCTAATGGCTCAACCGGGCTATTGCAGCCCGGTACTAGATCAAGATCATACGTGAATATGCTAATTTACTAGGTGTTCGTCCACGATGAAGACGTATGGAACATCACGCCCTGGCAGGATGAGGGCCGAGCATCAATGCCTTGATGGTTGATATTTTTACAAGAAAGCAGACAGTACAAGCACTCGGCCATCACAGGCAGACAGACGATCAACGGTCTGACATCATTGCCACAGTTTGCCGCGTAATCAACCTTAACAGCGTTTCAGGCCCAGTCAACACTACACTCAACTCAACTACTTATACAGACTCGTCCACAGGTACAATCAACAATCAAATATCGTATAAGTTCTATCCAACATGGGAGTCGGCCAGAAAATCCTCAAACGCCTCGGCGTAAAACCCTCGCCAAATTCTTCAACAACACCACCACCGCCGTCCGTCCCTCCCCATCCAAACCCTCCAGTCTGGTCACCCACACCCGCCCAAGGCACCGCACCCTCGCAATCCGCCAGCCTCATAATTCACCCGGATGAACGCGACATCTCAACTGACAGGTTCAACGGCACCTACATCCGTCTCGCCCGCTGTTCCAATGGCACAATCCTCGCCGGCTTCACATGGCGCGAAGGCGGCCGAATGGACGCCCTTCGTATCCTCAAGATATCGCAGAGTCTCGACGGCGGACAATCATTCCACGACTTTAGCGAAGTCCACCGCGGCCACGGCGAGATTGACAACCTTCACATCCTCGAAATTGCACCCGAGGGCCACATCCTCGCCGCTTTTCGTAATCATGACTTTGGCCATAATCGTGCCGGCGATTTAGCAGGGATCACGCATTTCCGAATCACAGTATTCGAGTCGAGAGACGGCGGCGCAACGTGGCGGTATTTATCAGAGGCAGTGCAAAAATCGGATCCGCCGCTGGGCATTTGGGAACCGTTTATGCGGTTGGGTCTGCAAGGGGAGGTGCAGCTCATATATTCGCAGGAGTTTGCGCCGGACGATCAGCGTACGATGCTAGTCAGTTCATATGACCGTGGAAAATCATGGTCTCAGCCCCGTTGCATTGAAGGGTATCAAGACCGGTTCCGAGACGGTATGACGGGGATCACGCAAACAGTCGATACAGCAACGGGCCAGATTGTGCTGATAATGTGCTTTGAGACAACACGGTACGCACCGCATTTCAATGTTGAGGCAGCCGTTTCATACGATGATGGCACGACATGGCTGCATCGTCATCAGGTGTACACGCCGCGACGAAAGGGGCATAATGCGGGTGCACCGCAAATCGCGTCCTTTGGGGATGGGTCAATGGTATGCGTGTTCATGACAGATGATGATGCCGAGCAGGTGAAATGGATACATAATGCGGCTGTCAAAGTATGTTTTGGCACTGCGCCACACGCCGGAAGGATTATGTGGAGTGATCCTGTGGTTGTGTCGCCCGCGTCTAGTTTTTGGCCGGGGGTAATGGCGTTGGACGAGAGGAGGGCGTTGGTTACGTATGAGCATGGAGGGCCGAGGGGGAGGACTGTTGTTAGGCCCTATTAACCTTATTTAGTCCTCTTACTTACCTGTCTTCCTCGAGGAAACACTATCGATAGCTTAGTTGCAAATGATTATTCATTCCATCCCGATCCTAAGAAATAGGTACAATGCTAATGCAACAAACTCCCAGAGACATAACAATCCAATATCTTATTCTAATTCCTAGCATCAATCACCCGAAACACTCCGCATCCCCTCCTTGGACCAAAGTCAGGTGGAAAGACATCAAGGATTCTTCTGCCCATCGTCGAGCGTCAACTTCTTCTCCAGCTGCGTTGCCGTAGCCGTCGCAGCTTCTTCTGCCGCCGCTGGTGCTGTTCCTTCTTCGGCAGCTTTCTTAGCAGCAGCAGCCTCTTTCTTGAGTCGTTTCTTCTCCTTCTCCTTCTCCTTTGCTAGCTTTTTGGCGGCAGCCTTTTCGGCTTCAAGCGCTTTCTGGCGTTTAATTTCCTCGCCACCAAAGGCTTCGCGCCATTCTTCGACTTTTGTAGGTGGGATCAGTGAGAACAACAGCTTTGATTCACCGACTTTATGGCCTGGTTTCAAGGCGTCAGTGATCCATTTATCGGAGATACGAGGCTCTGGTTGAGCGCCGAGTTGCTCAAAGATTGATTTCGAGGTGGACGGCATAAATGGCGCAAGTAAGCTGGCCAGTAAATGGATGTGGTTGAGCGCGATGTTGATGACGGCGGCGCAGCGGTCGGGCTCTTCGGTGAAGAGGCGGTTGTCGAGTTTATTGTCTTGGAGCAATTTATTGCCGAGGGAGGAAATGTGCATGATGTCGTTGAGGGCGGCGCGCATTTTGGTGGCGTCCATAGAGGTGGTGTAGGAGGTGAGGTAGGCGTTGACTTGCTTCTCGTGTTCCGTGAGAACAGCCTTGGCTGCTTCTTCGGAATATGCGGGTATGGTTCCGTCCATTTTGGCGATACAGAATTTGGTAACGCGCGCGACGAGATTTCCCAAGTTCTTCAGAAGTTCGTTGTTATTGGTGCTGACGAATTCGTCCCATTTGAACTCGGTGTCGCTGGATTCGGGTCTTCTAGACAGCAAGTAGAATCGCCAGATATCCGGTCCAATACCCGTATCCTTAGCACTTGTGCCAAACACACCAACACCCTTGGATTTACTGAATTTACCGCCTTCATAATTGAGGTACTCCGTAGCCGAAATCTTGTGCACTTGCGTCCACTCCATGCCTGAGCCAAGTTGAGAACCGGGGAAGATGATGCTGTGGAAGGGCACGTTGTCCTTGCCCATGAATTGGAACAGCGAAACCTGCTCGGGCTGTTTCCACCATTGCTCCCATTTCTTGCCCTCGAGATTGTCCCCGTCGGTGTAGTTGGCGGTGATGGAGACGTAACCGATACAAGCGTCAAACCAGACGTAAAAAACCTTGTTCTTATAAGCCTCCTCATCGAGACCCTCAATGCCCGTCGGGATCGGTACACCCCATTTGATATCACGAGTGATAGCGCGGGGTTTCAATCCACGATCGATCCATGACTGAACAATAGAGCTAGTATTAGTGCTCCAATCATTCTCCTTGCTGACTTTCTCAAACCAGGGCACGATCTTGTCCTTGAGAGCATCTAGGCGCAGATAGAGATGTTTCGTCTTGCGCTTTTCGGGTGTAGCGCCATCAAGTTTGCAGCGAGGGTTAATCAACCATCCCGTAGCTCTAGCCTCAACATCTTGCTCCTCGCCATCCTCCCCATCTTCTTTCGCATCAGGCTCTAGCGGATCTAACAAATTACCGCACTTGTCACATTGATCTCCACGAGCACCCGGATCCCCGCAGATACTGCACTCGCCTTCCACAAATCGATCCGCCAGGAAAGTAGCATGGCCCTCCACAGGACAGTATGGCTGGGTGGTCTCTCGCTCCTCAATATACCCGTTATCCCACAGACCACGGAAAACGTCTTGGACAATCTTGGTTTGATGCGCGGTGGGCGTGCGGCCAAAGATGTCGAACTCAATGTTGAACCAATCGTAGATACCCTTGTGAATAGCATGGTATTTTGCGCAGAGTTCTTCCGGTGTTACACCTTCTTCGAGGGCTTTGGTTTCGGTGGCAGTTCCGTATTCATCCTGCTTGTATTAGCGCTCATTCGTTCGATACGTGAATGAAAACGCGGCGAGTAGTATACTTACAGAACCACAGATATACAGCGTCGGAAAGCCGCGTGCCCTGTTGTAGCGAGCAAAAACATCTGCGGGGAGCACACTACCGATTATATTTCCTAGGTGGGGAACATTATTGACATAGGGCAGAGCGCTAGTAATAAGAATATTTCGCTCGCCGGGAATTGGCAATGTAGGCTCCTTTGTCGCCATGGTGGTCGATGTCTGCTGCTGCTGTTACGGAAGAGAAGAAATACCAGCGTGGATTGTATCTTCTCTGGAGGGCAAAACGAAGACGCCCTGTGACCGATGACTCAAAACCAGAAGAAATGCGGGGCAGAAAAATGAGCTCAGATAAGGGCAATCATCCACACCGCCTTCCGTGTTTGGGCATGCAAGGGGATATTAGCCCTAGCCCTAGCCCTAAGTCTATTGTCGACAGCCTCAGATGATTGCCAGTTTCAAATTCCACTTATTAACAGCGACTTTGAGGTGTAGAGAACTCTCCCCAATCTACCAGCAGAGTTGCAATCCATCAACGACCAACTGCAACAAGTGTCGAAAGAGTACAATGAGGCGATCCCATCCGGAAAAAGGGGGCGACCATCGGAACTTTGAACCAAGCTCAACGACCTACGCAAGCAGGCAGACCAGGGAGGCACCACGCACGGCATATCAAAAGCAATATGCCATTTTGAAATGTGGATCGAGTACATAATTACACAAACCGAATTCTGTATACCGAGGGTCACAGGGATGTGTTGCATGAATGGTTTTAATCGGACGCAGTTGGAGATATTCAACCTGGCGACTTCGCTTGTATTTCATATGACTGGGGGCACCTGGGTAATCAATTGCACCGCTAATTTCCGATTGGAAGGAGAATACTGCCCGACTTTGTTTGAGTAGAAGTACCAGAAAGGACAGCAAAGATGGCGCGTTGTATTGGCTTCCGGAGAGGAGTCCCTACACGATCGATGGGAGGATTATTCGCTTCTGTGTAGGCAAGCAAGAACGTTTCCTGCAAAGCATATTGGCACATTATATTGTCATCTTATTCAATGCATCAAGTTTTTCAGATGTCACGTATTTTGTGAGTTCGTTAGTGTGATGAGGCATTGTTTGGACGATGGAACCTATTTCACATGTTGACCTCACCACTGCCGAGAAAATATTCGGGTCTCCTGCATGGGCCGTTCATCGCGTCGGTCTTCGTAAAGAACTACTGAGGATCGCTACAAGCGCGGCTGAAACTGGAACCCCCATTAGAATTAATTGGTCGTCAGAAGTGGCAGATGCCTCGCCAAATGAGGGCTCAATAACGTTGCAAAACGGGGAGAAGCACGTAGCCGACCTTGTTGTGGCGGCTGATGGTCTGCATTCAGTACTCAAACGTGCCGTACTAGATGAGGCAGCTCCTGGTCCCTCATCTACGGGCCTGAGTGCATTTGATTTTCGATAGATACCGATATTCTGGAGAACGATGAAAGGCTCTCGTTGATTTTGAAAAAGAAAGGCCCCGGTGCAGCTCTTTTGGCCGAAGCGAAAGATTTCATCAACGAGCGCCATATAATGTGGTATCCGTGTGAAGAGTAAGTAAAATACACCTGGTATCAATTATTATGACACTCACTAACATATCTGAAAGTGGCCGTGTACAAAATTTTGTTGGTATTCACTGGAGGACAGAGGTAGATGGGGAAGAGGATAAGCCTGAATGTAAGACCATCTCTGTAGCTACATGGACCTTAGAAGAGCGGTTTAACCTTTCTTTCCGATCAGCTATCAAAGCCTCGATGTTGGAAGAGTACAAACATATCTCCCCCGATATTGTTGAAATAATCGCGTACGTCAATCCTCTTACGATAGTTCCGTAAAAATTCGTGCGATATATGAATGGCTTACTCTAGTTCCCAACAGAAGATCCTCCCAGGTCAAACGCTGGCCATTATTTGCTCACAATCGGCTGCAGTCTTGGACTGTTGGCCGACTGATTCTCATTGGCGATGCAGCTCATCCTGTGAGTACTCAATTAATAAAAGCTTACCGCACATCAATTTAACCCCCTACTTACCATGTATATAGATGCTTCCCTTTGGCTGTCAGGGCTCGAACCAAGCAATCGAAGACGGTGGTGCTCTAGGCTTCTTGTTCAACGGAATTGAGAATGCAGATGGCATAACAAAGCGACTAGAATTATTTGAACAAGCAAGAAAGAATCGCATATCTCGTGTGCAAATTCTCTCCAAAGTTCGGGCTGGCAAAGAGGAAGAAGTTGTAGAAGAGCTTCGTCGCTATGCGGACCCCCCGGTTCAGGTGAACCTAAGCTCTATATAATGAATCTTGGAGTCAAATTTTACGTGTTTCTTGTCATTGACCAAGTTCGAAATATAGCTGTTCCCACGACGATGCAGGAGCGTACTGCACATGATTACAGACAAGTCCCACCAAATGACATAGTAGAACAATCAACATCTAGACCCTTTCTGATACTTTGGTTGCAGATTTGACGTATATGAAAAATGTCGACAGGTCTCAAAAAGTGATTAACGCATAGAGCGGGGGTATAACTGGAGGCTTGATGGAATTTTACAGGCAAAGAATGCTTTCGCATCAATTAGCTCTAACTGCGCCTATCGTCAGCTGGCAGTTTGCTGTCAAGATGTTTAGTCTCACGATGTATTATTTTGAAAACTTCAAACCATGAACCATCATACTGCTTAGACAACAAGAAAAAGAACCTTCCAGATTGTAGATCACTTATCTGGAAATGTAGATGCAGTACTTGCCTTCAACCACAACACTGGGTATCTCATCCATTGACATCGCATGATCTCCTCTGACCGATCCATTACACATGAATATACTATATAAGCTGGGATTGAAGACTTGCCTCATTTATTCTATACACTAACACCGGTCTAGATATAGAGAAAGAAAAGAAAGCGAGATAACAAGATAAAACCACAATTTATGTTCTAGGCTAACACAAAGATACACTGACACTCTAGGTGGGTTCCACTGCAGTCTCTATGCAAGCTCCTTTGATAAGAGACTCGATTTGGCTGCGATTTTGCTAGCTGTCGTTGTTATTGGCACCGCCACAAGCACATCAAGAACAATAAATAGTCGATTTGATCTCTTTCAAGGCCCAATTGACAACTTCGATAGCGACAAGGGAATCAATACCATATGAATGCAAAAATCTGTTGGTGTCGATCTCCGAGATGGAAGTATGCAGTATTTTTGCAACACGTTGTACTGGGGCATCAAGGACAATATCTGTTGCTTCCGTAAGCGATTTAGCCTGACTGACTAAAGTCTGTGTCGAAGTCGAGCTATTGATTGTCATCGAATTCTGTTCCTGGAATCCAGTTTTCTCTAAGATGGAGAAGCGCGCATCTTCGAGATAAAATGGCATGGTGATATCGGCCGCAATCGCGCTACCCCCGGTGGCCAACCTGTAATCAGTTATGGAGAGACGGTATTGGTCATGTCACCAGTAATGGCGTGCTTCATCAGCGTGTGGAAATCCTTCTCACGAATGCCGTACGGGTCTTCCCACTCAGCGAGAGAATCCGTGATACCCTTCTCCGCAAGGACGCCGATTTCTCGCATAATTCCTAGATCAATTGTTGTAACGTGTTGACCATGAGCACGACGGTAGTTTTCAAGGGCATCTTCGTAGGCTCCAGCTGCCGCATAGTTTGCCTGGCCACGATTGCCGAAGATACCTGCGAACGAAGAGAGGGTAACGAAGAAATCAACGTCCGGCAAACATTGAGAAAGGTTCAAGCTGCCTTGTACCTTAGGCCTCGTGGATTCTATCCATTGTTTGTGATTCATATTCATGAAGGTGGTGTCTCTCAAGCCCATTGCACACTGAAAAACGCCATGCACTACACCAAGCTCGTAAACACAGCTTGGTCAAGCTCCTGTTTTTCGGCAATATCGCACTTGTACACTGCCATTCGGACATCACGTTTCTCAAGATTTGCTATCAAGTCTTTCGCCTGGGCTGATGAGTCGCCCGACCGAGAGAGGAGTAATAGGTCGAGTGATACCACGTCTTTGGAAATCGAAGGCACCCTCAAGGATCGAGGCCATTATCTCTGGTGGAAAGTTCTCTTTATGATTGAGATTGAAGAACTAAAACGTTCCATCCTGCAGAAAAGGTCTCATGTCGAGTTCCGTGTTTGCCAGAATATCCCGAAGACCTATTTTCAAAAATACTCCGAACGGTGCAATGCGATACCATGTCTGTCTTAACACCTCGCCAGAAAGAGAATTGAGAACGACCTCAACTCCTCTGCCATTCGTCATCCGCTTCACGCCCTGCACAAAGCTAAGGTCTCGAGAGTTGAAGATATGGTCGTCAGGGATGCCATATTCCTCTCTGAGCAACTTTTGTTTTGAGGTAGATGAAGCAGTGGCAAATATATCCGTCTCGAAATGTTTTGATATTTGTATCACGGCTTGTCCTACTCCACCTGCCGCGGCGTGTATGAGAATTGATTGCACCTTTTGAACTCGAGCAAGACGTATGAGGCCGTACCAAGCTGTACCGTGAGCAACCGGGATGCTAGCTGCTTGCTCAAATGTAAGGCCCACAGGGATAAGCTGGCAAAGGTCTGCTCTGCTTCGGCCTACAGCAGCTACTCCAATTATCACAGGTTTCAAGATAATTCAAGCGATGCCGGCAGGCCACATATCGGACATGACGAGCACAATAGCTTCATGAATCAAATTATTCGGTATTCCCCCGCTATGAGTTTTCCCGTCGCGCGCCAGACCATACAGAATATAAAGTCCTTTCTCAAACCCTTCGACCGAAGGCCTAAAGCAATCTTCAATTCCACCTCTTCCCTTCCCAGATTGAAGAAATGATGAACTTCCCTGGCTGGTACTGTTCGGCTGTCACCGGGCTGCAGAGTAACACGTCCCGTCGAGGCAGTATAAATACCGACTTCGCCCTTACTGCCTGTAAACGTCTCAGAATATGATCCGTGCCAGTGTGAGGCATTAGCTCCTCCCGAGGCAAGGGAGACAGTTAACTCTGTATATTCGCCGTTTGTCTCTGCACCGTATCTGTCGAAAGTGGCCCAGTCGCCGGCGTCAGGAGTCCAGATTTTGCGTCTCTGGTGCTTTTATTCCGAGTGGCAGCCGGTTGGGATCTCTTTGCGCTGGTGCCATATTCATTTATCGGTTTGGACTTGGATAGTTTAGACGTTCATTATGAAGGAAAATAGATAAGGGAAATTCTGATTGGACGTGTTCAGTGACTTATCAATTTGACATATAAATGTTATGGCCGTCCACGGCTGGTAAAATTTCATTTAGATACTGTAGATAATATTCCTTTCAAATATATAAAATGATTTATTAGAGGAATATAGGGTTATTACTCCTCAACAAGCAATAAGCTTCACTCGGATATTTTCTAGAATAATATCCCTGACTAGATACTTTCAGTACCAAATTTCACCATTCCAAAAAGAAAGGAATCACTAGTTATAATCATAGTTAGTGCACGAAAATTCGCCCCTTATTAGTAGAGAAGATGCCACCATATTATATGATTATTTACCTCATCTGACGATAGTCTCGTTATCGTATGGACAGCTTTATGGGCCGCTTAATATAAAAATATAGGTATCGATTAAAGATAGCAGCATGAGATTAGACCAATCTTTGTACTTTTGATGCATATCGCACTGGGACTATCCGTGAAGCATGTCACTATCTACGAAATCAATTCGATTTCAACAAGATCCCAACTCAAGAATGCACCGAAACTCAAATTATATAAAAATCTTCCCAACCATTGCTAAAAGATAAAAAAAATATACGGAGCATGCAGAGGTTGAAATAAAGTGCCGGTTGCGCTAATGTTTGGCCCCTGTCTAGCGCCGGCGATTACTTCTTGTGCACAGAGCGATTTATTTTTGGTTAATACACAACTCTTGTGATTCAATAAGAAGTAAGAATCATATTATCGAAGTAATTGTGGCCAGGTAGAGACCCATTTCTGATAGTATGAGCAATTCCGTACACGGACAACTTGTCTAGAAGAAGGGGAGAGGAAAGAGTTTAGGGCTTTGGGAGTCACGTTTCCGGATCTTTTCCATGGCAAGGCGACTTAAGACCGAACCACGACAATATTTTGTGCAATGTATACCTTTTTGCAGCATCATGATCGACATCATCAGTTAATACGCTGATTAATAATGTCTGACAGTAGTAATCAGTTAGGTATTGGCAGGGGGGGTTGCCGAGTGCCGAGTCCATTTGTCTAGCACTTTTTTTCTATCTCTCTTATCTACAACTACTTTTCGGTCCTTTTTTTTCTACCTTTCAACAAAGTAGAGATTTAATGTCTGTTCTTCAATTTCTGTGATTCGCGTCGAGTTTTCATCGATACAGAAAGAATGTCTTCAACAAATGCCAATTCGCCAGTTCACGGAAACACTTCAGATCATGATACACCATCAACTTTCGGTGTTGAACCCGACGAGAAGGTTCAGTCAACACCGACACCCTTGAAAGTTGAAGGATTAGCTTCTTCTGCTCCATTGAATGGCAACAACGACCCGAATATTGTTGATTTCGATGGTCCAGATGACCAGTACCGACCTCTCAACTGGCCTATGCGAAAGAAGCTCACCACAACTGCTCTATATAGCTTAACAACTATGGGCTCTACCTGGGCAAGCACAATGTAATGTCCTCCTTAAATTTTCTCAGGATATGTCGTCTATGAGCAACGAGCAAATCGCTGACATCTCATTTGCCTTCGGTAGATATAATTCTGGAACCACGCAGATAGAAGGGCAGTTCGACATCAGCAGCGAGGTCGCATTATTGGGAATGACCTTTTACTTGCTCGGGTAAAATTCAACGCCATCTCGCTACAAGAAAACGAAAAGATTGATAGAACATTAGAGGCTAACGCTACTGGATCGTTCATAGAAATGCCTTTGGTCCTCTCCTCTTCGCACCTGTTTCGGAAGCATACGGCCGGAAGATCTCTGTCTTGATTCCATTCTTCATGTGCGCCATCTTCTCCTTCGGCACCGCAACGGCAAAGGACACGCAAACGATACTCATTACAAGATTCTTTGCTGGAATCGGTGGATCCGCGCCTCTCTGTAATACTGGAGGTGTACTGGCGGATATATGGCCACCGCAACACCGAGGGGCGGCGCTTCTCACTTATGGAATTGCAGTCGTTGCAGGCCCTCTTCTTGCGCCGATTGTAGGTGGAGCTTTCGTGGTGAATCTGGAGCAGGATGGATGGCGCTGGGGTGAATATGTATGAAAATCCCCTCACTTCTTGGAACGAATGAGAAGACGGGGGCTTATTTGTGATTTTGGTGCAGCTGACCGGCATTCTATTACTCGTTATCCTGGCAGCCGATGTTTTCTATGTTGAGGAGAGTTACCCTCCAGTCTTGTTGAGTCGAAAGGCTAACAAACTGCGCAAGTTGACTGGAAACTGGGCTCTACATTCAAAACACCAGGAAAATGACCAGAGCTTCAAATCTTGGGTGCGCACATATTTGCTCGTCCCAGTGGAGATGCTGATCGATCCAATCTGTTTCTTGATCAACCTTTATGCGTCATTTGTCTATGCGATTATCTACCTGTATGTGGTACATACTGCTCCATAAACTGAGTGAAAGGCTAACAAGATCTAAGAACAATTGCTGTTTTTCCGATCGAATTTGAAAAAGTAAGTCGCTATTTCAAAACAGCAACATGGGTTTCCTGCGGCTGATAATTCTTCTAGGTACGAGGTTGGAATAGCGTCGTCGGCTCTCTACCATTCCTAGGCATATTGATTGGAGTATTCTTCGGGGCCATTGTCTTGATCTGGAGCCAGACATTCTACGTCAAACGCCTTATCGCAAACAACAATAAGCCTGTGCCTGAAGCCCGACTTGTCTCCATGATGATCGGTTCATTTTTCTTTGCTGGAGGTCTGTTCATTATTGGCTGGACCTCTGATCCATCAATTCCCTGGATAGCGTAAGGACACACCTCTCTCATGATCTTCTTTTTAATAATACTGATTATAATTGAAGCTTCTGTATTGGTGGCGCATGTATTGGTCTTGGATTCTTCACCATTTTCCAGAGCGCGATTAGTTATCTCGTAGACACGTACCTCATGCTAGCTGCTAGTGCTCTTGCTGCTAACATGCTAATGCGAAGCGTGCTCGCTGGAGCATTCCCGCTATTTGCTGATGCCAGTAAGTCTTCTTCTCGCTATATAAGACCTGTCCCTTGTACTGATCAAGCATAAGTGTTCACCAATCTTGGCATTGATTGGGCATGTAGTGTGCTAGGATTTATTTCGGCCGCCATGATACCGATTCCCTTCTTGTTAGTCATCCTGTTTCATTTCCCCATACACATGACTGACGGATATCAAATAGATTCTATATATTTGGTAAAAGACTGCGAGCACGCGGAAAACGATCCGCAAAGAATCTTTGAGGAGTTACCATCTCATGGCCTACCTCAGTATGTAGGTATATGTTTTTTAATCAACGTATAAAGAAATTGAATCGGTGCATATAGTTCAACAGCCGACCAGAGACGAGAAGATAAATAAAAGGAGAATGACTATTATATTTGAAGACCAATGTAATATAACAATAGAGGTATCATTCTACGAATTCCTGCACTATCAAGGACGACTCAAAGACTCCTGTATCGATTGCAAAGTGCTACTAAGCCCATGAAACATATGCTGGATATAAAAAGAATCACCATGCAGCTGTGAATGAGTTGTATCGCCAGCAGCAGTTTCATTTGGCGGAAAGCGGGCTATCTTCTCCTCAAGTATCTTTTGCAGCGAAGTCAAGATCCATATGAGTTTCCGCACAGTGTTGAGGACAAGTGTTTTGAGTAAGAGGAATCGATCTTCGCCTTGAACTTGGAATGCGCCAATTGTCAGCGGGGCTTTGGCGGGACAATATCTCGGGTCGACGTGGCGTGGTGGTGTGCCGTTTAATTGGGCTTGATTTCTTATCAACAGACGTTGGAAGTACCGAGCAATAGCTTGGATGCTCATAAATGCCAGAATTATGACTTCCTGGTCGTCATTACATCGACACGAGGTGCACATTATCGGTGTCTGCCATGCTTTCATGCCTTCCTCTACGAGGGCTAGGGCGACATCGATCGAGACTGCCGACCTATCGTTATTATAGTCATTGCTGTTGCTCGGCTGAGAGTTGTTCAGTATTTTTGATTTGAACAACAGATCAACCTGTTGCTGCATGCACGCGCAAGAGCTTATTGTGCTGGCGGCCCGCTTGCCCAGTGGTGTCTGCGTTGGTGGTGCCGTTGAGACGGCTGAGATTGTATCTAGCATGAACTCATTATCATTCGATAACCCGCCTTCCTGATTAAAATTGACACCTGCGTTTGTCCATAGTAGGTTTGAAAAGTCGATATCGTTAGGATTGATGTTTAATGAGCAATCAAACGGCGCTTGATTATCTTGCGAGTCTAGAAAATCAAGTCTTCCGTTGTAGCTGTCGTCGGAACTCGACCCGTTCAGATCATGGTCATTCATTTCAGGGGTAATATTGGAAGAAAGCGTAGCAGGTATAGCTGGTAAACAGGCCGTGGGGGAGTGTTTGTTGTTCGATGCTCGTCCTTTATTGTTATTTGCTCTTCTAGCAGCAGCAGCAGCCACTTTGCCAGTATTTGATTGCTTCCGACCTTCTTCTGGGCTTCGATTTTTGGTTCCCTTGGGACGTCCGAGCCGGTCTGAAAGGCTGAAGAAGCATAGGGTGCCGGTATTGAGACATCCTTGACACGGTAGCTGGCCCGAACACCGCACCTTTCCCCGATGACAATTATCGCACGCCGCACGAAGCTTGGTAACCATTACTTATTTGTTCCTTTTATCCCATTTATCCCTGTATCTTTTATTCGACTAGAACTTCCTCGTGCTTTTATCATCTCAATCTGTGGTGGGGTCCGCGAAGAAGAAGAATAGATGCCGTGCAGCCGAGTCGAGACCATTAGCTGTAATTGATCTGGCTAATTAGGTAGTGCCATCACGTGATGTGTTTGGAAAGGAGGAGGATCAGCTAGAGCATGAGAGCACGTAGAAGAGTGGCTGATTCCGATGGATGTTGAAGCAATACTTAATAGATGAAAAATCACATCTTGAACACCCCGACGGGGTCGACCATAATCCCGTTTTGGGTTGTGGCCGTTGTTTTTCCATGTCGTACCAACAAGATTTAAACTAAAGACAAGTAAGCTAAATGAGACAACTAAATAAGCATTCACGGCTTGACCTATGAATGCGATGCCGCGCCTAATGCTATCCTCGATGGAATCTCAATTGTTCAGTCTGCCGGTATAGTCGACTTACTAAGCATACAGCACGATTAAGTTACTAAACTATGTCCGAATTCCCTACGTTGGCGTCAAAGTTCATTTTTGAAAAAAATCCAAGGCCTCTCTGATTGGTAGAGCCTGATTCAGGCTTACTACAGATCGATTTGGGGTCCTTTTACGGAGGCCCCATAGATTTAATGGTTTAGCAAACGAAGTGTACCCGCAGAGGCCGCTGCTAGGCTTTGGCGTGCTGATGGAGCTGGGAGGCTGATTTGACCTACTATCTGGATAATATGGATCTTTGTATAGTCTAGTAGCTTTTATATTAACTGAACCTACCACCGAACTCAGCCTGTGCTAGTAGCCTGGCTTAGAATAGTAGATATATACCCAAAGCACTCGTGGACAAATCGCACATCTCGAAAATAAATCACACGAGGTCGGCCGACCCTTCAACAGATCTTCCATCAAGGGTCTAGATCTCACGAGTCCTCTGCTATTATTCTTGATAAGCATCTGATGGAAGGATCTAGCAGTTCTTAGTGTCCCACTCTATTCGCTTCCTTTTCGTCCCAAGCTTATAGACAAGATGTCCACACTTCTTTTTAACCTTTGTCAAGAACCTGCAAGCTATATTTTGGCCCCAGGTAAAAACAGAAAGCATGTGCTTCTATTGAAAAGCATGTTCTGGGAGAACCCTGAACAAAGAAACGCAATACTCACCCCATGAAGGATATTGAACGGTCACCGGAAAGCATTTACCCAGATATTCCAGGCTATGAAGATATCTGGACCAAGTGCATGTAATGCCGCCCCTTGGCCTTGTTCTTATTTGCTATGAATGGTAAAATTATCGATGCTAATTCAATCAACTCAGATTCCACTGCCTTTTTGCCACGGCTACGAGGACCATGGAGCTTCCAGCACCGGAGTGCTTGCCGTGCAATCTACAGCCCTAGCGCCTCTCGCCATCCATTTCGTCGACAATGTAGCCAACTGAGCTCTTCAGTCACCATCTATACTCACGGATCAATGAGTGACCGCTCAGGTCTCGTCCGCATCGAGCACTGGTAGCCAGAGATTCAAGGTCGACTCTCGCAAGCTTGCACGCCCCAGTTTGGTCCAGTTGAATGGAGACATTCCAACTGCAGTCAGGCTTGACTTTGTTGATGACACAGCGTCACCGAGACTTTCATCGTGCATGATCCATTTACAAAAACTCAGGGGGCTTTTGCTGAGCAGCTAGCCTGCTTACAATATTGGAAACCATCCCTGGATTTTGCAGAGATAAAATGGCTAAACATCCCCTGTATCGGACAAGTGTGATAGGAGTTTTTGCAGCTGGCGATTGTATTACGCCGCACAAGGTGGTTGCTGGTGCAATCTCCAGTGGCTATGGAAGCTTCCACGCAGCTGTTGGGCGCAGAAATTTGGGCATCACCCATAGTTTCAGGCTTAGCATAAAGACATGAATCTAACATTTTTTAGTTGAGTCTTTCCCATGAACTACATTCAACCTGTGACTAGGTGCATTGCAAAATCCCCTGGCTGGAGGATCTTAGGGCTAGAAGTTGCCTTAGGCATCACATCAACAACCAGCTAGATCCAAATAAGTTAGCGCCAGACGTCACTTCGTCAACATCAACATCCAGAATAAACTAAGCTCAATCTACCCAACATTCACTTCTATGATATATACCGTCAGACACCGAAATATATTGGCAATATCTGCGAAGACAAAAATCCTGGCTCACAAACCTCCATTCCTCGGCCGTTGGCGAAGAACTGCCTCACTCTTCCCAGGGAGATCGCCAATCCCACGGTCAGCTCTCCCTCCGTTCTTCACCAGTCAACCTCGGCCCTCACGTTACCAGAGAGGCGGTTCCCTATCTCGCATTCTCCGAGCGTTATCCTTTCCTCGCACCCGTGGTCGAATACGGGCTAATCTCTGGACCTTCCGGCACGAAACACTCGCGTATTTCCGTCATCGAGCGCAGGCACGTCTCTACCGAGCTATCGTCAAGAGGCAGGAGAGGCTGCGACGAAGGAGAAGTAGCAAGGCGCTTGGTGGACGTCGGGCTGGTGGCGGAAATATCTGGTCGCTTTTGCGAGCGCTGAGTTGGAAAAGAAGGGCCGGTGGTCTTCTTCCTCCGCCAGGGCGCGGCTTGACGTCGCGCGCTGTGAGTCGGTCGCTCAAGAATGTGGATAGAATCAGTTCTAGGAGAATAATGTCACGATTCGGCGGCTATAGCTCGGAGGGATGGAGTGGCGATGATTCGGGTCGCGAAACTGGGTCTAGGAGACAAAAGATGATGGGCTATTTGAAGGCTGCAAATGAGATCCGTCAGACATATCAGAGTCAGTTGTCTCAGAAATGGCAGGAGTATGATCGAGGTGTGGATGCTCCCGGAGCGTTTCCAGATTATGACATTACCTCTTCTGGAAAGGAAGAATTGCTGCTCTTTCCCAGCTATGCGAGGAGACATGTGAAGAAGAGTAAATCGAATGGGAGACCTGCTCAATCTCAACCTATACCCGGCACGGAGGATAGGATTGGGCAAACTGGTACAACTGGTGATGAAGATTATTGGCGCGAAGAATGGGAAAAATATGAAGACAGCAATGCGATCGTAGACGTCGATGTACGAGGCTGGATTTATACCCCTCAACATGGACCTATGAATCGTAAGCAACGGCTCATGGTTGCGCTTGCGAGGAAATTGAGTGATATTCCAGCACCAACTGTTCCTCCCAATCATCCTGTACAGCGGCATGCTGCAAAACGCGAGGAAGAAGACGCCAACCGAGAGGCGCAGAATCTCATAGACCAGGGTGAGCAAGATGCGGACGTGGTATGGAGGACTAACCATGCGGAGGCAGAAAGCGACTCTGATTTGCCTAAACGTGCCACCCGTTCAGGGACTAATACTTTATCACCTGACAAGAGTGATATGACGGTACTGAATACAAATCTTATGAACAGACTAAAGCCGTTCATGCACAATCCATCTGCTGACACTCCGGTGACACTTTTCTTTTATAATGACCAGCAAAGCCAATCGAGGACTACCATAACTAATGAATCGGGGCATTTCAACGTTCGAGCTGCTCTAGAGTTTGTACCAACACATGTTCGAGTACTCGCTAATGAGTCTCTGTCCGTTACGGACGAGGTCAAAGTCATTGAGCCAGCTGGTGTCAGCCTGATTAGCGACATTGATGATACGATTAAACATTCTGCTATTGCCAGTGGCGCAAAAGAAGTGTTTTGGAATACTTTTGTACGAGATTTCAACGATCTCACCATCCAGGGAGTGAGAGAGTGGTATGGTAGGCTCTATGACATGGGGGTGGGAATACACTATGTGTCCAATGCTCCGTGGCAACTGTATCCGCAGTTAAAACTGTACTTTAAGATGGCTGGATTGCCGAATGGCTCTTTTCATTTGAAGCAATACAGCGGCATGTTACAAGGAATTTTCGAGCCTACTGCAGAGCGCAAAAGGATGTCCTTGGAGAAAATCATGGGAGACTTCCCCGAACGCAAGTTTATCCTCGTCGGTGATAGTGGCGAAGCAGATTTGGAAGTATATACGGAACTGGTTCAGCAGCACCCTGGGAATATTCTGGGCGTCTTCATCCGCGATGTTACGACGGCGGATAAGAAAGAATTCTTCGACCATTCATTCGCTGCTCAGAGTCACTCAGGTTATTCCACCCCGTCGTCTGAACCTATTGAGAAAAGGCCCCCATTACCGCCAAGGAAACCGTCCTCTGCACATACCATTAATAATGGCGATTTGATGACTTTTGAGGATGAATCTGGTGATGATGTGATAGAGCCAGCAGACAAGCCTACTGCAAAGGGAGCCCCTGTTAAACCTTCAAAACCGATGGGTTTACGAACAGCGGTCACAATGCCTTTACAAAACACAGAGAATCCAATAGACGTCATACGACGCAAACCTGCGCCCCCTCTTCCGAACAAACCATTGAACTTATTGTCTACTTCAAGCGACTCGGAAAAGAAGGCACCTCCTTTACCACAACGCAAGCCGACAAATGGCACGTATACGGAGGCAGTGAAGAATATCGCAATGGATGTATATAACAACCTACCATCTACCAAGGGTACATTAGATTCATTGAGCAACCTCTCGCTCAAACAAGACACCTCATCTACTCAGCCCGACACATCGAAACCTGCTTCAAAACGTGGCGCACCACCGCCCGTCCCTCCAGCGCGTCGAGGCGCAACGGCAAGCAACACACCAACCTCCGACGACCGAAAATCCATCAACGACACCCCTCCTCCCGCACCACCACGCCTCCCATCCCGCCAAAACACATTCTCAAGCGTAACAAGCACGGCCACCACCCGACCAACTACCGCAAACACGAACAACACCATAAACTCCTCGCCATACTACGACTACCCCGGGCCATCAGTACCAGTGCTCAACAAGCGCGAAGAGTTGTGGAAACGGCGCTGGGAACGTGCGCAGCAGATTTTGTCGGATCATGGCGTTTTGTTGGGCAGTTGGAGGGTTGGAAGTGATGTGCAGGATATAACAGTATGGCTTGTGGAAAACGCTATGAAGAAGCAGCAGGCCAAAGAAAACGGGGATGAGAAGGAGAAGGGTAGGAAGTGGTGATTGATGCCATGAGATATGATGCCATGAGATATGATGCACGTCTTGCTATACCTGGTTGGGTTTCTAGAGATATGTATATAAGCATATACGGCGTGTTATAAGAGTTTTGTGGCTGGTGACATTGACCCGCTCTCGGCCTTCTGTTGGCGTTTTATCTGCCTGTTCTTCTGCAACCTTGGAATTTGATGTAAATAGCTACGAAAAAGAGAGTGTAAATACTCGCTCGATTGATCGGTCCAACTTCAGGCATATTAGGAATGATATCTGAAGGAACACGAGGTTTAAAAGAGAAGGCCTCATAGACAGAATCGATGCATCAAATAGGATCCCATTATTTAAAACAGCCAAGCCACAGACTACCAGCAGGTCAATAAAGCTGAACCATTTCCGACCCATCCAAACCAACAACAGAAAGTTTGGCATTCCCCCGGTGGTTTAGAATTACGCCTATATAGCTTTTCTTTTGCTCAACCGCATCCGCATCCGCAGTACAACAGCCGCATATTGACGTAGCCACGCTAATTTGGTTCAAATTTATTCTTCTATAGAAAGTGTGACTGAAACACGAGCCGGAAAGCATACCCAAAGGCGTCTATATAAAGGTCAACTAACCCCGTCTGAATGACCGCCTCGGGGAATTCCAAAACATCCAAGATAAAGGAACCGTTTCTCTAATTCGTTACTGATCAGCCATGGCAGTTCCATTGAAACCATTTATGTCCGATCTAACCGGAAAAATAGCCTTAGTGACTGGTGGACATACCGGGCTGTGAGTGCGCCTGCCTTTTACTCTTACTTCGATTGACTCTGTCTCGCAGAGGTTTCGGCACGAGTAGTGAGCTAGCAAGATGGAGCTCGTGTGTATATAGCAAGCCGTTCACCATCCAAGGCTAGAGAGATGCGATACAAGAGATTGTTGCTGAATGTCCTGAGGCGGATGTTCATTTCCTACCTCTGGATCTCGCAGATCTGGCTAGCGTGGTTGAAGCAGAACAGATGTTCAGGGAGTACAACCCCCTCTTCGATTCACAGCGTTGAAGCCGTAGTGGTGCTGACTTGGGATACCCAGACGAGAGTCGGCTCTTCATTTGCCTGCAGGCACACTAAGGGAGCTTTGTTGCAGATTCCCTGATCCTCAGCCATGATGGGCTCAGTACATATAATGAGCAGAGGCAGAGGCAGGCACTGGCATCTACCACACGTCTGTTGCTGATAGTTGCTTTCGCCTCGGTTGTTGGAGAGGGAGATACATAACAATCACAAGTTTCAAGCGCAAGTAGTATCGTAAGTATATTCAACAACCCTTTTCAAAACTAGCGTCGCTTGATTCAGCCGAGGGCACTTGCAAGAAGATGAATCCACTCAGCCTGGTCCTCGATGATCACAAGCATGCGGGTGCCGGTGCTGACTTGGGGCCTCCTCATCTTCAGGCTGTAGAAATAAAACAGACACGATTTATATTCGACCAAAGTTAGATTTTCAGAATTACTATCTGTGTCACGAATCTTTGAACTTCAAGTGGTAATCTGCCTTTGAGGTGGAGGTTCTAGATCAGCCTTGACTTTCACCTAATGTGAGTAAGTCTTTATTGGGAGCATCCAGTATAAGTAGCCCTAAATATGCCCTCTAGACCTCGATTGTACCGCTTGAAAGCTCTTACTTTATCCAAGCAACTACCCATTTCATACCACCGGTTTCAGTCGGTGCGGATGCTAATGCGGATGCGGCCGATATACCGTTCATCTCCGAGCCTTTTCCAGGATCATCCGAAATTATAAAGACTGAGTACTGCAAAAACCATGGCTATTTGTCTGATTTACTTAGCTTCAGGTATTGATTCTTCGTGTTTAGTCTGTCACTTTTCGTTCAATTTGCGTATTTCTATCAGAAGGGGGTGTAAATGCCTCCTTGATTGATCCGTCTATCTATTTACGCACTAAGACCGGAATTGGGAGCCAGCTTCCAATGTAAAAAAAAAAAAAAAAAACTAAGATTCAAAGGAGTGCAGAATACAAGATATGACTGACACAACAAATCAAGTCACACCAGACCATCCAGGCACCGACACAGGTAGACCGTGGACTGCCGGCAGGTCAATAAAGCTGAACCATCTTCGACTCAAATAAACCAATATCGATAGAAAATTGCTAGTCATCAACCAGCAGCTTGGGATCACGTTTGTATACCTCCTCCAGCCACTCTTGGTTTTTACTAGACTCCGACTCTGCCCAAGACTCTGACTTCTTTTCTTCTGCTTTTGGCTTGTCAGTCTGCTTCAAAGATTCTGCCCCCGCCGATTTCGAGGATGATGATGGAGATTTCATGCTTGAAGCCCGATCTGACATGATTGATTCGTGGGTTGGAAGATCTTTTGAGTATCGACTTGTAGATCCTGACAGTGTTGTGTTTTGGGTTATGTGTTATCGAAAAAAGTATGGTTTTTGAAGAAAGAGAGTTTTCGATAGAAAGAAAGAAGAAGTAGCAAAGCACGGTGGGCTCTCTAGGCATATATTTATCCAAAGACAATCCAATTATTGAGTCACTAGATGACGTTGTCGAGAGAGCCAGTACAATCTGATCACTGTCAGTACCACTAACTCCAACCGATGACTCAAATTTCAAAATAGCAAATTTTTGTGAGAATACTTGACTGTTCGTCGTGACTATGTAGAATGTAGACCTGATGGGTCATATGTCCAATCATTATATAGAATAGGTACCGATGCTACATGTATTCGCCCACATGCAATTACTACCTAAATATCGTCTACATGTATGAACCTGAAGCAATGCTCTAGGTTAACGAGACGTCCTTCAGAGGCTATAATCATCAATCAAGTGAGTGATTATTTTTACACCGTCGCTTGTTCAACAAATCCCATCCCGACCAAATAGTCGTGGACGTGACATCAAATTCGACACCTGATTTATTAAACATTCAAGCTCCACTTATGGGTAGTACTCATCAAGTAGAAACCAGAATAGCAGCAGAGTCCCCAGATCACAGACAAGGCTAGATACACCGTCGACAACAACTATTCATAAATCCATCTTTCTTTCGGCTTCATCTTCATACCACGTAATAAAGAGTTAGATACCATAAACTTAGGACATATGAGCCACACTTTGTGTGGTCAGGTATAAGGTCATGGGTTTCTCAATCCCTTGACTGTATTACACGGCTGATGTACACAGTTCTTCTCTGATGTTTCTTCATCAACCATCCGAACTTATCAGGATAGACTACTGCCAAAGCGATGACTATTTGTCCAACGACTTGGCTTCCAGTATCGATTCTTAGTATGGCTATCAGAAGAATGTGTAAATACTTATTTCATCCTCCTATGTATGTACACACGAAGAAACAGCTTTCATCGAAGAGATATGCAGTGGAAGGAGTGCGGAATGCATATATAGACCTCTAGACCCAACAGCCTATTCCAAAGCCTCAAGCAATCCACAGACCGTATCCAGGAGCAGTCATTAGGCGCCCACAAAGACCGCTTCGGCGGCCAAAAACTTCTAGATTTCAATAGGAGTTCATCCCTCTTCTCGTGCTCCTCTGCCTCCGTCTTGCCATCCTTCCTTTTCTGTACCTCTGTCACTTGCTCAGCTCCCTTCTTGTCACTCTCGCGTTCTTCTATGACGATTTCGGGAAACCCCTGGCCCGTGGAGGTATAAGAGTTGGCATTGTCAGTATCTCCCTCTTGCTCAGGGACCGTATGGCTAGTGCTTTCGGCAATGGTTTGTTTTTGAGTTTTTGTCTGGCATGATTGATTCCGGTCTTGATAGATCGACGAGTTTTGATGGGTTGAAAATAGCACAGTTCTGGCGTTAGGAAAACATAGAGAATAGAAGATCTTTGGGAGTTTCTGTAAGGATTGCTGTTTAATATGGTAATGTATACTATGTTTCATCTCATTGGCTCCTTTACAACATTGTCGACGGAGTCAGTATCTGAGTCAGTACCAGTCATGATCTGACTGATGACTATAGATGGTCAGTAGCAATTAATATATAGACCACTCCATTCTTCTTCTATACTGGTACGCCATAAACTTAATTCGTCTACAAATCTGGAAATGGAAATTTTGGATAGAAACAGATGTCTGTCCGATTTTCTCTAACACGCACTGGAGATTTTCTTGTAGCGTTGTGAATATTTCACCACTTCGCTCCGAGGTTCAGTTACAAGGAAATTTACAAAGCCCTCGAACTTCATGCTCCATTTGTCCTTTATCTCCTCCGCGTATTCGAGGTATCGGTCATTTCATCGCATTCATTTTCTCTGTTCCATCGACGAGCGGCACCCAATCCCGTCTCCTTTTACAGAAATACTCCTTTTGCGGCGCCCATTCTTTCCCTTCGAGGTTCATCGTCCCGCTAGTCACAAACACTGTTCCCTCCAGCGTGGAATTTTCCGCAAACAGATGCGATCCACAGTTGCCGCAGAAAGAGCGGTTTATGGTGGTGTTCCTTGCGTCGGTTTGCGTATCCTGGTATGTTTTCAAGTGCTCGTGACCGGTACGGACGTGGAGTTGCTGATACAAACATTATCAGAGAAAATTGACATGGTATGTTGATAGATACTATGATAGGTCTTTGTACTGACTGTCTTCTTGTAAGTCCCATTTGCCATAAAAGCAGATCCAGACGTCTTTTGGCAGTTGATGCAGTGGCACAGGGCGTTTAGCATGGAAGCTCCTGACAGTCCATACTGAATTGTCCCACAGAGACAGCCTCCGTTGATTGTGGTTTCACTCATATCGACTGGTATAGAATAAACGGAAGCAACATATTTGACGATTTAACAAAAAAGAAAATGGGGGAGAGGGGAGTGTTCTCTGTCTTTTTAATCACTTATCTTTGTTAATTCTTTCTTAGTCAACATAGAGGATCACGGCACGGGAATTGAAGCTCAGCCGTCCGAGACCTTCGCTGCCACAGAATTAGGTTACTCTGTAAGTCTAACACCAAGGTGAACGGCACGGTATTCGAAGCTCATCCGTCCCCGCGAGCTCACAACAAACTATGTAAGCGCCTTAGTTTATGCAAGTACTCGTCCAGGGGCAAGTACTCTTCCCAGCTTATTGGAATGTAGTAAATATGCTATATGCTCTATTTACGTAAATATTACAACTTCATCTAGACTCTGATTGTAGGATCGACTCCTTCATAGGGTTAGCTTGTCACTAGACACCATGCCTAGTTATGGAGTCAGGGTTTACTCGGTGCGATGATTGTAGAGCGTGTATCATGACTGACGTACAGACCATACTGATCTTGCGGTACTCATCAATCATCCGAATACACTGGGAGTAGACGTAGTGAAAATGGCAGACAACTCTTCTTAATAATATACTCGGGACAGCAAGAGTAGGTGGGATATTAGAAAAACGTATTCACGTTTTCCTAACGGCCATGTCCCAGGTCTACATCTACGAACAATCTACTTCACCTGGAGAACGCTCAATACTTCGTCAATTGTTTCTCATGAGTTGAAAATAAAGCTAGCCCAAAGCTTTGCGAATCTAGACCCCAAAGACGCTCCTCTATGCGAGCATCAAACCCAGAATTTAAACAACCCTCCATATCTGAATATCAGCCGCTCACCCGACCTTCCTCTCATGCCTAATTCCTCATTCCCCTGCCAGGATCCTTGTAACTGGCAGACCAAAAGTCATATTCTCCCAACCCATTTTACCATCGATGGGCTATCATTATCTAACTAATCCCTCGTTCCGCGCCGTTCCCGTCTCAGAATTCGCGCAGGGTTGAGTTCCTGACCCCTTTCATTCGGACCATCATCACCACCTTGATTAGTTCGCTGAGTCCCGCCCACGAGGTCATCGACCATGGCATCAAGAACTCCCTGCTCCGACTGCGCGGGTCTGACCGTCCCTATCGACTCATTCACACGACGCTGACGATTGGCATAACCATACCCATGACGCTCGTAAGCCGGGGGCGAGTATGCAGCTGCCGGCAGTGTAGGCGACAAAATGTGGGATTGCTCTGATCGACGAAGAGAAGCTCTAGGCGTCGATGGGCGCTCAACGGAATACGCCGGCGGATTTCCTGGGCTATAAGAAGAAGCACTGCATGATGATTGCCGAGAAGCTTTGGGCGTTGATGAGCCTGAGGATGAGACATCTTCTTCGTATTCATCATTTCCTTCATCGTCGTCGTCGTCGTCGTCGTCGTCATTGTCGTTTATATCTTCATGGTGAGATGTAGTTGGTCCATCGACGTCTACGACCAGCGCTCGAATGGTGGGCGTTGTTTTGGACGCGGAAGAAGACGACTCATCTGAGCGGGTTAGAGACCTCAATTTTTTAGCGCGCGTGAGGGCGTTTCCTTGGAAACTTTTGGCGGGGAGGTATTCAGGCTCTTTAGGGTGGCTGATTTTGGAGCGTTTGTCGTTGGGAGGGTCGTTGTCCATTTCGATTCGTGGATAGATCGAGGTGAGGGGGTTTTTGAGGTTTGTCTACACTGAAGTTGTATGATCAGTTTCTGCTACTTCTAGAGATATAGACAAAGACTAGCTGTGTGTAACAATTTCTAGGGGAGAAAAAAAAAAAAAAAAAGGCAAGTTTGTACTCACAGCTTGAGCTCAGAATCATACAGAAAGGTAAATGCCTTGCATGGCTATGAGAACTTTCACAGCTCAATAGTCTTCAACAATAATGGCATCAATGAGAAGGGGGAAAGAATAGCATGAGAAATATGTCTACAAAATGTCGGAACCTTCTTTGCACCAGATCTTTGTGGTGAGCCTCGTCAATGGCATTCACATGGTGGCCTCAGGCACTTCATTATTTCCTCTTTAGGAATTGTGCAAATATATTACCATCATTGAGCTAAGTAGAAATGATTGAAGGAATATTCATGTACAACAGTTCCTAGACAATTAAACAAAGGAAATTCAAAGGGGGATGAAGCGGTTGCAGATAATGTCTCATCTGCTATAATTAGGGCTTTAATGATCCCCGTGGTCACATACTTCTACATCGAGCAACATGAAGCTGATGTCAGGATCAGTACATACACATTTCCGAGTGGTCAAATTTACGCGATTGAGATATGACTTAAATCAAGCAATATATGTGATTAAATATTAAGTAATATATATATAATGTAACAGCGTTATTTCAATTTCACTCAGCTCATCGAGCCCGAGATGATATCTCATCAGATCATACATCAAATTCATACATCGTCACGTCAAATCTCACCCCTCTGACCCTAACAACGTCCCAATAGTTCTATAAGGAAACTAGTAGCGAGCGTTGTAGCCCCCAGTCTCAGGCTTGTAGCCAGTCTCGACTTCACCAGGAGTAGGATGGCCGGGAAGAGTGTCGGCGCCAGTAGTGTCAGGATTGGTAGTCTTGTTGCGACGCCAGAAGCCGCGACGACGAGTGGAGCCAGAAGTATATCCGTTGGCGGGAGAAGGACCAAAACGCTTCTCGCGGCGTCGGCTGCGGACCATGGGGATAGCCAGGAAGAAGGAGATAAGGAAGAGGAAGCTAGATATATCAGCATACCGTAGATATAAGATATTTAAAGGGGGGGGGAGAATTACATCGAGATGATGGAGACAGCAAAGACAGTCTTCTCCAAGCGACACGCCAATCCCAAATTAGGCAGATAGGTAACGGTCTCCCCGCTTCCGAATCCGAAGCCATTGCTTCCATAACCCGACGCATTCGAGTCGGACGGCCCATTACCCAACGGCGTCGTGACATCGCCTGAACAAGTCTGCGTTCCGTGCCTGGTCATGACGGCAATCGCGACGGAGGCACCCACAAAGCAGACATCGAGCACCATGCCCACCACGCCGAAAAAGATGATTCCGCCGAGACAGATGGTAAAGATTGAGCCGAGCAGGGCATAAAGCGTGGCGGCACCGGCGAGACCCTCGACGGCGCGAATCCATTGGGCGATGGGCAAGTGGTGGTTGCTCAGCACGGCGAGGTAGTAGGAGAAGATGCCAAGCATGACGGCGCCGGCCAGGAACTGGAGGATGCGGATGCCATTGGCGAGGATGCGGAGGACGACGCTGCCGAGACCCATGATTCTTTCACTGAAGCTATGTCTATGTGCGATATTACGGGAGGGAAGCGATGATTGTGCAGAAGATCAGGGATGAAAGACTGAACAACAAGTCGGGAAGAACAATCAGGCAACCCCGTAAATATATACTGCGAGCCACCACACTGTCTCCGGTCCTCGTGCCTCGCTCTGAGTGGCTGATGCGCGAGCCCCATGGAGGCTTGAAGATCTACACTGCTGACGTAATATCACTGTAGCTTCTCATTGGCTCGACTTGCAGTCAAAGCAGTCATTTTCATCCAGTGTGGCTCGACTACCCCCACCCATGATGTCACGGACCTTTTTCCCTATTTTTTTCCCTCAAGTCTCTGACGTTGTTCCTTTTCCTCTGAGGCTGCGAAGTAGGGTTTGTTTCTGGCGCTGTTGATCAGTGGCGATTGTTTGGGGGACGAGCTTCTATCCTGTTATCACTGTTATGATGTAAGGTCTTGTACGAAGTAGTTGCTACGATGTATGTAGTTGGTCGAGGGATGCATACCTACCTCGGTTGAAAGGGCGTTCGTTGATGTGAAGAAAGCGAAGACGTATGATCCTACGACACATATTCATACGTAATGAATAGTAGCTACTTCTGTCTCGTCGACCACTGTGGCTGTTTTGTCCGAATAAAGCCGGATGTACTAAGTGTGGAAGCGAGAGATGGCGACTCCTCGTTAAATGTCCGTGAAGTTTTGACGCATTGGGTGATACTAGGGCTAGGTGTCTCAGGCCTAAGCAAACTCGGCTGGTAAACACGATTCTGCCGGACACGTGCTTAATTACTCTTCAAAGATCTAAGGTGTGATATGGATGCGGGCTAGGTATCTATTGATTTGATAAGATAAGAATAAATAGATATATACCTATAACAGCCCTGTACCAGAGTACAAGTAGTCTCAGAAGCAACGAACACACACGAATAACGATAAAATCGGTTCCAAAACTCCTTATACGCCCAAAGTGTAATCTCACGCTATATCGGGTATAGCCCACACATCCAATCAGAGGTCAATCGTCTTCAATCTTTCCACATACAGTCATCATACTGCTGTGTGAGCTGTCCATATAAGTCATTCAAAGCGCCATGAAAGCCAGTCTCCCACTTCTCAATGATCTCATTGGCGATTGATATCAGTTTATCTCTCGTTTGGATATTTTTCCTGCCTTGCCAGAACTTGATTTTCCTCAAGTTCATTCTTTTGTCTAGAGTGTCCGAAACCTCAAGTGGGGCGTCTTGGAAAACCTCCTTGAAATGAGAAACACTGATCCCATAGCAGTTCTGAAAGCCTTCGCGAACACGTAAATAACGAATTGCATTCATGGAGACCCCCTCTATTGCTTGTATATCAGTGTGTATAGAACCACCGTGAATAAATTCATGTCGGCTGCGCTTATTGTGTTCATTTGTAGCTCCAAAGGCTTCACATTCCAGTTCATATAGCCGATATTCCATGAATCGTTGGTAGCTCGATTCGGTTTGAAAAGGTTGTCGCGAAGTTGAGCCAGACTCAAGATCCACTAGTGTCTTGTCAACCCGTGCAACTAACGTACTAAGTGAACTCGATTGTTCTTCGTAAGCGTGTAGGGTTTCTTGCAGTGAATCGATTTCAGATTGTCTTATCGTGTCAAGTCGATTCATTCTGTCCTCAACAGCGCGTAAAGCATCTCGCTGTGAATCAATTTCAGATTGTCTTATCGTGTCAAGTCGATTCATTCTGTCCTCAACAGCGCCTAAAGCATCTCGCTGTGAATCAATTTCAGATTGTCTTATCGTGTCAAGTCGATTCATTCTGTCCTCAACAGAGCGTAAAGCATCTCGCAGTGAATCAATTTCAGAGTCTTTAAGTCTGAGTTGAGTCGAAGTGGAGCTGAGTTTTGATTCAACGAGTTTCATGCGAGCGTCCAGCAGATCATTATGAACCCCTAGATGCTTCGTTTGGGTTTCCAAAACACCTAGCTTGTCCTTTCCTTTTTGAAGATCCTCAACCATCTGATCTATCGACTGAAGAAATGTAAAACCTCCATCGCTACCACAAACCGACCGATGCTCTGACATTTTGAGTGTTGTTTTTTTGATTACCGAGCTGATGTATGCTAACGGTGTTTTGCAATTTCTTGGAATTGTAATACGCTCAAGCAAAACGGCCGTCCACTCCTATATAACACAGAATACATGATCAGTAATAGGCAACGATAGGAACGACAGGCAACAACAACAACAACAGGCAACAACAACAACAACAGGCAACAACAACAACAGGCAACAACGGGAAAGTACACTGGAACGTAGAGTAGTAGGCAACCGTAGGAGACTTACCAGTTCATGGGCACCAACTTTAGTCAGAAAATCCATGTTAGCAATGATGCCGACAACACTGATGTAAGATGGATATGTCGATGCGGTAATGAGGCCAACAAAGTAGAAGACCAACGATGACGTCTCCTGGGTAAGGATGTCCCTAAATAGTAAACAGAGATGAGAAATGCTCGAAGTAGATATAAGAATGGCTCCAAACAGAGATGACGATGGATAGATAGAGATCAGGATGAATAACCAGATCTGGGTATGGAGCATGGGGGATGGAAGAGGAGAAAGAATAAGAAGAAGAAGAAGAAGAAGAAGAAGAAGAAGAAGAGAGAGGGGAAGAATAGAGGAGAGGTGCTTAGGGCGTCCAGCAGGAAGGTGCAAAACGTGACTTCTGGCAAGTGCGCACGGGTCGGAGAGCTACAATGAATGGAACTCTTCTGCGCCAGGGTTGATATCCTTCTGGCTTCAAATCTGGGGGTAGAACTTTTCGTTTACTAGACAAATTCTCAGTTGTACCCTGGGTACAGTGGGTAGTTGCGAAAAAGGCATGTATCAATATTTATTTCCTTAACCAATCCTGTACCGTACGTGGCCGGGCTACGTGAAGCTATCCGCGGCGTCAGTTACAGAGCCCTGCACCACCACACCAGAAACAGCAAGAATGAAAGCAGCAATAGACTAGGTGACCACAGCCATATTTACGCAGTTGTATATTTTTTCCTTTATGTCAAGGTTTTGCTTATGTTTCTTCCTATTGCCGACCTTTCCCGGAGTTTCTCGCCAGAACCTGAACTGAGTTGGACTTCAGCTAAGGATGTGCACTTATCAATACGTGAAAACTCTTTCAAGGTTACTTATAACAAACTGCCTGGCCTCCATTAGGATTTTACCTGCTTTTACCCGGTCTTACCTTAACCCTAGCTAAATACGACCTACAGACCCAATCGCGTCATGTAGTATATACCACAGATCATCAGTCTCTACCAATCTCAGCTTCCACGAGTCCACGACTATCGTCTCTCTGTTTCAAGACCTTGACCGTAAACTCCACGGTAAACTGGCCAGTCGGGAACCTCCACCCCAAGCCGTTCTGCCTGAGTCTCTGCACTCCCAGCACAACATCGCAGATAAAAAAGACCAGATGTATAGACCTAGGCAACAATCAGCCTATAATAAAAGAATGAGCGACCGAATCACGAAACTCACAATATTATCAAATGAAATATAAACGCCATGAGAATCGCTGCGCTGATATAGCTCGCAAATCTATCACATCTCGCCTCGAACCCTGGAGCTGGAAAGCCCCGACCAGGGGCGGAACAGTAAACCCAGGATGAGATCTCCCAACGGGTAATAGCAGGACTGAACATAAAGAGAAACGCGATCAACGGATCGAAGATGAGGTTAATAAGCAGCCATCCGCTACGATTCTGGAACGTAAGTTTGCAGATGCCGAATAAGCTGACGATTGAGGATAGGAAGGCCTGTACAGGCGTGTTATCAATGCAATCAAACGCGTAGTTGGAAGTGTGCATACCAGAAGGATGGAATCCGTGTATTGGCTAGTAATCGGGTAACATAGGCTCCCATACAAATTAATGTGTATCTCAATGTGTGTGCTCTTGTTGACTGTATTAGGCTCTAAAGTGCCCTCTCTACTTATTGCTTTATCCTTTCCTATAGATTCTTGCCAAGCTACTAGCATACATCAGTTCATAATATCAATGAAATAAATCGATGTACCTGGTAGCTTTGTATTTCGATTTTGTCTAGGGAAAAACGGATCGGTTTGGAATGGAATTCATGATTCAGCTGTTGTATGTTGTTTATGTTTGTATCGAGGTTCTTCCTTTGCACTAGGTACTGGTAATGACACCAGCCAATCAGCAGCTTTCCTGTTGGTATGCCGAACATACTAGTGAACTGTCCTGAGTAACCTGAGGCAATCGAGACAAAGGATGGTCTTCCTCCAGCCGACAATTAATGCCCCCGCAACAAGCTCCGAGGGCTATAAAAGCGTCCTGATATAGGCGCCAACTCCACTTAAAATCTCCCCTCGGAACGGTGACTGTTGAACCTACGTACACACTTTCCTCATATGGACAGAATGTTGGACAAAATGTTGCGCACAGTGCACGTGAGGGTTTGGGTGACTTGGAGTTAGAATGTTAGTTTGATCTCGTCGCAAGACAATTAATTGTCTGCAAATTTGGTTCTGCAAGTCTCAAAAAGACACACTCCATCGAGTGCAATGGCTTCCGAAGAGCTGGACCTCGTTATCGTCGGTGGTGGTAAGCACAACCCTCCCACCTCCCAAAAGTGTGTCCTGCCGCTCACAAGACAGGAATATCCGGCCTCTGCGCGCTCCGCACAATCCTCACCCTCGACAGTTCCGATTTATCAATCGTCCTACTCGAGAACCAGCCTTCTATCGGCGGTGTATGGGCCCATGAGCGACTCTACACAGGCCTCAAGACGAACCATGTCTTAGGCAGCTATGAATTCAGCGATTTCCCTATGCGCGACCATATCGGTCCTGATGTAAAGCCCAAGGAGCATATACCGGGCCACGCCGTGCATAATTATCTAGAGGCGTACGTGGATGAGTTTGGGTTAAGGAAGTATATCAGGTTAGGGCACAAAGTGGAGGGTGTGGTTGAGCGGAGGACGAACGATACAACTTCGTGGGTGCTGGATGTTGAGGATCTTTCGACTTTGACGAAGACGACGATCCATGCGAAGAAATTGATTGTTGCGACGGGTCAGACGTCGCAGGCTTACTTTCCGGAACGGCTGTTCGCAGGCCAGGAGAGGTTCGAGAGGCCGATGTTTCATTGCGTGGATCTACACAAATACGAATCCGAACTGTTCGATAAATCCGCAACAGACCAAGAGCAGGAGAAAAGAATAACAGTCTTTGGCAGCGCAAAATCCGCGTTTGATGCCGCCTACACCATTGCAGAAACATACAATACCCCCGTCGACATGATCATTCGCGCATCCGGCCACGGGCCCATATGGATGTGTCCCGCATTGGTCACACCACTGAAGAAATTCCTCGAAAAGCTCATGACGGTTCGATTATTGACTTGGTTCAGCCCCTGCATTTGGGGTAATGCAGATGGGTACATCGGCGTTCGGTCTCTCTTACACTCGACGTGGATAGGCAGGAAGATCGTGGATGCGTTTTGGGCAGTGATTGGGAATGATGTAAAGACGCTAAACAAGTACGATTCGCATCCGGAGACAGCAAAACTGAAACCGTGGGTTGAGCCGTTGTGGGTTGCGTCGGGGTTGAGTATACTCAATTACACTCGGAACTTTTTTGACTTGGTGCGAGAGGGGAAAGTGAGGGTTCACGTTGCGGATGTGAAGGAGCTGTCGGAAGGCAAGGTGCACCTCTCGACGGGCGATGTACTGGCTTCCGATGGGATTGTGTGCTGTACAGGATGGAGGACGACGCCTAGCATCAACTTCCCTCCAGATACTCAAAGCCAACTCGGATTCCCAACAGCAAACGACCCCTTGCCATCTTTCCTAATCCAAAAAGCAGACGAGCACATCCTGCGCCAACTACCGCGTCTCAAAACCCAGCCCATCTTCAACACCAAATACCGGCCCATGATCCAAGAAACACCTGCAGAGGCAGGAGCAGCACATCCCACTCGTCTCTACCGCTTCCTCATCCCTTGCACACCACAGCTTTCCTCGTCCCACTCAATCGCATTTCTAGGAATGGCCACAACAGCGTCTACAATGCTCATAACCCAAGCTCAAGCCCTATGGATAGCAGCGTACTTCTACCACCCCACATATCTGAACCTGCCACAAGAAATAACGGAAGTGCAATGGTCAACGGCTCTGCATACGCAATACTGTAAATGGCGCTATAGTGTAGGCGGGCATGGCAACCGGAGACCGGATTTTGTGTTTGACGCTATGCCGTATATTGATTTGTTGCTCAAGGATTTGGGCATGAGGACGAAGAGGAAAGACACAAAATGGAAGGAGTGGGTGGAGGCGTATGGGGTGGAGGATTATAGGGGATTGGTGGAGGAGTTTGCGGAGATGATGGAGGTGAAGAAGGATATTTAATGACTGTTCTGCAAATTTCAAAAGAGGCTAAGTATAGGTGTAAAGCGTATGAATTTTATGCACCGACGCCTATCCTATCAGGGTTTCAATTAAGCATGCAAATGATCTATGCCGACATGTCCATATATTGCGCTCTATCGAATACGGTCTAATCTGGCTCTGTTCATGGCAATCTGATCGTCCACGTAGTCGCTCTATATCTACGTTAGAATTGTAAAAACCAATAGAAAGGGTAAGAGACATACCTTGCCCATAATCCTGTCCAAATGACGATTCTGCTCCTCCAACTCCTTACCCGTCGCCTTCGCCAACCCATTCAACCGCGCCGCCGCTCCAGACAACAAGTTCAAATTATTGTCAATTTCGTCCTCCATCGCCTCATCTTCACTGTCGGCTTCGAATTGGTATTTTGCGCGCTCAGACATATCTTTCTTTTGACCCGGGTAGGCCTTGTTCGCGTCTCGCTCGATGTCTCTGAATGTGCGTTCCATGCGCTGGTTGGATTGGAATGCTTCTTGGCGTGTGCCCTCGCGGGTGTTGCGTTCTGCGCGGTGGGTTTCGAGGAGTTTTTCGTCGCGGTCGCGGCGTCGGGCGTTGCTGGTGAACGGGTTCGAGACGTGCATTGCGAACATGCTCTTGTTCAGCGTCTTGAGTTCTCGCGCTTTTTCTTCGGCGAGACGGCCTTGGCTGGCGGCGACGTCGAGACTCTTCTCAGTATCGAGGATACGTTCGCTCTGAGCTCCGAGTCGGGCCAGGGTGTTGCGACCGGTTTCTTCGGCCTGAGCCGCGACACGGAGAGCGTTCCGGGTAGAAGAGACATCTCCCTGCTTGATGAATCGAATTTCTTGCTTGACCGCATTCACTTCCTCCTCCTCTTCCTCTTCAGCAGTCAATTGTCGGTCTTGGTAGACTGCCGATGAACCAGGTGCATTCTCCTCTCCATAACCACCGTAACCGCCACTTCCAGCCGGTCCGCCTGAACTATAGGGCGGTGGAGGTCCACCTGCACTCGGCCCATTCTGCTGAGCACGGTCACGCGCACCTCCAAACAGCGCATCTCTATCCTCATCATTAGGATCTGTGCTGCCTAAACCGCCGTAGCCACCAGGGCCATATCGCGATCCGCCACCAGGTCTGTTGTTGTCCTGTCCTGTTCCATATCGATCAGCGCCGTAACCGCCTTGATTTCCGTATCGATTCGGTGCGTAACCGCCCTGTTGATTACCGACTGGGCCTGTGGCTCCAGGACCGTCGGGGTGCTTCACATCGCCGTAACCACCTGGACCGCCAGGACCGCCGGCGGGACCGGGACCAGGAGCAACGCCCGCGTTGATCTTGGCTCTGGTGTATGGGTCGACGGGGATCTGTTGTGCGTACGGGTTATTTCCTTGAGCTTGCGGGTTGGGGCTCTTATCGCGAGAACGAGATCCGAAGAGGGCTCGGCGGTTAGAGTCGTCGTCGCCGTCGTCCTTGGACTTTTTCAAAAATTTCTTCATGTCGACGCTGTGAAAGTAAAGGAAAACGAGAAAAGAATATACTGTAATTGAATGTAGAGCGAATTGAGAACAGGAAGGGGTATCTATGGGCGAGAAAGTGAGTTGTTAAAGAGGGGTGTCACTGATGAGACACTGGTGGCTGTGTCGATGCCTGAGCTGATGCTTAAGGGGTCTCTGTATTACAGATTACACCTCCTCTTAGCTTAGCTGACGATTTGACCGTGTATCGCCCGTATTTCCAATACGTAAAATTACCAAGTGGCGTTTGCGGGTCTCTGCGAACGATCATTCGAACTAAACTTTCTACGGACTAGCGTGTTGCTGTTTCCCACGTTGCCCGGTCTCTTGAAGCTTCAACCTCATCTTTTGAACGGCTTGCACTTAGCAAGGGAGCCATGTGCAACAATACATCCATCCATAAAAGTCATGGCTCCCCTTACGGGGAATGAAGCTGATCATCTACGTGAAAAATCACGCAGGGATTTGTTGGATCTTCTCGAGAGCGTAAGCTTGTCTGTTCGTTCTTCCTGATGTTTATTGACCCAGCTAGGTCCGCGGAAAGAAGAACTTGGTCATTAGTAAAGACCTGGCTGGCCCGGTTGGACTATTCGTCAAGTTCTCTGTCCTTCAAGACTATGGAGTCGATCGCGTGTTCCTGCTAGAGAATGGCAATCTCGACAGTTCACAGCGCAATGTCGTGTTTTTGGTCCATGCCGAAAAGGTAAACCAAGTTGCTCTAGTTGCTGGTAAGCTTTTCTCAGCCACTTCTTGTATATGGGACTTCTGTAAAATTCGCGGATCTTCACCAAATCTTCGTTATCAGTCCTGTTCCCTAGATTAAAATACTTTTGTCATTATTGTTCATCCGAATAATATTAGCTCAGTTCATTGGCTTTCTTCTAAGTGCACCACGTTAGAAGGTCATCAGAATGTGCTGACAGATCGCAGAACAAATCAAGAAGCTACGTCAAAGCAGTAGCGTTGAACATGATATATCGATATTTTGGGTCCCTCGGCGGACTCTTGTGAGCGATTCTATACTAGAAGAAGCGGGTATCACTGGCGATGTAAATATCGCCGATCTGCCTGTATACTTTCTTCCATTAGAGCAGGATGTTCTGTCTCTCGAGTTTGATACTTCTTTTGGTGATTTGTATCTGGTATGTGCCGTTCTATCTATTTGCTGTGGCCGAGCTAACAGCATCAGCATAAAAACCCAGGCAGTATATACCTGTCAGCCAAAGGTTTAATGAACATCCAGCGACGTCATGGGTATTTCCCTCGCATCACTGGCAAAGGAGATAACGCTAGAAAGCTAGCCGACCTTCTTATCCGTATGAGAAAAGAGGTCGAAGCAGAGCAGTCATCAAGCGCAGGCCCTGACTATGGCAACAAACTGCCTAGTTCGTCTATCGAACAGCTGATCATCATTGACCGGGAAGTTGACTTTGGCACGCCGCTTTTAACACAGCTCACTTACGAGGGATTGATTGATGAGTTCGTCGGTATACAGAATAATCAAGCGGATGTAGATACCAGCATCATCGGGCCTGCTACTCAGCCTCCGCAGCGATCAAACACACCCACTCCAGCCGCAAAGCCGGGGTTAAAGCGAAAGATTCAGCTCGACTCTTCTGATCAGTTGTTCAGCCAACTACGAGACACAAACTTTGCCATTGTTGGCGATATATTGAACAAAGTCGCGCGAAGACTGGAAGCTGACTATGAAACTCGACACTCGGCACAAACCACTGCCGAGCTTCGTGAATTCGTCAACCGTTTGCCTGCATATCAGCAAGAGCATCAAAGTTTGAAGATTCATACGAACTTGGCAGAAGACATTATGCGCCAAACTCGGTCGGACATCTTTCGCAAAGTCCTCGAAGTCCAGCAAAGCAATGCTGCCGGTACAGATGCAAGCTATCAACACAACAACATTAGTGAACTGATTGCTCGCGATGTGCCGTTGAAGACGATTCTCCGTCTGCTGTGTCTTGAGTCGTGCATGTCTGGTGGATTGCGTGCTAAAGATTTGGACTTTTTCAAACGAGAAATTCTTCAAGCGTACGGCTATCAGCACCTTCTCACATTCCGCGCTCTCGAGAAGATGGAGCTGCTGCAACCCCGAGGATCAGCTACAGCAATGCTCCTGCCAGGCGCGGTCGGTGGTGCAGTCGCCGGCACAAAAACAAACTACAACTACCTCCGCAAGAACCTTCGACTTGTCGTCGAAGATGTCAGCGAACGGGATCCCAATGACATTTCTTACGTCTACAGCGGCTTTGCGCCCTTGTCAGTCCGACTTGTGCAGTGTATCTTGCAAAAATCTCACATGATGTCTCTCATCAAGGGCGGCCTGGCATCATCTGCCGCTCCGACCGCGCAGATCAACACATCAAATACTTCTTCTCCAGGCTGGATCGGGTTCGAGGACATTGCCAAGTCTGCCCGGGGATCGACGTTTAGTATTGTACAGAAAGGAGACGAGAAAGCTGTCCGCGCTAGACAGTCGTTAACGTCCTCCAGTGGTAGCTTACATCAAAAGACTGTTTATATCATGTTCCTTGGTGGCATCACCTTCACCGAAATCGCAGCATTGAGATATATCGCAGCGCAAGAAGCGGCAACCCGGAAGATTGTTATCTGTACGACCAGCATTCTCAGTGGTGATCGGATGATGGATGCTGCAATTGAAGGGGGAACCTTTGGCGTAAAGGACTCGCAGGTTGCTACTGTTTGATATTCATAATAATCATAATTCTGCCAAGAGTGAAGAGTGAAGGACTCTGTTTTCATAGTAGCACCCCGAACCTCGTCGAGCAAACCAGCCACACTACCAGTCACGATGAAACACCACCCACGGAGCATGTTACCACAATCGTCAGCATTCTAATAAGGAGTTTCAATAATGATGGAACGGACTGTATACATTTGGTACTCGTATCCTCTACTGAAAAGTCCAATCAAAAAGCGCAGAGTTAAGCTGCCCCGCTGCTCAGCCACGGGTCCAGGGTTCTAGTGTAGGCTATCCCGAGGCTGAGATAGCTCGAGCTGAAAGTGTTCGCGAGACTGCAACTTGGAATTCTTGCTTTTTCACTTCCATCTATTTTCTGAAAGGACGTTTTTCGTACAATAACACCTACCTGTTCTTGGTGCTTGTGTGCCACCGATTCTTCCGTTACAAGCTTATCGCACGAGTCGTTCTGGCTCCGTCTACCCCGCGGGACAATTTATCCTCGACAACAATTGACAGCACACATTCTCTAAGAAAGTAATTCTTCGAGCGAGCCGTTACAATGAGCTGTAAGTCTTGAATTTCTAATCATGATTCTCAAAATATCTTGTTTCTACAATCTACGGCCGTCGTTATCTGTGACCACTGCCAATTGAACTACACCACGCGATCGCTCTCTGGCACAGTCACAATGTCCACCTCCAGCGTCGCATCTCGTTTCTCTACTCTGTCCATATTTGACTGCGTCATCGTCGTGTTCGTTATCTGTTTCAGTCTGTGGGGGACTTGGAAGCATGGTCTGAATTATATAACGTCGAGCTCATCGTGAGAGTCGGAAGGAATAAGAGGATATGCAAAGAACGGAAAGGCTAACCACTGGTTTTCGCCGTGTATAGTCTCGGGTATGCTCAATAAGCTGCAGGGTCAGCCGGAGAGCTATGAGAAAAAGTACGTACTCAACCAAACAGTCTGAAAGGTGAATGCTAACTGCGAGTGTTCAGGTCGTTGTACCGCTTCGGTCGAACCCTCGGCGCTGGCACCTACGGCATTGTCCGCGAAGCCGACTCCCCGCAAGGCAAAGTCGCCGTCAAAATCATCCTCAAGAAGAGCGTGCGCGGAAATGAGCAGATGGTCTACGATGAGCTGGAGCTCTTGCAGCGGTTGAATCATCCTCATATCGTGCACTTTCGCGATTGGTTTGAATCGAGGGTAGGCCCTCTCCGATCTGGTGGATTTATAATCGCAGAATGTAGGCTGATGTTGCTGAACGATAGGATAAATATTATATTGTGACGGAACTCGCAACCGGGGGAGAATTGTTTGATCGCATTTGCGAGTATGGGAAGTTTACAGAAAAGGACGCTTCGCAGACGATCAGGCAGGTCCTGGATGCGGTTCGATACTTACATGAGCGAAGTATCGTCCATCGGGGTATGATCTTTCCCAGAAAGCTGTGAGCTTCCAGACTAACCGACTAGACCTCAAACCCGAGAACCTACTTTACGCTACCTCCTCCGTCGACTCGCCTCTTGTCCTTGCAGACTTCGGTATCGCCAAGATGCTGGAGAGCCCATCTGACGTGCTTACATCCATGGCCGGATCATTCGGTTACGCCGCGCCCGAAGTCATGCTCAAAGAAGGCCACGGCAAGCCCGCCGATATGTGGTCTCTAGGCGTCATTACATACACACTGCTGTGCGGCTACTCACCTTTCCGGTCCGAAAACATGTCCGATCTAATCGAGGAATGCCGTCACGGCAAAGTCCAATTCCACGAACGCTACTGGCGCGACGTCTCCGCGGACGCAAAGGACTTTATCAATTGGCTCTTGACGGCCGATCAATACAAGCGTGCCACGGCGGAGGAAGCGCTGACCCATCGCTGGCTCAAAGGTGACACTGCTTCGGACCACAACTTGTTGCCCGAAATCAAAGCATACCTTGCGCGCGCAAAGCTTCGTCGCGGCATCGAAATTATCAAACTGGCGAATCGTATCGAAGCACTCAAAATGCAGGAAGAGGATGAGGAGTTCAATGGTGCGGACGTGCCCAGCAATGTCGGCGAAGCCGCGAGACAGGCCGTCGAGAACCGCGACACATCAGACATTGTATCTGCATTTCCGGCATTGTCAGTCACGAACCCGTCCGGCGATGTCCACGACGCAGATACATCCTCGTCCCAACAACCACAGGCGGGAGCCACCACCAAGAAGCGAAGTCTCAGCCGCGTTGCACGGGGCGATATTTTCAGAGAAGTCGTCCTGGCAAAAGTGCGTGATGCGAAGCAGGAACAGGAAGCGAAAACAATCGAGGCGGAGGCTATTCGGCGTGCAGAGGCTAACCGATGAACCATTCACCTCGGAACGCTTTTATAATTGCTTGCTTGACTATACCATTTGTATGCTTCGGAATGTTTGTATGTATCTTGATGATATCCCTGTTTCTTGGTTGAGGCAGCTGAGCCGAATATTTGTTGATTCATCTTTTTCTATGTTTTGATATCAACCTTTGAAAGTCATATTTACGTGCGTAGACTGATCGGATGTATCAAGATATGGATACTGATTGGCTGATATTGGGCAATATCTATACGAGGTACAGAAACCTATGTAGTCCGATTGGCTGGCTAACAGACAAAGGCATAACTACACCCCGAGCCCCAGCTTGTCAGCTTGTACAATTCATTCTCAATCGGTACTTTTTTTTTTCATTGCCATACATAAATCTAAGTCAGGTCAAATGTGAATACTGCTTTGAGAAAACGAGCTTATCAAGCGACTATCGAATACATAGACATCGAGCCCAACACACACATCATTGTAGTCTTGTTTTAGTTACCAACGAGATACTCCACGGCAAAAATCACTCAACAACCACCCAATCTGTTTATAAAAAGAAAGAAAAAGAGATCAACCAAATGTCGGAATTTCCCTGGCCCCATCCAACCCACGCCGAAGACCAACCCTACGCCAAATCCCTCCTATACATCCACGTCTTCCACCGCGGCTTCGAAGCCGGCGGGCTTATCGGCTCGTTATACGGAAGCTACAAAATCTACAGACACAACCAGCAAATCCAAAAACCGTGTCCAGCTCCAGCTCCAGCTTCAGCTTTGACTTCGACTTCGTCTTCATCTTCAGCACTCATCAAAAACACCGGAATGAGAACCATCTTCTACCCAACCGTAGCCCGCTCTTCGCTTATCGGTGCCGGAACCACAATGCTGCTCTTAACGGGCCGAATGCGTGGTGCCGAAGACGTGGAATGGCAGGACCGGAGTTGGAGATTGTTAGAGAACGAGGGCCAGGTTATGCATGACTTGTATGCGGATGTTGGTGCGGGTGTGGGTGCCGCGGCTGGTGTTGCGAGTGTTGCTGCAAACAGGTTACCGGTGTCGGTATCGGTGATGGTGAGGGAGGTGGTGGGCAGAGCTGGGCTGGGGGCTGTGGTTGGGTTTGTGGGTTGTGAGGTCGTGAGAGGGTATAGGCTTCTCACTGCGAAGCTGGAGGGAAATAAGGCATGAATGTTCTCACTGGTAGGTAGTGTACATCTATATAATGCTCTAGACTTAAGGGTAGTGGTCAACTTGTATCCTCACGCCCAACATGCCATAACTAGTCGCGATCCCATCTATCCAGGCCGTGTTTGGTCCTTGACGGAAGCGCGGACCCATCAGACTCTCTATCCTGATGGGAAACGGCTTGTGTGTTGTATTCATCATGAAAAAAGGTGACGGCTTGGATTTGCCACCCGCTAGGCTGTGTGCTGTCAACCCATCATCCCGCGACAGCGTCTGAATCTCTTCATGTAGCATCTGCCGCACATTCATCTCAGGCGTAAGCAGCAACAAAAGCTGATCCACAAGGACAATACCAGACCTTATCCCTCGTATCGCTAGTGCCGAAAAACCGTCGAAGAATTTATATGACACCGGACCAACAAACGTCTCCTTTGCCCTTCTATGATGAGATATAGTAGCAGCAGGATTGTCGGGACCCCCGTGCGTAGCAACCGTGATGCTCAACTCGGTATGTAACCCTCTCAACGCCGCCCTCACCGTCGCCAATTCCTGCTTTAATTGCGGCCGGACCAGATACTGGTTTACAGGCGGCATTTCCCACAACTCTTTAACCCGCTTGAGCATGCCCGGTAGTTTGACCATCTCTCTAAACGCGCGTTCCGCGATTTCAGTAAAGACCGACGAATCCGGTCTTCGCGCATTCTCGGCTTCAATCTGTTCACTCATAGCCTGCCATTCGCGCTGCTCAAGCAGACACGCCTCCCCCTTGAGCAGCGAGGCAGTAATGAAAAACCCGCGATACGCAATATAAATCGCGCCTCCAAACCCGACGATCGAATGCGACTCGGCGCCTCGAAGACGCATCATCTCTATGATACCTGCATGATGGTACAGCCATGCCTCCGCCGAAGCGCCATGATGCATTTCATAAACACTCAATATCACCGCAGTCCCAAGCACGGTTTCGTCCACATACTCACCATCTTTCCTATTCTTCGGCCCATTATGTGGCAGTCTCGAAAGATGGACTGCCAAACACCGTAGCGATTTCCCATACAACTGTCTCCCCGCATTAATCAATTTCTGGTCCTGGCCTGTGGCGCCCGCGAACGAGCATGTTAATGACCTCAGCCCTACATCAAAGGCGTTGCTGTCCTCACCCGCGCCCCGCGAAACGGCGTAGGCGAGCCAGCTGACCTGAGTCGATTTTTCGGTGCATTTGAATAGGCATGGCCAGGCGACCATGAGGTAGTCTAAAAAGACCTGGATGTGTTGCGTTGAGGCGCTGCGGGCTGCGAGAGAGGGATCACGCCTGCCGTCCATGGCTGGCTTTCTCTCCTCTAGTCGCTCCTCTGCATTATTATTGCTGCCATGCTGGCGGTAGATCTGGAGTTGTTGTTGCTTCCTAGAGCGCGTTGGTTTGCGGTTTCTTTTCACTACATTCCTGCCCCTTCCAAGCTCATCCTCTCGCCCCGCTGTGTCTGTTGTCGCGTGCGCCGGTATGATTCTCGGCCTGTGGGCATGCGGTGGAGGTGATATTTCGTCAAGTAGCGCCATCACCATCAGGTCAAATAATTCGTATAAATCTCCTGGCCAATCGTCTACGAGGACTAGTTTGCAGAGTAATAGACGACATTAGTCGATTATACAGTGCGTTGCTCGAGCCTCACCGTCAAGGGAATCTTGAAAGTTGGAACACTTTGTTAATTAAATTAATTCACGGCCCCGAGGAGATGATGGTTCATAAGGGGTGATCCACTTAGCGGTCTACTAGCCAAACACCCTACGATATTTGATGCACTACATACTGGCAAGAGATGAGGGTATCCAGGTTCTTGATTCCTATAGTATATTCATTCTGTTTGTTTACCGACTTAGTCGGGACAAGATAATGATATCAAATTTCGAGGGAATATAATGCATGCAATCATCGGATAAATCAACCGCCAAAACAACACCATACAGAACAAATATAAACACGAAATCAATCATCAACATCCACATCCACATCGAGCGGATCAATCCTTATTAAAAAAGAAAAAAAAAAAAAATGCATGGGGTAGCGTGATGCGTTACAAATGAAACAGAAAAACCAAAGAGACGAGTCTATACCAATCCATCATACAACGACAAAGCGCTAACGATAGTCTCATCCCGCTTACTGCCTTCCTTGAACTCTTCCATATCTAAGCTGCCGTTCTCGTCCTTGTCCATCATGCCAAAGATTTTCTTGACTCGTTTTTCGGGCGTGTCTTCGTCTTCGGGCAGTTTGACCATGGACCCGACCTACACCAGTCATACATCAGTAATCTTGTTTTTCAGCCTTTCGGATTACGAAACGAACCATCTTATATATAGCCTCCACGATAGCCAGCATCTCGTCATAGCTTATCTTCCCATCGCCATCAATATCGTACAGCTGAAACGCCCAGTCTAGCTTATCCTCCATCTTGCCGCGCGACGTCACGGATAATGCGCATATGAACTCTTTAAAGTCGATGGTGCCGCTGTTATCGGAATCAAAGACGCGGAAGACATAGTTCGCAAAAGGAGATGGGTCGCCAAAGGGGAAGAATTGGCGGTATATCTTCTGGAACTCTTCTTTATTGAGGTGGCCGGACGGGCAATCTTTGAGGAAACCTGCGTTGCTCGGGTCATTAGCATATCGTCACGACTGCCAAAGGGGATGATAGTGTGTGTACCTTTGTACCATTGTTGTAGTTCCTTCTTATCGAAATGTGTGGTCTTAACCAGCTCGTCTAGCTGCTGTGGGGAAAGCTTTGATTGTCTGCGCGGTGTTAGTGACGCATCCACCAAGACCGCGAGACGAATGCATTGAACTGCTTGACATGGTGACAATCGAGGCTGAGTAATAAATATATACCGGCTTACCGGCTCAGTCGCATGTGGAGTTCCCGGGGACGGAGGAGAGAGCATGTCTTACTTTTGACCCATGGCGCCGAGTTGCTTTTGCTGTTGGTTTGCAAGAGCAGTGAATAGGGCTAAGCACAGACTGCAGATTGTAGATCTGCTTCTGTGAATCTCCGTGTTGAGAGTCGATAGCCTTGGGGGAGTCGGGATTAGGCGCTGTCGGGTCGCGTGGGGTAAGTAAGCAGTAGTAGTGAAACAGGCAGACCAGAGGAGGAGTCAGCTAGTGTGTCGAGATCTAATGTAACTCTTGGTAAAGGCTTGTCTTGGAGAGAGATTGAATTGTCCTGAAGGATGGAAGAGAGTGTAGTGGGATGCAGCAAAGAGTAATGAGTGAATGACGTTGTGAAATCAATAAGCGCGGGGGACCTTCTAGATTTGCTGCGCCACGCTTGGCGGTTATATCTTCTCTTCTTTCCTTCTCCCCCAACTACAACCACAAAGACTTCGTACACTCTAGGAGCTCGTCAACAGCTTCCGCCCAATCCGCACCAGATCCTCGTTCAACAGCGTCTCCTTCTCGATCCCATTGACCGCCTGATCCACCATCGTCGTCGCAATCTCATCGAGCTCCACGCGCGGCAACCCGATCAAATTACGCATAATCGTCGACGCAACCACCGCCAAAGTGCTCATATGACCAGGCGCGTAGATGAGGCCCGGTTGCGTAATACATACTTGCACATCTTTGCCGTCATGCTGTTTCGCGAAGTCGAGGACATGATTCTCAACCCGGCTCTACGCGGATGATCAACAACAGCTACAGCAGATAGATCTGGAAACGAGCGTTGGACTCACTCGTAACACTCCATAGTCCGGCATAATCCAAGGCCTTACGGTTTCGTCTCTGTTCACTTTAGCGCCGCTCGTGTAGATGAAGCGAAACGGTTTGTTGCTCATGGCTGCCATTGTCTTTAAACCGTTGGCAGTGTAATCGAGACAGATTTTCTCGACTTGCTCAAACGGCATTGCCCTTACTTTGGATATCGTTATAGCTATCAGCCTGCTCAAAAAGTCAGCATATGCTATCTAGTCATGCTGTTTGTGCGGATTGTAGTACCATATACATGCATCAGCACCGGCAAGATCCGCTTTCACACTCTCTGAATAGTTTTCAAAATCGTCGCATATTGTCGACTTGAGTTTGGATACATTTGCGTCCGGACCGATGTTTGCAGGCACTGGAGTTGCGCGTCGACCGAGCGCGACGACAGAGGTCACTGCGGGATGCAACAAGGCTTGACGGACGACTTCTGTGCCGACGAAGCCTGTTGCGCCTGCGACGATGAGCTTCATTATGTATTGTACCTTGCTATTATCACAGACACGATGTAGGTTGATGGGCATATATAGCTCCAGCTGAAAAGAAAGACGGGCATCTATACCGCATCTGGATTTCGAGCTGACCTATCAACGAAACCCGTCAGCTAACTACCGTACGTTGAGGCCAAAACCGACTGAATCTCACTCGGCCTTCCTCGGAAACCCTTGATGATGTAGACAGAAATTGAATATTTCAAGAAATACAGTGTCCCCCTCGAGTACAGAAAAGTACGAGGATTGACTTCTGGCTAGATTGGGAATATTCCAATCCTTGTCGCTCCCAACCAGCCCTCCTGCTTCCCTGATGCCACTTTTCATGGCCCATTATCCCCTGGATCACCGAAACTGAGGCTTGGACGATTACTTGTAATTTCTCTCTAAGCAAGGTTCTATGACAGCTTAACTATTGGAACTAGACCACTTTTGCTTACTAATCATTGTTTCTTGTTTTTAATTAACCATCTTCGTGCTAGTCGCTACCTGGGTAACTAACCCAGACTCTGCTTTCTTGCCTCGAACATCATAGCGATACAAGAAATGGATCTTTCTCTTCGCAACCCCTTCTGGGGCGAACCTACATCGTATCTGAAGTATGTTTTGAACGCTCTGCTCCTGTATTGGCGTCATTCTCACAGCAATTAGCTTTTGTGAAGAGGTATCTCCTCTATGCTATCGCGCGACCAGTAAGCTCGATGGTCGAGCCCGCTGACCAGCCATTGCCGAAATATTAGGATTATGTCGTTACACGTTATGCGGCTGAGTTTATCAACACCCTGAGCAGCTTAGCTTATGGTCCGTTAATTTGGCATGCCCTCTCTTGGACTTCAACATTCTCTAAACTAATTGACTTGGCAGTTGCCTATGGAATATATGGCCTTTCCTGGCCTGGCCGTCAGAACCGAACGACCGCTCGCCTGATTTCCTACAGCGGATTGATTGGCGTCGGCATCTGCTCTGCCGGTTACCATATGACTCTAAAATACCACACCCAAATGTGTTCGTGCTGACACCCAGAGTCGTTTTTTTTGCTCAGTCTGACCTCACCTTTAGCGGATGAATTGTCCATGCATCTTTTGACAACGCCAATGGTGTATCGCCTACTGACGTTCAAGAGTACTCGGCAGGGTACCAAATTGGTGGCTGTACTACTTACTATCCTCTTTACAGTAGTCATGATCACCCACATGGTTATGGATGAATTCCTTCTTCATGCAACAGCCTTTGGCCTGAGCGTTTATATAATTGCAACCCGAACGATGAAGCTTATTTCCCAACAGGTGCCAGACCAACGCATTAGAAAGAACCTGCGAAATATCGGGCTGTTCGGCTGTGGTATGTTGCCCTTGTCTCGCGAGTTGGGATTTGAACTTACCTTTCATATAGCTAATTTCGCCTTTGGGTTCTTTGTGTGGCTGTTGGATGACTGGCTATGCCGGCAGTTGACCTCGATGAAGCATACAGTTGGCTTGCCCTTGGCATTTCTCCTTGAGCTACATGGATGGTACGCTTACTCCGTAGCTGCATACCTATTCTTACTGTTCTGTCGACCCTAACGAACGTTTATCAGGTGGCATATCTTCACCTGTATCGGGGGCTATATTGGCGTGGCTCTCGTGGACTCATTAACATTAGACCAAGTCCGTGAGGACCCCTCTCTTGACCTCGCCTGGCCCATTCCTTCCGTGGCAAAGCTACTGGCAGGTGTAAATGTTTCACCAAAGCAGGAATAAGTTCGCCCATCACAAGCTACATTCGTCACGGCGCCTTGGATAATGTGACTTGTCCTTTAGGAACGCCGTTTCAAGTAGCTGTCGCGGAACGAGTACTTTGATCACCCAGTCTGAAGGAAACTCTTTCATGTATACAGGGTCGGATAATTGAGTGGTGCCTAAAGCAAAGCCGCACTCAGGCTGGCGAATCTTGGATAGCTGGTAGCATGCAAAATGATTCATCACTTTCCTCCCAACTTTCGGCGCATTGACCAAAATGTCAATTCCACGCTGTGACAATATCCCCGGAGGTTTATCTCAGTTCCTCAGCCGCTCTTTTACTGCTAGTTATTCTGCCGGGCGGTAGGCCATACGGCGCTAACCTGGCTCGGAGCGCAGCGAAGAGCCAGGTTAGCGGAGGTCAGACTCCAGATAAACATCAAAATCTGGGCACTACCTTGCGTGCTCTGATGCGTCGCACATCCACAAGTAGGACTGCGGTGGCTTCCCTCTTGATCGGTTTCTTCTACTTCAAATTCCACACGATGGACCGTGGCTTCTGGGATTACATGCAATCTGTCGCTTGCTCTTGTAACCAAGTTTCGAAGAAATCACAAATGCCTGTCAATTTTCCGGACGATCCCTCGGAATTGTGTGTTAACCCAAGGTCGGTCCATGCTTCTTTGATCGGCCCTCGTAGAGGAATTTGCGAGTCGCAGATACAGGAGTGACATGGATTGGCCCATCAACTTCATGCTGCTTGACGTCTAAATTCAAAGATTCAAAGGTTTCTGATCTGCGAAAGAAAGGAAGTAGAACCCTCGTAGCTCCATTTCTATTCGTCGACAATCCTCGCATACTGGCCATAGTCGGATACATCTCCACGATTCCACCCCGCTGAAGTTGACCGTGGCTCATCCTCCAAGTGCCTTCCCTGCACCAGTGACATGTACTCGAGCAGTATCTGGCTGAGGGGTACTGTGGTATAACCACACAAGCTCAGATCAGAGCAAAGAAAAGAGCCCAGGAAAGCTTGAGATACAAAAAGGAAAAATAAACATCTTTGATGCACAGATTACACATCCCCGATTTTCGTTCGGACCAACATTGACATATCGCTGCCCGTCATCCTAGCTTGTCTCCCAACTCTTCGCCCAATCTGGAATCTCACCAATACATCTCGATCTCCACTATCTTTGCCTCATTCCAGACCGTATCAGTTGCAGATTCATTTTCAAGTAACAGTAGCCGCCATCTAAAGCAACCAAAGATTACCTCCACTGAGCTGGACACGATAAATCTAACCGTGTGAAATAACCTTGGAAAGATGGATGAGAGTAGGCTATTAGGTATCGAAGTTTCAATTCGGATTTGATTGTGATATGTCTAGGTAAGACTTGAATATCGGATTGCTAAATCAGTGCTGACGAGTGCGGATTGAACATTTCGGGTTAATGGCTGGCGATGAGAGAGAGAGACGTTTCTATCCTGGCAACACCAGAATCATTAATCTCTTGCAAGTGTCGGGCTTCTTATGGCCAAGCGCTGGACAGCAGTTGATATTACATGGTCCGGCATTCCAAAACTTGGAAGGGTGATTAATTCCATTATTTTAATGCTTAACCCTCCCAAAGACTAAGCTCAAGCTGGTTATGTCAGCTTTGCATCAATCATCCATTGTTTGCGCCCTCCATAAATTGAACTATTTACACACCTGTCCCATGAGCGCATCACAAACAAGTCAAACACATAACAAGACTCAGAGGCACAGCATGATAGAGTAGTAATATATGAAATGAGGAGAAAAAAGTAACACGCAAACTAGAAATAAGGCTAGTATGAAAGTAGAATAATACATAGCTGCTATCATTTCCCTAGGCTTCGAACCGAACTGGGCATGAACTGGGCATGACGCTGATGCGGAATGTTCTATTCAGAATAATCATAAAGACATTCACATATTAATATTTTGATCGACTTCCGTATCTTTTCTTCCTACTTCTTGTAGACAGTTCAGTCCACCTTGATGGATGAGTATATCTTTCGGACAAAAACCCAGCTTGCGAAGAAGCCGATTGAACCTGCATATTTGATCAGCAAGAAAATAACTATGACTAGAAGAGAAGGTCGATTGACTCACCTGTCAAGATATACACCAAGAATCCAATCAGGGCCGAATATCCAACATACAACACCGCTCCAGTCAACCCTCCAAAGCTGACTCGAGTAGCCCAGAAAATAAGCGCGTTCACAAACACGTAAAATCCGGTCATACCGGCGCCGTTAAACGCACGCCATGACCAGCGGTAATCTTCAGCACAGAGCATGAAGTAGACGAGCAAGATAGTAGTGGCGGCGGTGGTAATTACCATCAGCCCGTAGCAGAGAAACAAAAATCCAAACATGTAGTAGATCTTGCTAGTCCACAGGGAGTTCATGATGAAGTAGAGCTCGACAAAGATGGCGCCGAACGGTAGAATGCCTGTGAGTAGGAGCGAAGGGATTGGGCGAAGAGTTCCAACTGCCGGTGGAATCTGTCGGGGGATTTGATTTGTTTTGGTGGGAGCCTCGAAAGCCTATTTATCTATGTAAGCGACTGGTACATAACGCTGGTCTGGAAAATCTTACCTGAGACTTGAATCCAAGCCAACTACCTACGAAACTCAGCGGAAGACTGATCACAAACCAAATAGCAATCACAGCAATCATGGTAGTAAAAGGTACGGCGCCGCTTGAGCCCTTGGCCCAAACGAACAGATTCAGTAAGAAGAACCAGGAAAAGACCATGCCTGGAATCAAAAGAGGAGTCATGACAATATTGCGCTTCCAGGCTTCACCGCCAAACGACTTATAAGCGCGTGAGGAAACGTAACCTCCAATGAATCCAAACAGTGTATACAGAATGACGACTGTGGTCCCAAGAAAACCTCGGTTAGACGGAGAAAGCAAGCCAAATAGTGCAAACGCAACAGTCACACCAGTCATGACAAACAACTGTACTCCGTTTCCTAGTAGAACACTAAGAAGTAACGGGCTCTTCGGGCAGCGAAAGACGTCTCCGTGAACAAGCTTCCAGCCCGAATCTTCCTGAATGCCGTCCTCCACGACAGAGGTACCATTAAGATCATCGAGGTTAATTTGGTCAAGTCGGTTGTATCGGGCGATATCCTTTCGTAATGCGCGGATGAGAATCATGCTGACCATGCCGACTAGGAAAACCACGAAAACGGAAGAGTTGATGAGAGAAAACCAGTGAATCTTAGGGTCAAAAACATGAAGGTATTTATCCCATCGCGTTGCCCATGCTGTGTTTGATTCCCTCCAGTAAACACTATATGTCCAAACAACCTTTGTCGATTTTTCCTCACTCAGAACCATGGCAGTGCCTCCCTCGCCGCAGTCAACTTGATTATTGCCGTCAATGAACGAGTCGCCGCGAGAGTCTGGTTGAACTAGCACGCCAACGACCCTGTACTTGTCTTGTGTTGCGAGGCCGACCTTGTGATAGTCGATGATGATATCAAAATGGTTGTTGAGGAAAGACTGGCCGGCTTCGCCAACAGTTCCCATGAGGAAACCTGGGTTGTAAAACTCTGCGCCAGTGATAGGATCGAGATTCAACATGGCAGCCGGTAACCCATCCACCAACCAGTTGATGTTATACCCCTGAGCAATGCGATTGTTTGTAAATCGCGCATCCCGCGGTCCAAACTCCACCTCGCCACAAACCGCCTTGCAAGTTTCATTCTTTGCCATGTGCAGCTCAAAGGGCGATGTGCGGATTCGATCTCCAAATATGATGCTGCCTAACGACTCGCGGACATCTACCGGTCCGTCCTTGGGTTGGCAGAAGTGGAATATGGGGTTGTAGTAATCGTACGATAGCACAGCGTGTAATTGATCATCCTGCCTGGCGATTCCGGGTGTGAGATGATTCACATATAGCGGCACTGATTGGCCTTCATCGTATGAAGTCGGCGCGACACCGGGGAGGTAGAATGCGGATGTGCTGGGTGATAATGAAAGCAACGAAGACAGAAGCAATATCCGCCTCGACGACGGCATTTTGGTATGTGGTTACTGAATTTTGATAAGAAATTAGTCAAATGAAGCCAAGATTTCGAGCTTGCCAATTCAGGCTCGCTCGCTTTGATGTTTCCGGAAGACTGGATCGATGTAACGACTCACCGAGCTAGCTCAGTACCTTGTGAGGTAAGTACAGACGAAAAAAAATGTCATGCAAGATACCAAATTGACGAGATGAACGTGTATCGTCCCTGGCGCTCGTCACGGAAACACAATTGAATGTCGAAGCAATATGTCGCAGCGGCCGGAACTGAGCTGCGCCGCAGTGCCAAATGCAGCGTGTCAACAGCTGCCCGCACGTGATTCGACTACCCCTAGTCCGGATACAGATTGGAGCCATCCACCCATCTACGTATCAACTTTATTTCTACATCTCTCTCTCCCTTTCAATTGCATCATACGTGTTTATACATTGCCTTTCAGACCGTGACATTCGAGCATTTTGAACTTCTGCCGAAAATCTGCAATCAGCATCGAAACGGTCTCAAGAGATAAATCCAGTTGTCATTTGCAATCGGGAATATTATACGGACCGAAGCTATCAGCCTCTCACATTGAGTACATACATCCAGTGGATATCACAGCACCAATGGCTTCAAGGTATTTGTTATTCACTCATATGTGAGGTACTTGAGCGTATATCAGAATCAAAACAGAACGCAGGACTCGTTGCATCCAATAAGAAGGCCTACCAATGGGCACACATCTATGGGAAGACGAAGGCCGAGCAGTGAGCACAAAGGAGATAATCATAAGCCAATTATAGATATCATATCGTCGGCATTTATAATACCAACTGTCATATTGAACACAATACTATATGCTGCACCGTGCACATTGTACTCATCGCGGATCGCCGGGAGATTTCCCGAGGTAATATGTCAGACTTGAGATTGCTTAGGAAAAGAATACTGACGAAAGAACAATGGACTTCACAGGACCTTACGATTCGGTGATGGTGTATAGGTAGGCTATGCTGTATTCGGGTTCGCTAAAAGAAAGTAAACAAAGGACGCCAGAACAAAGAAAGAACCAATGAACACAGACTCAGATACGATCATCGATCATCAGGTAACAATAGCCCTGTTATGGTCTGATATTTTTGGATATTCTAGGTTGGGGTCTTTGTTAAATGGAGACCAACTTCCCCAAAAATAATGAGTGTGACATGCTCTGGGTAAAGGTTCCTGGCTTGGTATGAGAACTCTGTAGTTCTTTCACATGTATAAGTTTCGAAAGAGAAGTGCCGACTGGGCTACTTATTGAGTTCTTTGTTTCAAATGAGCATTCGCTTTAGTTCAGGCTGCGGTGGCGTCGTATTAGGGGTCACTTTATGGTATTACTAAGATAGTAGTATTTCGCACCAGACCACTGCCTATACAATTATGCACATACTCCAGACTTCACAACCTGGAGTATATATATACGTAAAGTGGCTCCCATTTAAGAATGAGCGTTTCATATTTTCAAAGCCCAGCGGCCTCGGATTCAACCTCAACTTGTAGAGTTTCGTCAAAATGAGTTCAACTGAGGCATTTCTTCAAAGCCCTGCGGCTCAGCCCCCTCCAGGGGTAACGGCGAATTTCGACAATCCGCCAAATCATAGGACGGAGTCCATTGCTTTCATAACTGTCTGCAATATTATATGCACTTTCCTATTCTTTATTCGCGTTTATACGAGATTTTATGTCATACATCGTTTTACGCTAGAGGATGGTATGCGCTTTACCTGCCTAGCTGAGATGCCGTCTACTAACCGTCTTAATTCAGTCTTTATTGTTCTTGGATGGGTAAGAAAATGAAGACATAGATATCAGTTCCATGGTTTTCAAACTCATCATGACTCCTTAGGGAATGTTCATTGGATACACAGTTTCTCTCAGCCTATATGTAGAGGTGTCTCCAGGGCTGGACCAGTGGAATATGCGAGTCGAGAAACTCTTCTCAGTGCTTTATGTGAGTATTTACCATATTCACTTCAGAGCATCTTGCCGCAAAGGCAAAGACTTACAGTCCACTTAGTATACCTATATCACTTCGATTCTGAACAGAATCCTCATGTTCTTCATCAAATTCGCAATTATCTTGCAATACCTCGAACTATTCGCCCCAGCGAGAGTTAATCGAAAGATATACTGGGCTTTGCATGGTCTACTTTGGACGAACATCCTATTTTATATCACGGAGATCTTTGTGGAAATCTTTAGATGCCACCCTATCGCAAGAGCATGGAATCTGTTGATCACCGAGGGCGCTTGTCCAGTTGATTTCATTGTACTCACTGTTGTGGCAGCCTGCATCAACTTGGCATCCGATATTGTCATTTTGATACTACCACAGGTCTGCATATGGAAACTTCAAATGGGGTCAAAGCAAAAATGGTCAATATCGATACTCTTCTTCATTGCTATATTGTGAGTTGTCCTTCCTGTTTCCTTTGTGGTGACCCGGTCCTGATGATGCATTTAGTGCTTGTATCTCCTCATCTCTGCGCCTCCAATCCTCGATTCGCGTCCTTCGGGATTCAACCAACTACACATACCACGCTTTTCTAACTGGTATATGGAGCCTGCCAGAAGCGACCTCGGCTTTTGCGGTAGCCTGCTTTCCCGTGCTTCCGAAATTCTTCAAGAGTATCAGAGACAAGCTGGGGAAAAATAAGACTACCACAGGCCGCTCTTCTACGTTCTCGAGCATCGTCAATATGAAGTTCGGCCGTGCGGGAGATAGACGCATCGACGGAAATGTGCATGCGCCGTCTCCGGACTCTGCGAGGAGTATATATTCACAAGGCTGGCACGAATTAGAGGAAAATAGATTAGTGAAGAAACAGCCGTGTCCTATTGAGCAGGTGCAGGAGTCACGTAGGCCGTCAAGGGAGTATATTTCTGGAGACGAATCTGTTGTATAGAGCCAGCTCATACATAAGGAGCGTGCACATATGTGGTAGGGATCTTGGTTTTGTGTGGATCAAATTTATTGTATTAGCGAGAGATACTCAATATTATTTTCATTGTTTGAGATTTTTTTTTGTAGACAGTTGTACAGGTTTATTCGAGATCCACGCGCCCGATTTTTAAGTGCTTACACCTATTCTGCACATACACAAGTACCTTATGACTGAGCTTCAAGAAACCATGAGTAGAAAGCCACAAATCATCAAGAGAATGAGATCATAAAGAGCGACAAAGCTCACTTGGGGCTAAATCTCCATTTCTATATATCACATCGATTGAACCAATCAGTGTCCGTCAATTTCTAGTATCTCTCATTGGTTAAATCTATCTCAGAGCCCCACATATTTAGTCGCACGTGATGATAAGCCTGATAAGGATCGTCTCCACCGCCGAACCAAAATTTGTTTCGATAAAAAATGCGCCAACTTCACCTTGAAAAACAGCCATTTTCCAGAAACAATTGCAACGATGGTCGCTATTACCTCGACAGCGCCAGCTGTTGGCCAGAACAACCAATCTGATTCTTCTGTGGACAATTTACCATTGATCCTCGACACCTTAACAGCATGCCTAAATAGCGCATCGACTTCGTTACCTTCATCGACCGAATCCGAAGACAAGACTACGAGTCCGACAATCGTACCCCCCTCAGACGGCATTTCGCTTCTAGACACAAAAGCAGAATTACTTCTCTCATATCTACAGAATCTCGTTTTCCTCGTCTTATATCAACTTCGAGGACGCGGCAAGAATGACAGTCAAGGAGATGTCTCACTGGAGGATATAACTAGGAAGCTGACGGAATTGAGGATTTACCTCGAAAGAGGTGTTAAGCCTCTTGAAGGCAGATTGAAATACCAGATTGACAAGGTTGTCAAAGCAGCAGAGGATGCAGAGCGGGCGAACAAGAACCCAGCTAAAGCAGGAAAGAAAATCAATAATAAGAATGGAGATGACAGTGACATTTCCGAGGATGGGTCCGGCGACGAAGAAGACGGAGAAGAGGATAGTGAGGACGAGGAGATTGACGAAATGGCTTACCGACCGAATGTAACTGCGTTCTCGAAAGATGTACCCAAACCCGACAAAGACACTAAGACAACATCGAGAGACACAAAGGAGCAACCGTCAGATGGAATCTACCGGCCGCCTAGGATCAAGCCAACCGCCTTACCCACGACCGAGAGCCGTGACCGTGATCGTGATCGCCGACCCAAGAAGTCGAGCGTGATTGACGAATTCGTCTCCGCAGAAATGTCAGCCGCACCAATGGCCGAACCCAGTATCGGAAGCACAATCCAGCGTGGCGGACGACAAGTCATGTCGCAACAAGACCGTGCCCGTGAAGCCGAACGTCGTACATATGAAGAGACCAACTTCGTGCGTCTGCCCAAGGAGAGTAAGAAGGAACGCGCAAAGAGAAAGGCGGCAGAGGGGCCTCGTGTCGGTGGTTTTGGGGGCGAGGATTTCCGTTCATTGGGCGAAGGTGCAGATAGAATTGCAAGACTTACCAAGAGGTCGGCCGGTAGCTCAAGAGCTGGAGCGTTGGAGAAGAGTAGGAAGCGAGCATTCACAGAGGATGGCCCTAGAGGTGACGGGGTTGCAGCTATTGGTCAGAACTTTGAAAAGAGGCGGAAGAAAGTGGAAGGATGGAAGAAGTGATACAATGGCTGCATGTGTAATACCAGGTGTAGCAAGTTCTAGGCATTGACATTTGGATCCATATCCAACAATTTTTAATCAAGTCCGCACAATCTTTAGCTTCTATGAGTTTTCATCATTTGTTTACATATATTCATTTTAACTAAAGGGGTCATGTATGTGGAATGTTGAAAATACAAAACATGAAATCCAAAACAATCATAATCAGCGCTTCCTTCTTCCCCCGGATTTCTAATCTTAAAATCCACACTTCGACCCATCAACCTCCTCATAATCGACCATGACACTCCCAAAGTCCTGCGCATGCCCATGCGTCAACTTATCCAAAACCCTCTGCGCAACATTAAACTCTCCAGTCGCAGCGTCAATAGCCACAACATAGACAGTCTCATTCTTGTACGATAACGAGTAGCAAGCGCCGCAGTTGGCGTCATTCCAGCCCTTGATGGTCAGAGAGCCTGCAACATCCTGAGTGGGCAGGTCACCGATAGTATTGTACCCTTTTGTGACGAGGCCGTTCTCGCCGTTGGAGCAGGTTACTGTTGATAGAGAGAGGCTTGGGTTGTCGTAGGCTGTATCGAAGGTAGCTGTGGCTGTTTCGGTGGAGTTTGCGGCGAGGGCGAGTGATGCAGAAAGTACGAATAAAGTCGTGTGGAGGGTAGTAAGCTTCATTTTGTGTGATATAAGTTGTGGCTTTGGGGTTGCTTATTCGATGTAGGCGTTTTGTGTAGAAGCACTTCGTTATGACAAGGATTTATTCAGTGTTGTAAAGGTCTGATGGACTTTCGGATTCTGATATAGATGAGCTGATGGCTTTAATGATACAGGTTCAACAAAGCCTTATGTACACGAAACATGCGCTTCGTTTTGATTGTTACACGGATACGCGGCAGTCCAATGCGTACATTCCCTAATCTACGTGCAAGAGCGCGTGATGTTTCAGTAAGGTCAAATGAAGAACCATGGTAAATGACGTCTGATATCACTTTGGAGAACGCAGTTGGCAGGGCCTCTGCCGATCAATGTACTTCTGGACTTTGAGAAACTGAAGTCTGGGCACGGAGAGGCCGATTTGTATGAAAATATTGACTCGGATCGATCCCATGTGGCTGGGAAATGCTCAGCCCCCAGAGAACGTGGTCAGACCAGCTCGATATAGACATGTACGGTTTGATTCAATATTTACTGCTCGGGGTACCATTCTTCGGAACAACCCACTTGCCTCGTCATCCAGGTTGGAAGATCCGCCTGGCATCTAAGTTATATGTGTATACTGCAGTCCCTTCTAACGCTACTATCGTTACATTACAGCATGCATGACTCAGTCAAATTGCTTTAATGTCCCACTTGTAATCAAATGGTCAGCCAGTTTAGCCTTAAGTCATACAAGAATGTGCCTAGATCCGTGTGCTTACAAAGAGAAACAAGTTCACGCCTGGAATGCCGACTCATTCCTGTGGCTGAACCGATGCATACTCTCGCCTATTATCGGCATGTACCTACCTAGAAATATCCAGTATTTGCCACGATTTAATATTTCTACTGCCCCAGCCTCAATGATTACTCATTTGAGCAGGTCGTTTCTCATCGCGATGCATTGTCGTGGATTTAGAGTTCGATTAGGGCTAACCATTCTTGCCAAACTCGGAAATTTTTTGCTGGCTGTGAAAACAGCGAAGAGCCCTAACTGAGAGAAAAGCATAAACAATCTGTGATTTATAATAGCCTCAAACTTTGTACTTCAACTACATGAGTTCTTTTAACATACAAGATCAATCAATACAGTTGACCTGACATGATGATGGCTGGTATGTGAATAGTCAGGTTTCGGAAAAGAATGAAAGATACTTATTAAAGTACCATTGTGAGACTCGGTCTTGGGTATCGCCACTTTTGCACGTTATAGAATGTTGCAAGGCTAAGATACATTCTTTGGCTACACCACTCGATTGATTCTGATTTGTTCACTAGGCTATGATAAATTGGCAGGGTAAAACAACAAGATTAGTTGTTTTACCGGTGCTTCCTCTCAAGGTTTTCTTGATAAAGTGAAGCAGCATTGAGAATATGGCTGAATTTTGCGTTGCAGATTATCTGATTAGATGGCATTTTCTGTACAATCCAGGATTCCATTATCTGAGAGCTTGATGGTAAACGTTCCTATGTACATGTAAATGCTAATTTCTCCCCGAGAGGCGTATATCCAATTCATCAGAATATGAACCGTGTATAAAATAAAGATGAATGCGTAAAAAAATCTATCTAGGGATGAAGGCCCATCTCCAGAACAAGCTGAGCGAACACACCGCCTACCACAGGTCGGTTAATGAAGTAGATGCCAGGGTAGTCACCGGTAACAGTGTCGTAGAGATCGGTGAGAGCACGATTGGTAGGTGTTACATTGATCCAATTCGCGAGGTCGGTGTAGAACATGTCGCGTGTTGATTCGCTTGCCAGAGACGCTGCCCACGATTCCCAATCGCCTGTTGACGGATTAGTCACTGAAGCTCTAAAGATAGCTACGTGGAATAAGAGCGAGGTAAAATACGCACCCTTGGTATAAGTGTGACGAGTATCAAGAGGCACTCCATACTCGCCATTTACCGTTGGGTAGAAGTTGCTCTGCATTTCATAGACCGATTCAGGGACAAGATTCAAGCCAAGTTCCTTGTCGCCAAACAAGTTGTACAAAAGACCCCAAGTATCGTTAGAACCGTAAGATAAGGTGCTATGAGGCGGATCAGCAGCGCTGTTGATTCCGAGAGTTTGCCATTGGGTGATGTAATCGCTGGCGATAGAGCTATAATTTGATGCACTGGTAAGGTTACCGGTGGCATTTGCAATGACGGACATGGCCTTGATGCCGATCATTCCCTTGAGGGCCAAGTTTGTTTGATTTCTATCGTAAGATAGTTAGCGTAATATTCCCTGTGACCGTCCTCATGACATGTAAGAGTTTACTTACGCTAGTGAGCCAGCAAAGTCATCAGTAGAAATTTGGTTGGCCGGATATAGAGCTTCATCAACCAAGAATTGGGTCCACTGATCGAGCAGCTTGTAGTTTGTATTAAGGAAATCCAAGTCCTTAGAAGCCAGATAATAAGCAAGTGACATAATAAGCATGTTACCGCACTCCTCAAGAGGCATCTGCTCATCGTTACCGTCAGTGTGGCCGGTGGCATTGGGATAGTGGCTACCAATATCGTGCATCGACCAACGGTTGGGATATTGTCCAGCTTCTTGGTTCTCGAAGAGAGGAGCCATGACCAGTTTCAACAATGTAGGGTTGGTGTAAAGGTAGGCAGGATGAGCTGGAAAGATCACGTCGACGGTATTAACGTTACCGTCAGAAGATATTTCCTTGAGGAAAAGGTATTGTGTTTCGTTAGTACCGACAAGCTGTGTCGCACCAAAGGACTGCCGGAGAGCCAAAGTTGCAAGAGTTGCATAATTATCACTGATAGCTGAGGCATCAGACTGTACCTTAGCATCTAAGGCAGCTGATAATGTGCTGGCGGTTCGGTAGTCATTATGAAAGAAATGCAAGGCGGAAATTTCGTCTGAAAAGTACTGGAGCCATAATGAAGGCAAGGGAACAACACCATCGGCCCCATCGAATTGAATGGCTTCTTCTTGAGTAAGGCCAATGGAGAACAAACGGCTGGTCGATCTAGTGCCGACACGTCCCAAGTCGAATGCGTGCGCAAAAACGGGCCAACTATCCTGGATAGCACGGTAGTTGGTGTCCACAGTGTCGGTCAAAGTGCCATTGCTAATGAACTGGCCTCGAACGTCAACATCGATGCCGGATTCGTAGGTATAGCCACGATCCGAAGTGGTGGCATACCACCAGTTTCCATACTCAGTCTGATCGCTGATTTCCGAGAAGGCCAGTTGCGTCTGACGGTAGATTTTGTGATATGACAAGTCTCCCCTGGTGTCATAGTCCCATTCCGCAATGTTCGTACGGTCGCCCGAAACCCATTCTGGGAGATTATCATTTTAGCCTTGGATATCAGATGACGAGAGGTCATTCCACATACCAGCAGAAATATCCGTGTATAATTGAACATCGTGCTCGCTGCCATCCAAAGACACAACCTCGACATCGACATAGGAAAAGATGAGTGACTGCCGTAGAAAATCGTTGGGAGTTATAGGAGACAGGAAAGTAACTTTTATCTGTACTTTGTCCTCCACAGACTGTACATAGATGCTAGATGTACTTGTATAAGTGTAAGAAGTCTGGTTCACAAAAGAGACATCTGCTGGATCTCCCATCCAGCCGTATGCGGTGCCATCAACTCTGATCAGGCCAGTCCATCCTAGAGTCTGTCCACTTGATGAGAAAAGCAGATTAGTCGAAAAAAAAAAAAAAAATAATAACTTGGATTTTTTTCGCAGGAGGGACTCACGGCCAAAATGACGGCCATTGACCAGCAAGGTAACCACCATTACCACCATCGCTTCCGGCAGTCTGCCATGCACTCAAGTATGGAGACACCACGGCGAGCGGTTGAGCTGGAGGGCGAGCTGGAGAGAAAGTTGATTCGGCTTTGATACAAGACAATGAAGCCAGGAGTAACGACACCAAGAAAAGTGTTGTCATTTTGTTTGTACCGGTACAATTTGCACCCCGTCAATTCCGACAACGACCGCCAAAAAACTTGATGTTTGATTCTCTTATCGTGCTGATTTATACAATTAATTATATGGTCTGTCAGATTATCAGTCAAATAAACAATCTAGGCAAAAGATCAACGCAAGGCAAGTGCAGAATGCTGGGCTAGGGTGTAGAACCGTCTCTCGCTCTCGGGGAACGAAACCTCAAAATAATTAATCAAAGGAGTTTAGCCTAAGAGCGTACTGAAACATTCTTGAATATATTAGGTAGTGGCCAGACCTTTTTGGCCAGTGCCTAGGCAGGGTGATGGGAAGGGGTGTGAGCAGGGAGTGGTGGGTGTCACCGGGTGGAGCATGATGGGCAGGCACGGTACCTGGTGATGATGGAAAAAAGATAAATGGTTCTCCGGGTGTACATAACTCTGAATAGTGGTCAATGAACTAGATTGCCTTATCCTTGGCATCAGGATGTGGAATGTGACTCGCCACGTTGTCGATGGACCCCTTCTTGTGTAATCGCGAAGGAACAAATGCAACAAAAATGAGGAGCTGGGTGAATATATAAGGATACATACCTTAAGATCTGTGTTGAAACCTTGCGAAGGCTCAGTAGAGTACAAATAGGGACGGAAATCAAATAATAGTCCAGCGTGGCAGATGGAGATTATGGCTCGCTTTATACTCAGCGACGTTAAGGTATCACTCACTGGTGCAAGAGGGGTAACCATTCCATGCATTAACCGAGCACAAGCACAAGCATAAGAATCTGAGCTCTTATGAACCAGCCAATAGTCGGTAAACGGGCAATACTCATAGTAGGGCCCGGTCGTTCTAATAACCGGGAATGAAGTCTGTGGAGAGGAAAATTTATACCAGCGGTCAAGCCGGAAAGCCGGCGTATGTACCACCTGTGATGCAAAATTCCGAGCAAAATAGATCCCATACATCTCAGTGCAAAATTACATTATTCTGAACTATTATGAGGTATGTAAGCATGTCTACGTGGTCTGCATGACGACTCCCTGTGTGCGGGGAAGCAAGGGGGACATATATCTAGTTGCCCTAATAGCGGTCCTAGTAAGTAGTAACGCTGTAGGATTGTAGACTATGTAGCCTATCGTTTTCCGACTTCTTGTTGGTTCGGGCCATAATTCAAGTTCGCACCGGCTGTGCCAGTAATGATCTGCACATTTTAATCTATATCCATGCGGAGTTAATCTTCGATAAAGCTGCTACCCCGCAAGGCCTTGCAGGAGACATGAGAAAGCAGGCCTGTAGATCCGGCGAAATTTTGCTGGCGGAAAACAAAGCTTTTAGACGATCCTACGCTGAAATTTCTTCTTGATTTTAACCACGAATCAAGTCTTAAGGTGACGAAGGAATATAGAGTGCTAGTATATTGATTGATGAAGATCACTTTCCCAAATTCACCGAGTGAAAATATGGTGTCGTCGCCCAGGGGCCTAGCTCGGAGAATAAACCTGGTGACTATACTTACGGTGTATAGTCCATTGTGTGTAAGCTGGTTTTTGGAACAGGATAGATCAAGTTTCTATCGTGGCTATTGATTTGAACGAATACTTAGAATGTTAAATTACAAATAATTTGGTAGAGAGGAAGAATAAGCTCAGGCGGCAAGGGTACACAAGCCCCCGGGAAAATACATGCTATTATTGACGCTCGGATGCGTCAAAGCCTTAGAAACATGCGAACCCTCGATGATTACTCAGACTTCTTGCGTAGTAGACGGGATGGTAGCAAAAGTAAACTACAGTAGGTATGTAGTACCGTAGTATTAGATTTAGCGTCCTCAGGTAGTCGAAACAAGGTTACTTTGAGCTGTTTCAATGGAGTGGCGCCATAAACGCCACCGGCGTAAATCGATAAGGTAAATATTGTATATTGGAACTTAGATTGTACAGCTATTTCACTTGAAATGCAGCTTCTTTTCAGCTAGACTGCAGATAGGTCTTATAATCAAAGACTCAAAACTTCTTTCATGCTCCGAAAATATAGCCTACCAGTCGTTTTACTTCCCATTCTAGGGACTCCCACAAGTCATTATTCATTGATTTATGAACAGTCAGCCGACCCCGGAGTAAGAGGCACCATCGCGTGATGATTTAGATCAGCTGACATGGCGAATATTCGTCGATCAGCCGATTCGGTGCTTTGTACATCAACTAAAGCAATGTATCCGCATACCCACTTTCTATCGGGGAGTAGACCGAATCCTGTATAGAGAGCAAGCGTTTTCACATGAATGAGCCATATGATAGCGGGAGGCTCGGTTGAAAGGTAAGAGCTTTACCATTCACTTGTATTTGATTTGAGTCAATAGCACTTAGAAGTGATTAGAAACTAGATTCGTAGAATATTCGGCGTGCTGTCCTTCCGGGGTTGTCTTATTACGCTGAATGGCGTCTGTATCCACGCTATTGTTAACAGACCCTTACTTGTAATACCTCTGTAGCTTGATTCAAGATACGGAAAAGACGGCGGAATTTTCTTCAAGTATCTTATGGTTTGTACAGAATGGCCACTATAAATGATACATATATGTGTGTGCGTGTTATGGGTATATAAAGTAAACAAGCGAGTATGTATCACCGTAAGTACTTTACTAGGACTTGTTCCAGTTACATTTAGGTCATCATAATCGACGGGACGAATCTATGATATCAAAATAACACCCGCCTAGCAGCATTAATCCCACTGACATCCCAAATTTGCAGGCTGTACGATCCATCCACATTGACCATTTACCCTGAAAAGCAGCCCGCATAATCTGCGCGTACTCACAGGAATCCGGATACCAACCCGCGTACTCCCAATCCAAACCCCGTGATTTGAATCGCTCATCAATCGTGATATTGCGACGTGCTATGTCGAGGTGCGTAAAGACAGAATAGCCAGGCCGTGGCAGCAAACTAGGTAATTGGGACTCAAATTGACGACCCCAAAGTGGACATAGCACTCGTATAAATGATACCGCTATTCTGAATCATTTGATAGGTCGGGCGGGTTCTGGTTAATCGTCGAGTAACGGGTCTCTCGTCGGAGAGCCATCAGCAGCACATTGAAAAAAACTCTTCACCTCCACAGGCCTTGGGATTATTCGTATCTTGGAAACAAGCCTCTTGTTTGACGACAGACAGATTTCTTAGTATCATCATCCAGCTTGTCCCACTTATTTTACAGAGGATTCCCGGAATGAGCGTCATATCAATATGCAATCCATAACCGGGGTTGAAATTTTAAGACATTATCTCGGGCACGGGAACAGAGATGTGTTGAGAGACGAGCCTGATCAGTTCAGCCTCAACCGGTCATACTTCATACCCGGACTTGGTGACATGAAGTAATCATAACCAAGAACGAGCCTAATAAATTGGTTACCAAAACGGTGATCACTTCTTGACTGGGGGACATATTTGTTATGTCGACCGGCGATGGATATGGATATAATGACTGGCACTGCTTCATGTACCTGCAGCCTTCTTGATAATTTTGGACCGGGTTAGGAATGCCAGTTGCTATTTCGGACATTCGAACGTACTTTTATAGCAGAATCAATCAAGGACTCCGACAGAGGAGCTTGTCCCGATCAAGATGGAGGGTTGCTGGGTGTTTCAACGCGGTGGTGTAAATTCGAGCGCCAAATGCTTGTAGCGAATCTAGCTTTAGTGATGTCACTTCTATGGAGGTCTCAAGAAGGGTTTGGAAGTTTCACCGATATCTTTGCTATTTTGAATATCGCCATTAGCCTCGGACTATATTGAGTAGTCTTCGATGAATGATTGACCAAATTGAATTGATTTAATTGTTTAGGTAGCTGCCAACTAGTGCTAATGAACTTAGGAATTGTTCCGAAGTTTCTTTGTCAAACCGTCAGGATATCCACCGGACAACGTCAACACTGATCAATATTGCCAAAGAGCCTCGACGTCAAGCCCAAAGCAGAACGGCAGCACGGATTTATATTGACATATAGTCTCTAGTAGACTGCCGAATCCTTTTAGTGAATGAAATGCATATCATATTACCTTTCGATACCTCCCCTCCAGGCTGTTGTATGTAATCATTGGAGTCTTTTATCGACTTGTTGAATATCAAATCCTCTATTCGAACAATGCTCTAACACATGTTCCAGGAAGCCGCCATCAACTTTACCAATGCTTAGAGAAATTCGTCCAGAATTTATCATTGTACATGTGAGGTAGCTCATGCGCTCGGGTAGATGTAAGTACCACTGGCAATCGCTCTAACAACTTCGGGCGATGGAACAGTATATGCACGAAGATGCTTACTCAGGGACGTCGTCGTAAGCAACAACCAGCTGACCATATCACCAAATAATATACTTCCATTCGGGTTTAAATGCGTGTAGTCAGTTGGGATACGGTTGTATGTTGCAGAGTCATTTTGTCCAATTGCATCGAGATAATTAGTACTGGCTTCGTTCAAGTCAATATAGTCGACCCCAAGAGATTCCGCAACTTTAATGGTAATATTTCGCTGTTCTGCAAGGTCCTCGGTCACCAGTCCAGAAGAATTGAAGTTGCGGCGGGATAATGGAGTCACTAGAATCTGCGCAAATATTAGAGCAAGTTCATGTCTAGTTATGTTCCTTGACTCTTTGACTATGCATACTGGAATTCCTCCGGCTGTCTTGACTTCAGTAGCAAGAGTAGCGAGATTAGTGGTGTAGTTTGCAATTGTGACACCAGACGTATTTTTTTGATCATTATGACCGAACTACTTTTGTATCAGCCAACGTAATGTAATTTGCTGGTCATTAAGTTGAAGATTGCATACCTGAATTGTCACATATGGCTGGTACCTCTCCGTGGTCCTAGTGACAGCATCAATTACATTTGCCCAGGCTCCTCCGGCCACAAAGGAAGCAGTCGTCGCTCCGTTATAGCCAAGATCCGCTCCAATCGCGTCACCAGTGAGGGTTTTCAGAAACCCAACACCCCAGCCTCCACCTGCTGAAGACTGAGCGGCAGTCGTAGAATCCCCCGCAAGGAAGAATGCGGCAGGTTTATCTGCCATTACTAAAGGCAAGGCTGCAAGGAGAAAAAGAGTTGGTAAAGCGTCTGGCCTCTTTTTTTTTTTTTTTTTTTTTGATTAATTCGGGCTTTTCGTACAGATTTTGCAAATAGAGTGCATTTTGAAAAGACAGGCTTATGGGTTTGGCTTACGATTGTGAATTTATATCAATCAATTGACATAAAGGTCATGAAAGCACGCGTTAGGGACCATGCAGATGAGGTGATCACGGCCGGACAATTCAAATGCACCAATTGCAAAATGGCCCTGTAAGATGTTCCCCTTGGAGCTCGGTCGCTAAACACCAAATATGTTGAACAAGATAGTAAGCGTATTATGATCCAACTTATGGGTAGTATCTGAAGCGCATTGTGTTGCCTCTGATTGATTTTTATGGTAGTATGTGAACGTAGGTTATGGGCGATATTGGACACTGAAAGACCAGCCTTCTCGTACACCCGTATGTTGGCCGTTAGACAGGAATCCCCAAATCCACCTTCTGCCTCCTGGTATGAGCTAGCATAACATAAACGTCGATACTCATTCCAACGGCGAAGAAGTTTGCTTTGGTTGTAAAACACGAATTTCGACAAGGTTGCTTCTTCGCGTTCCTCTCAATCAACCGAATATAATCACCAGTGCTGATACGTTCCAGCCTATCGAGAAGGTAATGAAGTTGTTCACGCAAGTCCGAGATCGGCATTTTATGGGACACGTCAAGTCAGTGATTCACAAGCGTTACCCACGCCCTTCTGTCTCGAAGCTCTTGGAAACGAGAAGAGGTGTAATCATCGTTACCGATACGTGGCGTCCAGCTCTCGAGATGCCGCCGTGCGAGGTCATCAACCGTTCGATGGTCGTAAGAGTAATATCCAGTGCTTTCTGATGCGAGATACTCTCCCAGCAAAGTCAAGTATTGTTCGAAAGACAACCTTTTCGACGGTATGATTGGTACTATCTATTTTGATCAGCTCCATTCCACATTACATGTAGTCTCATCCTACCTTAGTGATGGTGCTCGGAGTTGAGGAAGTCATTGTTCAGACAGTGCTTCAGATGTCTGCGATTATCAACATTTCCTTCTTCAAAGCTGTGCCGGTGGGTGACTTACTTATATGGACCTTAGTGGCGCTTTATTTCGCTAGTATCGCTGAACATACATCAGCGTGGAGAACACCTTCTTCTTACAAAGCAGACATCCATTGGCTTGAAGGAGATGAAACACTTAACGTAGCTACTTATTCACTTCTTTGATTGGATTTCCAAGTCTAGTATTCGCTTCTGTACCTTTTCTTCTTCTACCAAAGATTGTGGAGGTGGCCATAGGCTATTACGGGATCGATCTTGATCACTAATGATGTAGACATACCTATCTTGTTAGAAAGTCCTTTGGATAGACAAACTGGGTAGCTCACAAGTATACATCATCAGCCTCCCTCCCGGTTTCAAGTCTTGGGACTTTAGTCAATGACGCTTGCCCAACATAGGGATATAGATGAATTATTTGTCTGAAAATCTTCTCATAGTGAGAATAGATGTCGACTTTTTCTCCGAAATGGCTTGTGCGAATCATCACTGGATCCCAGTTACCTGGCTCTGAAGAGGACGTAAGAGAGTGCCACTCACTATCAGCCTCCTTAGCGAAAGTTTAGTTCTATTGATAGGACTGCCATACCATATTCCGTTGATATCGTGAATAGAAAGCCAAGTAAGCCTGACTGCTGAAGGACAGATCTTATGATCTGACAGTGGTACAATAACACGACGCTGAGTCCGGATTGCTGCGCCTCCTTCACTGCAGTGGTATCAAATTTCAGTTGCTCTGACAACTTTTTTTTAGAGCTGCTCGGTACCCATCAAGACCGGCCATGTTATGTTACAGTTGCAACAATCAGGTCCACCTTGTCTGGGAGAAATCAATTTTAAAAAGATTCCCGAAATAACTTGAGAGAGTTGTGTATTGAAGCTGATAGGTCACAATCGCTAATCTCTCTGTAGATGAGTAATCGGCTGTCTACATGGGAATCTGCCAGTATTCTCCAACTATTGGGTAAACCGATCCTCTACATAAACTGCGCGAAACCTAGCCCGCACAACTTGACTAGAAACTCGGATAACGGGCCTCCCTTGAATAATTCATTCAAGCCATATGCATCGGTGCTGCAATTGGCACTACTCCGTAATCAATTGATGCCGACTGAAATGACCGTGCATGTTTAAATCAACAAGCGATGTATCCACAGCGTACGCACGAGCTAACCAGCATGAAAATAAGCAAGCACACTTAGACATATGTCAGAGTGGTGCTCAGCGATCGAGCCAATCATCATGATATTAAGAGGACACAAGCTAAACCAGAATAGTGCTCATATACATAATACACCACGGGAGCGGTGCTCCACATTCTGCGTCCCACCCATGTCATTAACAACGAGCTAAAAGTGCTGTAACTTGGACGACTCGGTTTCAAGAATTACAAGCAAACATGGGACGCCGACACCACACGCAAGAAGCCGAGATTGAAAACATTCTCTTCGTGATTCGGAAGCGCCTGGAAGATGTCAAACGGTTTTTTAAAAGAGACCAATCCTTCGCATTGTCGAAATTCAATTTGAACCCTTATACCCACGACGCCAGGCTTGTTGGGTTGTTGCCGACAGTGGAAGGCGAGGAATTCTTGGAAACGCAGCTACGACGCCTTCTGACAACTCGAAGTTTGGCGCTTCAAAGGGCAGCCATTGAGTCAGCCTCGAGTTCCCAATTTCTGAGAGATGTGGGTCTAGGTGCTAGTAATTGGGACGCCCTCCGTCAGGGTGAACGAGCTCGACAGATTGAGATTGGCACCGGAGTTGATGGCAGCTCATTGCTGATACTCCCTTGCTTCCCGAGGTTGATTAATCTCAAAGATGAGCAAGTGCGGATACTCATCAAGAAACTCATTGCTCCGGACTTCCAACCATACTTACAGGAGGCTCGATCGTTCACACCACTAGTGCATCTATATCAGCGAGGTTTTGATGATGATATTACATTCTATAATAGTCCATACGACACTTAAGAGAATCAAATTGCTTGTTTTTTTGTATAGTCACGGTATTTTCTCGATCCACTTCGTGAACCAGGTTCTGGCAACTGCAGCCGTCGTTGATAGTTTGCCATGAAAGGAAATATATCCAGCCGTCTTTTTGCCTCCAAAATTGGTTGGGTCGAGAACCCGGCCCATACTAACATGCAACCATCGGGGGGTCTGATCTTACATCGAAGGGCGCCTCGAAGGATGAACAGCCTATGAGGCGTAACTGTTGGCCGGACGAAAGGGGCGTCCTGGTCGAAATGAACCGCCGAATGCGACGATTCGTATATCACGAACTCTCCCGCAGTAGAGGCGATAGTAGCATCCTTGTCCCCCACCGCGATATGCATTTCCCCGTGGACCAATCGTACGAATGAAATCCCTTTCTCCCCCAGCGGATGGGCGACCTTGTGTCCCAAGTCAGTTGCATCAGGATTGTGGCCCAGGATCACAGGTCCCTGTGATATCACGGATTCCGCATGCAGCTCTCTTCGGGCAAGGTTCTCGAGCTAAGGCAGTCAATTACATGTACGATATCTTTCCGGAGAGCCACTGACCTTTTCCTGGATGCCAGACTCGAGAACCTCGTAGCATACTTGCCCTCCTTGGATATGAGAAGTGGGCCCAGCGATTATTCTCGGGCCTCCATCAAACGTTGTCATGAGCTCGTGCAATTTGTCCCCAGCGGGAATCGACCCGTCTAGGTACATATAACCGAGTTGCTCCATTGCGCTCACGTTAGGCTGTGACACGCCTTCGCCGGGGTGTATTTTTTCGGTCATGTTGAGTGGGGCACTTGGTGGGACATTGATATGCGTCAGACGGAGTTCTGCCACTCTATTACCAAAAGTGGTTAGTCCTTCTATAGTCTAACTGCCTGTAGCTAGTTTAGATAGTTTATAGAGTCTAGAATATATCTCTACTCTCTATCTTTATTATATTTTATTATTAGTATTAGCTACTTATAATATATTATAAGTAATAACCACTAGGTATCAAACCTCACGACATCCCGCGAAATTTCGCACTAGATCAGCTGACTGGGATATCATGACACCAAGCCCTAACCTGACCCCCAAATAACTGGGATATCTGACCTCAGGCCTAGTACAAGAAATAATACCAGAAATCGCTTTTTTTGTATTTTAAAAACCAGCTTTTTTTTTTTACAGAGGGTAATATTTGTAATATTTAGTAAAATTTAATTACACATAAGAGATACATAGGCTAGGAATAAGAACAACTGGCTAGGCTATGAGCTCATCAACAAGCTCACCAACAAGCTTGCTAGCTCGCTAGGCCACGAGCTGGGGCATGAGCTAGGCCATGAGCTGGGGATTAAGCTAGCTAGAGCTTATAAAAATGTATTATATTTTGATGTTCTTGTAATATTTACTAGCCCATACGCTCCCGTAGCTAGCGGCTTGGCATAATCTGACCCCCATGTAATTTCTGGGTATTGATCTTGGCGAAATATTGCGAAATATTGGACGGATTTAGTATGGAGGCTTGGCATGTCTCGCGAAATGTCCTAACAAATCTGTCCCCCATATATCCACGAGCTATTCCTACTGCTCCAGCTAAGCCCCAGCTCCCAGGTTCTTAACCAATCGTACGCCGCCAATTTCGCTGCAGTGATTATAACAATCAAGGCTATAGAATTAACCAATGTCCTAATCGTACTAGTAGTTAGTTTTCTATATGAGAAATATATGTGGATTTTGAAAATTAGGATTTGAAATCAATATAGTGCGCCATTCCGGAACGCTTACATGGCCGGAACGCTTACCGATTACGTTAGTTACTCACAGAACTAATGAAGCTAGGCCAGTCTTGTATAATTCTTATGCACTACCAGAATGCCACCGAACGGCCGTTCAGTGAAGAGCTTACTCTAGTCTAGATACCTGTCAAGTTCCTGTTTACGACATGTATATGAACTTATATATATATTTATGTAGGACTACTTTATATATAACTTTATTGAGATTGCAAGGGGTGTAAAAATGGCTATTTTGTATGGGAATTACAAGTGATCCGTTTAGTCACTTACTTAGTAAGCAGGTTCTCTCAGCTTCCAAAAGGTTAATCAGTTATCACCATATAAATAACATAATAGATGATGCAAAGAATGCGAAGGAAATCTATTTTTTTCGATTAAGTCTTTCTTTCTTGTTTCATAATTGTTGGGCTATTGTAACGTTCAAACTTCTCAACATGAGTGATGCAAAATTCACCCCCACACGGAAATCTTCCAACACAGGGGATCCCACAGGCAACCTTTCGAGGCCTACGCTCATGCTGGTCTTTGAAGACCCTAATGATCATGACAACCCCGTTAACTGGAGCCTGATGACTAAAATTCGTCACATCACTGTTCCGGCTTTTTTCTCGTTCTCCCTGTAGGTCCGCAGCATATTCTCCTATACAACGGATTCGCAATACTAATCTGCTTAGGACGTATTCTTCCACTGTTTATACTCCCGCTACATCGGATATCATGGAAAAATTTGATGTCAGTTTAATTGTGTCTCTGTTGGGGTTTAGTCTTTACACGCTGGGGCTAGGGTTTGGTCCCGTGATCGCAGCTCCGATCAGCGAGACATATGGACGTCGAATGGTCTATATGATGAGTCTTCCGATTTTTGCTCTTTTCATTCTTGGCGCTGGCTTTGCCAAAAACTATGCAGCGGTCTGCATCTGTCGCTTTTTCGCGGGCTTTTTTGGCAGTCCAGCTCTTGCCATTGGCGCCGGCACTGTGACAGATCTTTTGCATCCTTCAGTAAGAGGACTTGCATTAGTAGCTCTCGCTGTCGTCCCGTTTGTCGCATCATCACTTGGGTAAAAAACCTCCCTTTCTCTCCCATTGTTCTTTCAAATTATAACTGTTGACATTGTCTACAAGACCCCTGATTGGTGGATACGTGATTGAACGTGAAGGGTGGCGTTGGACTATGTGGACGATCTTGTTCTTCGCTGTCGTCACGTACACATCTGCCATTGGTACAAAGGAAACCTATAAGAAGGCCATTCTATCTGCTCGCGCAAAAAAAAAGGGCCTTCCACTTCCTCCATCACCGAGCCTCCGAACCTTGTTCACGGTGACCTTGGTTCGTCCCCTCCATATGCTTTTCGTCGAGCCAATCGTTTTATTTGTGTCGGTATATGTTGCGTTTGTTTTTGCGGTATTATACGCATTCTTTGCCGCCATTCCGATTGTCTTCGTCGAAGTGTACAATTTCAATCTGGGACAGACTGGACTAGTGTTCATTTCGTGTACGATCGGCACTCTTCTGGGAGGATTAATCCAATTACTCTGCGGCGTACTCGTCTATCGACGTATAGCTGCTCAATACCAAAGAGATGGTCGAGGCCCAGTGCCCCCGGAGAATCACCTATACTCGATGCTTCTCGGCTCAATATTGACAGTGATAGGCTTATTCTGGTTTGCGTGGACAGCGCGCCCATCGGTGAATTGGCTTAGTCCCGTTGCAGCAATCATCCCTTTCACTTGCGGGAATATACTATTGTTCATTCCCTCAATGGTTTATTTGTCTGAGGTCTATGGCGCATCATATGCAGCGTCCGCAATTGCAGCCGGTAATCTGATGAGGTACACTCTCGGCACGACTTTTCCGTTATTCATTCCGCCCATGTATCAGAAACTCGGTGTTGCATGGGCCACTAGTACGTTCGGCTTCATTGCTGTGGTTATGCTGCCAATCCCGTGGGTCCTTTTTCTATGGGGACCTGCCATCAGAATGAGAAGCAGGTACCTGAGGGCAAATAATTAGACTGGGGTTCTATTAGGCAGAGACGGTCAAACGATTCACGGATCAACATATGGATATCACGATATTAACAACACTGCCAACAGCTCAGAACTTCCATTCGATCCGCGATAGATTTTGTAACTTCACAGTTAACCTGTGTCCAAGCAGACGGCTACGCCTGGCCCCATTTTTTTCTCTTCTCTTCGCTCTTCTGCCTGCTAGGAGGTACTGTGGACCTTTAGACTAGATTGCATGGTAATATATAAGATTCAACACTAAGTGAATTGGCCGGGCTCATAACTGATGTAGATCTTACCACTATCTCATAAAGGGACGGACCCCTTCGGGTGTTTATAGCCTAAAATGGCGCCACTTCTTTTGCAGCGGAGTATGTTGCAAGTGGCACTAATCCTGTTGTGGGATAGTGGGAGGTCTACGGATTTCGGCACGGAATTCGACGTACCAACCAACACAGGGGATCACTACGTGCCCCTAATTCGATCGTTTTAGTCATCATGTCCTTTGTCATATCGTCACAGCCAATGAATCAGGACCCGAGCTAGTTACATAAGCAACAAGCGGAAACAGGGGTTTGGTGCCGATGCACTAGGCAAGTGTCGACGCAACATAGCAAACATAGCGCTTTGATAGGGAAACGATATCTTGACCAGAATGATGGATGGATATATAAGGACACTCATTTACCTTGTATCTAGTTCTAGTTATTCGTCTTAAATTTTACTGTTTACCTTGAGTATACTATTACTCATAGAACTAGGCAAGCTAAGGCTATCCTTCTATATTTCTTAGGTCTACTGCCCTTTTATTCTACCACCAAACTGCCGTTCAGTGAAGAGCTTACTCTGATCTGGATCCGTTGACAAGACCGGTTTACGACATCCGCATATAAAGTAGCATAGCAAATCCGTGCTTGTTAGATTTAGCAGACAGGTCAAATTCATGACAATCACTACACACAGTTCATTTTTAAAAGGGTCTAGAACCGCACTGACCCGCACCTAATACATGTCTAATTAGTACTAGTTATATGGCCTACTACTTAGTAAAATAACTAGCAGTAAAGAGTGGCTGAGAAAGTAAAATAATTACTAGGAAAGGGTTAATTTTCCCTTGTTCTCTAGCTTAACGCCCACAGTTGATAGAGCTGTTGAGCAACTTAATGAAAATTCAAGATAGTAATCGCGATCCACTTTCATGAGTTGTTGACAGGACTCAGTCCCCCTTATCGGTCTGAAGCCTGATTGTTCGTAGATTTACATCTGCTCCTTATAAAAGCAGCATACAAGAATCTCATTCATGCCACATTAGATGCCAATGCCCCATTTCTGGGCTATTGAGAGCTCTTGGTACCCGGTTCCCGCTCTTTGAATACCACCCTCAAAGGTGCAGTCACTAAAGTGAAAGCATCTCTCTGTCCCTGTATAAAATCGGTCACAGTCTGACTAGGAGCCAAAGAGACATCAAATTTAGTCAAAATCTGGGCAGTGACATGGCGAATCTCCATGAGTGCGAGCTGCTTTCCAACGCAGGAATAAGGACCTAAATGCCATACTAGTTATTATCACCCATTCGCCCACCAAGACATGTGAGAGATAGTAAGACATACCACCGTTGAAAGGAAGGAATGCCGACGAATCCTTGACTAGCTCTGGCTGCGTGGTCCATCTTTCAGGAAGAAATTCATTTGGGCGACTAAACACGCGTTCATCTATTACACAGAGAAGGTATTCGTTGTCAACAAAAGCAAAGCAATACCAAAAGCAGAGACTGCAGTTCTTTGTGGCTAACCTCTGAAAAGTGTATATGTCGGAATACACACCATTGTATCACCAGGGACGTACTTTTCACCGATTCTCAGTCCTTCTGGAGGTGTAATTCGCTGAGTACCTGAAGGTACGGCGGGATGTAGCCGAAGAGTTTCATTGATCAACGCATCAAGAAGTTTGACATTCACCAGATTCTCATAGCCCAAGTTAGGCAAGGAATCAAGCTCTTTCTGGAGTTTTGATTGCCAAGAAGAATCAGCAGCCAAATGGAAAAACAGGTTCGTTAACGTTGCAGCTGTAGTGTCACTATAGAACTTATTAATGACCCTTTATGACAACTGTATACTATCATAAAGAATGGCCTTTCATACCTGCCTGCAACGACAATCAGGTAGCAATCTCCGTCAAGATCAAGTCGATCCTGCTTTGTTTTCGGTCCTTTTTCAAAGGCATCCAAAATCCAGGAGAAGACATCCGGACAATCGGGGGTACGCTAGAACAAAATAGGGTTAGGAGCCGTTGATACTTTGGTAATCTGGCGAGTAACTGACCTCTATTCTTTCCCTCACTCGGCTACCAACCCATTTCCACATCTTAAGGTATTCTGCATTCACAACAGGAATTCTTTTAAAAAAGGGAAATAGCCAGGTCAAATGACTGAAGAGGCCAATCATTTTCATATCAGCATGGAGCTGTTTTAAGAAGTACGTATCTTTCCCATCCGTGAGCATGTTGAATGACTTTCCGAATGACAGATCACCCATAACATCGAAACTGTAGTAATTAAACCAATCACTTATATTCAAGGGTTTGCCGGCCTTGTTTCGAATGGCACCTATGAGTTGATCAGTGTAGTGAGAGACGCGAGGTTCGTAGTTTCGTAGTGCTACAACCGTCGCCGTAATCTTAGCACGATCATCCTCCAAAGAAAGTTGTTTTAGGGTGACCCAGGCCTGTACCTTTTGAACTAAACGCTTGATCCCAAACCTTCCTTCGCACAGCGTGTTCCTGCTTATTTCGTATCATTTGAAGAGATACACGCGGCTCTAATATAGTATACCACGGTCCCTTGCGGACCTTTGCTTGACCGCTATAGATATGCTTGACTGCTTGGGGATCTGCGATCGACAACTCAGAGGGACCTAGTCTCTGTCAGCGAAATTACGTGAAAAGACCATGAAACCGTCACTTACCCAGTCGCACATAGTCGCCATACTGCTTATGTAATTGTTCGACCTCTTCGTACAAATGATACTTCTTTGCCGACAGTGCTGTAACGTAAAAGTTCGAAATCCTTGCCAGCAAGGGACCTGGAAACCTGCGCAAGCGATGCCATACTAGACGATGAACAATCATGCTGAGGTAAATCCCGGCTATGTGACATCCCAACAATCTGGCAGCCCAGAGCGGCTGGAGCAGCTCAGGCACCCCAAGTACAGAAGGATCAAATAAATTTGAACAATCTATGTAGAGGCACACGGCGAGCAATATCAAGTAAGTCAGTACCAGACTAGGGCCCCTGACATCCCATTCGCCGAATCGGTATATTGAAAGATGCGATGCGATGCCGCTAGCACATACTAACATGGATAACATGGTCATTTTGGTCCAGATGGTAGTATACACACACTTCTGAACGGTTTGTTCGGTCCTCTGCTTCAGTATGATTCTTCTTTTATCCTGATACAAGGTCACGTGGTCAGGATTAGGAATAGCCGAGGAATCGGCCCAAACAGCCGTAAGCGGGCAAAGCATTAAGCCATTCCTACTATAGTACACTCCCCCGCATATCCCCACATTACCCCGGACAAAACTCAACGTCTCCGCATGGCACGCACCCCGTCCGCGGCTTTCTCCTTACAACATCCTCAACCCCAACTATTGGCGGACAGGACACAATGACTGAGCCATACCAGACGCCAATAGTTCCTCGTCATCAACGATCTCAGCGTCCGAGGCTTCGGCGGGCACGCATCGCGTGTACCAACTGTCATCGACGAAAGGTTCGCTGCAACGTTGAGAGCGATGGCATACCTTGCATTAACTGCCATCTCGATGGTTGTGAATGTATCACCATTCGAAAGCACAGCAAATCTAGCACTGCGAGAACGGATTTCTCAACATCAGCTGCACCCTACGATGAAAATACCTACAATGAAAATATCACAGAGCATTTGACAAGGACATCTAATTCGACCTCTTTCGCTCCCACAGAGGACAAAGAGATAGACGATGAAATACTCTTCGCTCCAATGACTATTGACGAAGCTACTGCAATTAGCCCAGATCAATTGAAGCAAAAGTCACTACAACGGAAAGCGCAAGCAGTGCCCAGAGATTACGGTAAGTTATCCTCGTCTATTTGTATGTTGAGCTTGTGCTTAAGTAAGAAAGCAAAAGAAAGCACATTAATTAACTCAAATTGATTCATCAAGGAGTCCTTTCGATGTCACTCGTTTCCATCCATTTTTCCTTTCTGAAAGTTCCAAATATGCGAAAACTGCAGCCTGCAGACGTCGCCTACTTAGAATCTCAGAAGTGTCTCCACGTTCCTTCGGGGCCATTTCTAGAAATTCTCTTGTCACATTACTTTCTTTATGTTCACCCTTGCTTGCCGGTCATTAACGAGGCGGAATTCTGGAAAATGTTCCGCCAGAATGAACATGTAGAACCTTCGTTTTCCTTGCTGGTGCTCCAGGCGATGTTGTTTGTTGCGAGCAGTGTAAGTCAATCTCTAACTTCTTTCGAGCGGCTTTTTCAGTCAGTCTAATGACTTCGAATGAGTGAAACTAATGTGGTCTCCCATAGTTCATTCCTTTGCACATTGCGAAAGAGCACGGAGGTCAGTCAATCCTGGATATTCGAAATATGTACTACCGACGTGCCAAGGTGCTTCCCCCAGAAATATTCACAGTGAGCGAGATTCTAATATGACATATAGTTGCTTTACGATTTTGGCGTCGAGGAGGATCCACTTAGACTTTCTGAAGCAGCTGTGCTGCTCTCTTTCCAATCGTGCAGGACAGATCAATTGGGCAACACTATATGGCTTTCTTTAGCCATTCAACACGCGCGTGTCGCGAACGCTCATCTCTACTATCGCTATCATGATCAAGGAAGAAGTAAACAGGTATCACTCAAGAGGCTTTGGTGGTCAATTATCCTTCGTGATAGAATTATTGCAATTGGAATGCGCCGACCTATACAGGTGCTTCCCGACCACTTTAACCCTCTCTTGCGGGATCCTTTACTTCTTGAAGATCTTGAAGATGAAATGAATGCATCTGAAATTTACGATCGAGAGTCCAAGGAAATGCTATGCCGGATTTTGACAAGCCAGTGTGAGCTCGCAAGTGTTCTCACCCCGCTTATTATGATGGTCTACCCTCCTTCAGGCACCGAAAGTTTGGAAACCGACTTTGAAACAAAGCTCTTTCGGATCAATGATATCAAAGCCCGCTTGGAATATTGGGATGCGAATCAAGTGGTTCAGATACTGTCACATCAGAATGTACACGCGTCTGTTGCATTTTATGCTCAGTTGACCTCTTTATACTACGAGTAAGTCTCAATAATACTTGCTGCTGAACAAATACAATTTGAGACTAATCACCGCTATGTTTGTAATACACAGGTCTGCCCGCTTGGCGCTCCTTCATTACATACCCTTGTGTCAGTACTCACAGTCTCGATGCCATTCAAATCAGCCTGTTCTAGACCAATCGTGGAGGAAAAACCAGTCCGATTTGATTAAGGTTCTCACGACAATCAACGGCAGAATCAAACGGTTCATCGTTGACGGCACCGCTAGTTATTTACCCATTAGTGTTGTCGCATACACAGTAACGCCCCAGATACTATTAAACATAAACTTACGGCTCGCCGACAACAAACTGGAGCGTCAACGACAAGAGCGGTTCCTGACTTTCTACACAGAACTCAGACGGGTCTATTATTTGCGATACGACGTAAGCCACGTGGACAATTGGATTGACCAAGTTCTTGGTATGTTCGAGTCGTCGGCACTACATTATAGCTCTGCTGGACCGAGCATTTCAGAACAAACATGCAGCTCACCGGTACATCAAATGAGGTTTGCTACTTCAAGAACTTTTTCTACAGCTAAGAGCTTCTCGGAGTTCTTGGAAACTCGGCCTACTTTGTATCTCCAGCTTCTAAAGATCATGGACTACTCGCTTTCCACCGGCCGGGACGTTTTGAGCTCTCCTAGTCGTTCGCGGTTGTGTTTTTCTCAAGCTTCGTCTTCGTCTCCAGGCTTCTTTGGGGTACCTTTCTCTCCGTCCTGGTCTTTATCATTCCCCGGGATGGATAAATTTTTGGCTACGGCAGATGGAGAAAATGTCTCAGACCGAGCACCAAGGCAACCTATTGTTAGCACAGATAGCTCTCCTACTTCGGAACGCGATTTGAGATTAATACCATCACGAAGTACCTCTGACCTACAGGAAAGGACAACTTCAACCAAACGGGATGCAGACGAGCATGCAATAAATGCTCCATATTTCGATTCGTCCCTGTCAGATGTCATGGACCTCAACGTCTGCGAACTATTGGAAATTGCAACATCGAACAGGGCTAATGGTGGAACTCCAGGAATAGACGAATTATGGACCGAAATAGCATTATTTGGAGAGTAGGGTCACAGATGGTACGGTCATCGGTATATCTGATCAAGTGAGATCTTTTTTTTTTTTTTTTTTTTTTTTTTTTTTTTTTTTTAAAATTTTTTTTTATTTTTTAATGGGGGGGTTTAAAAAAGGGTAAAAATTGTGTTAAGATTAAAAACGACACCAAATGATGTAAAAA